>QEPC01009488.1:742872-777369 GCA_003113815.1 Sphenodon punctatus | reverse complement strand
ATCCATATTAGATGGGAGACACAGAAGTTACAGCCAGGAATGTATATGCAGATTTTTGCAAAATAACATAATTCAACTGCTTATAAAATTGGATTCCTTTATCCAATCTTTCTGAACTTTGATACACATAATGTCTTCCATTGGAGGTACAATCCCTCCATGTTTCATCCAAATATAATGAAAAACCAAAAAGGTACAGCCACAAATGTGTTTTCAATTGAAACCAATGGAAATCTAAAACGAAAGCAAAAACGAAAACAAAGTTTTGATATTTACAAAAACAAAAATGAAAGATTTAAACAACAAAATGAAAATGACAAATGACATGGGTCCCTAGTGCACACCTCTAGACTACCCTGAGGGGGCAGGTAGGTAGCTAGCCCAGGCTGTATCCTCGGCTGCTCTCTGAGCTGCAGCCTGGGCTAAGGGCTGCCCGCACGAGCCACATCAGGCTGCCATGTCTGTTCCGGCCCACTCTACCTGCTGCAGGTCGGGGGCCATCATGGCTGTCCGTCATTGTGGGGGGACGTGCTGGGAGCAGGGTGGGGTGGGGCCATCTGACTGCATGCTTGTTGAGCTCCCTGCCCTGCCCAGGCTGTGCGGGTGGCGGGATGGCTCTCCAGCTGCAGGCACATTTGTACAGCGCCCCGACATGGCCCGGGCTGTGGCGGCTGCAGTTTGCCGTGCCGGGCAGCTATCGTGCCGGCTGCATGTCTGTTTTTACCCGTTAGCTGTTTATAGGGCTGCCTTTCAGAGTGAGGCTGATTAGCCAATTCATTTAGATTATAGAAAGTTAATATTCTTTAATTGCCTGAATGGAAAGAAGAAATGGCGTGTTTAATGACCAGCTAATTTTCTCTGAAATGAGACTTTCATTTTTATCATGTTATAAACGGGTTATTTATTAGGATTACTTCCCCTCTTTGACTTCTGTGGAATTTAAAGTCCTTTGTTTAAACTGCATTTCCATAATTGTAATTAATTCTTCTTATGGTATCTAATTTTTTCCTTTATCCTCGCCCTCTCAGACTTCAGTATCACCAGCAATGGTTGAAAACCTGTCATGCTAAATCAGCCTTTCTCACAGAGCATCCTAGCCACTGTCCTTTTGCCCGGTGCAGTGCATTAATTTGACTGTATAAGGATATTTGTAATTTGCACACTGAAACGCCATAGTTCTTGTTCGTGATTGGACTTGTAATTTGAAGAAACTGTGGCATCTCATATGCCTGCCGTACAACATGTGTGAAAAGTCAGTGCATCAATTAGCTTCTTCAAAACGCAGCATCCCTTTTCTCCTAGGAGGCTACACGCAGCTGTGTCCCAGGAGACATGCTGCTTGGCATCTGCTTTTCTCCTTTTCTCCTTTCTGTGAAATCGAAAAGGGCTTTCCTGGAAGATTGGAAAGACGTCATTTAGATAAAGTTTACTTGCACACAGCTTGTTTGTGAACTTCATAAATAAGGAGCCTAGGAACAAGCTCTATTTGCATATCATTGAAGTAATTTAGGTTTTTTGCTTTTGTAGTAGAGACTCAAAGTGTTGTGTTGTCTTTGAATGTTTCATTCTCTACATATGAACATCTTTCTAACATACAGCGAGTTTGTTATCAGAGTACCTCAGGCTTGTCACTGGGTGTTTTTACACACACATTTTTTCTGCATGTTTGCTGTTACATCCTGAACTTTCTCTGTGTCTAAATCACTTACCCAGATCTTAAGCATCTGGCTCTTTGAACTTCTGCATGTTCTCACAGATTTAAGAAGTCCTTGATCTCTGTGGTTTTACAAATCTGGATCCTGTAACATCTGGGTTTCTCCCAGAATTTGTGTGTCTACAGTTGCGGCTACTTTAGGCTGCTTCAGGGCAGCATCCAGGAACTTACTTGTGGACTTGTAAACCCAGAAGATTGAAAGACTAGCACTTTAAGGTGTGTGTAAAAATGCCCACTGTCTCTTTCTTACAATTGTAAAGTGCCAGGCATATTGCTTGTGCTATATAAATGCTAAATAATAATAATAAATAATAATATAATATGCTGTACACAACAGGTACCCTCAGAACTTCACAATGACAGCTGGACAGACCTTCCTACTTTTATAATGATGATGATTATATTATTTTATTTATATAGTGCCATCGATGTACCTGCACTGTACAATCAATAGTTATAGACCGGTCCCTACCTCCAGGGGCTTACAATCTAAAAGACAAGGGAGAGGTGAACATCGGGAGAGACAAAAGTACATTCATGAATTTGCAGGTGCATGTGCTTTGCTTAGTTACAGGGAACTAGATTCTGAGTGAGGGAGAAGAGAATTCAGTTTCACTCATGACAAGCTAGGGAAGGCCTGATGGAAGAGGTAGGTTTTCAGGAGGGATTTGAAAGTTGGGAGGGAGGGAGCAGAGCGAACGTATCCAGGGAGGGAATTCAAGCACGAGGGGCAGCAAGGGAGAAGGGGTTAAGATGTTTAGAGGAGCAAGGGGGTTGTGAGCAGGCGAGGGTGGGGGCAGAGGAGGAGTCAAGCTCCCGGTCAGTGGTGTGTTGGGATACAGGAGCAGAGAGAGATGACTGGAACTAAATTTTCTATTGGCACTTAACAATAAAGGGCTTCTGGCAAATAGACTGTTTCTGAGTTCCACCAGGTGAGGGCAGCATGCACATGGCTTGGCTCATTGCCATGTTATAGTGGTATCTCTGGGTATCTGTATGTGTCTATGTGAACAAGTGTGCTGCTTGGCAGAAAGGACTGATATCCAGTTGTGCACAATTTAATTAATTCATTAAAATGTATACCTCACCCTTCCCTGAAGGCTCAGGGTGGTTTACAAAAACAAAAGCATAAAAATACAAAACAATACAATAACCCCCCCTAAAAATCCCTATCCTCAGTCGCAAAATCCACTCATCCAGCCCTTGCCAAATGCTCTGCAAAAAAGAAGTTTCATGCTGCCTCTGGAATATGCTCAAGCTCTAGGGGTGTGCATTTTTTTAGTTGTTTTGAATAACTAAAACTAAAATACCATTTTTGTTCATTAATGCAATAACAAAATTGTCTTCCTAAGTCTCTCCCCCAGCTCCTGTCTCTCAGATTGTAAGCCCTAGGGGCAGGAAACCTGTCTATTTTATTACTTTGTAAAGTGCCAGGTACACTGCTGGCGCTATATAAATGTTTGTTAATAATAATAATAATANTGTGTCGGCTGCAGTTTGCCGTGCCGGGCAGCTATCGTGCCGGCTGCATGTCTGTTTTTACCCGTTAGCTGTTTATAGGGCTGCCTTTCAGAGTGAGGCTGATTAGCCAATTCCTTTAGATTATAGAAAGTTAATATTCTTTAATTGCCTGAATGGAAAGAAGAAATGGCGTGTTTAATGACCAGCTAATTTTCTCTGAAATGAGACTTTCATTTTTATCATGTTATAAACGGGTTATTTATTAGGATTACTTCCCCTCTTTGACTTCTGTGGAATTTAAAGTCCTTTGTTTAAACTGCATTTCCATAATTGTAATTAATTCTTCTTATGGGATCTAATTTTTTCCTTTATCCTCGCCCTCTCAGACTTCAGTATCACCAGCAATGGTTGAAAACCTGTCATGCTAAATCAGCCTTTCTCACAGAGCATCCTAGCCACTGTCCTTTTGCCCGGTGCAGTGCATTAATTTGACTGTATAAGGATATTTGTAATTTGCACACTGCAACGCCATAGTTCTTGTTCGTGATTGGACTTGTAATTTGAAGAAACTGTGGCATCTCATATGCCTGCCGTACAACATGTGTGAAAAGTCAGTGCATCAATTAGCTTCTTCAAAACGCAGCATCCCTTTTCTCCTAGGAGGCTACACGCAGCTGTGTCCCAGGAGACATGCTGCTTGGCATCTGCTTTTCTCCTTTTCTCCTTTCTGTGAAATCGAAAAGGGCTTTCCTGGAAGATTGGAAAGACGTCATTTAGATAAAGTTTACTTGCACACAGCTTGTTTGTGAACTTCATAAATAAGGAGCCTAGGAACAAGCTCTATTTGCATATCATTGAAGTAATTTAGGTTTTTTGCTTTTGTAGTAGAGACTCAAAGTGTTGTGTTGTCTTTGAATGTTTCATTCTCTACATATGAACATCTTTCTAACATACAGCGAGTTTGTTATCAGAGTACCTCAGGCTTGTCACTGGGTGTTTTTACACACACATTTTTTCTGCATGTTTGCTGTTACATCCTGAACTTTCTCTGTGTCTAAATCACTTACCCAGATCTTAAGCATCTGGCTCTTTGAACTTCTGCATGTTCTCACAGATTTAAGAAGTCCTTGATCTCTGTGGTTTTACAAATCTGGATCCTGTAACATCTGGGTTTCTCCCAGAATTTGTGTGTCTACAGTTGCGGCTACTTTAGGCTGCTTCAGGGCAGCATCCAGGAACTTACTTGTGGACTTGTAAACCCAGAAGATTGAAAGACTAGCACTTTAAGGTGTGTGTAAAAATGCCCACTGTCTCTTTCTTACAATTGTAAAGTGCCAGGCATATTGCTTGTGCTATATAAATGCTAAATAATAATAATAAATAATAATATAATATGCTGTACACAACAGGTACCCTCAGAACTTCACAATGACAGCTGGACAGACCTTCCTACTTTTATAATGATGATGATTATATTATTTTATTTATATAGTGCCATCGATGTACCTGCACTGTACAATCAATAGTTATAGACCGGTCCCTACCTCCAGGGGCTTACAATCTAAAAGACAAGGGAGAGGTGAACATCGGGAGAGACAAAAGTACATTCATGAATTTGCAGGTGCATGTGCTTAGCTTAGTTACAGGGAACTAGATTCTGAGTGAGGGAGAAGAGAATTCAGTTTCACTCATGACAAGCTAGGGAAGGCCTGATGGAAGAGGTAGGTTTTCAGGAGGGATTTGAAAGTTGGGAGGGAGGGAGCAGAGCGAACGTATCCAGGGAGGGAATTCAAGCACGAGGGGCAGCAAGGGAGAAGGGGTTAAGATGTTTAGAGGAGCAAGGGGGTTGTGAGCAGGCGAGGGTGGGGGCAGAGGAGGAGTCAAGCTCCCGGTCAGTGGTGTGTTGGGATACAGGAGCAGAGAGAGATGACTGGAACTAAATTTTCTATTGGCACTTAACAATAAAGGGCTTCTGGCAAATAGACTGTTTCTGAGTTCCACCAGGTGAGGGCAGCATGCACATGGCTTGGCTCATTGCCATGTTATAGTGGTATCTCTGGGTATCTGTATGTGTCTATGTGAACAAGTGTGCTGCTTGGCAGAAAGGACTGATATCCAGTTGTGCACAATTTAATTAATTCATTAAAATGTATACCTCACCCTTCCCTGAAGGCTCAGGGTGGTTTACAAAAACAAAAGCATAAAAATACAAAACAATACAATAACCCCCCCTAAAAATCCCTATCCTCAGTCGCAAAATCCACTCATCCAGCCCTTGCCAAATGCTCTGCAAAAAAGAAGTTTCATGCTGCCTCTGGAATATGCTCAAGCTCTAGGGGTGTGCATTTTTTTAGTTGTTTTGAATAACTAAAACTAAAATACCATTTTTGTTCATTAATGCAATAACAAAATTGTCTTCCTAAGTCTCTCCCCCAGCTCCTGTCTCTCAGATTGTAAGCCCTAGGGGCAGGAAACCTGTCTATTTTATTACTTTGTAAAGTGCCAGGTACACTGCTGGCGCTATATAAATGTTTGTTAATAATAATAATAATAATAACAAAAACAAACAAAAAAAGTCCTGAAATTTTTTGGGGGGGAAAATAATGTTTTGGGGAAAAAATGAAAGTCTTGAGACATTTCAGACTGTAATGTCTTTGTCCAATTTGCATTACATTTGGGCAGATTTTACCCCTCACCCAAGGGATCATCCCTAGTGAATTTAAGGGAGATTGGATAAAGGGTCCTGATTTCATAAATCAGTCTTAGTTTCATGATTTTAACAGAACTTAGAGAGGTTTAACAGAAGTTAAAGAAGTTGTGCATGCATTTCTGGCTGTAATGTATTTTTGTCCATCCCATGTGTATGGAATTTGGTTGGATTGTACTACTCACCCAAGGAACCATTCCTGCCAAATTTCAGAAAATGTGGATAAAAGCTCCTGATTTTATAAGCAATTAAATATTTGTGATTTTAATAGAAATTGTGCAAATAGCCCTGAATTTTTTGGGATAAAAATGAAAATTTCACGACGTAACCTGGACTTCAGGCAGCACGCAGGGGCTGGACCACCACAGTTTTAAGGGTGTCCAACAACCTACCCTCCCGAAGGGAGGTGTTGACAACCCTAGCTAGCAAAGACCCCAATGGCTTCCACCAGCCTGGATGGACAAGGATCTAATTCACAACTGCTTGCCTGCATTGCTCCAAATGCATCCTCTGCATTGGTGGACGACACTAATTGAAACTGATGCAATAAAATGGGACAAGGCTGACCTTCCGCACCCCCAAACTCTGCAGTCAAAGTAGCAGCACCCAAGTCATGCTGGATACGAGCGATTTTTGTCTGCAAAGTAGTTAATTGGTAGTAGCAAATGTAACCCCAATATTTAAAAAGGGCTCCATTATGGCACTTCTTATGTTCTTAATAAAAGTGTCAGAGTGGGCAGTAGATAACTTGGGTTCATGGTGAAGATAGACCAGTTTAACCAGGCTGTTTACCACCCAGAAAAGCTCCACAGGATGGAACTTTGCAGATGCTATGATAGCGGAGAAGAAAGCTTTCTTCACTGCCATCACAGCCATGGCATAGTCCTTTAAAAATGATCTGTGCTGCAATTGGTTGGCTTCAGTGTGAGTCAAACGCTGCCTGCGCTCTAACCACCTACCCTCTTGCTTCAAACCACCTCAGGTCCTCTGTATACCAAGAGGACCTATGGTGTTGCAGCGGTGGGAGCGGATGTCAAGATGTCATTTCATAAAACAACTAGGTCATCTACAGAGTAGCCATTAAGGTTAGTGGGTAAAGCCAACAGGGAATTCTGGAAGCTTATCGGATCCATAAGTCTCTGGGGGCAGACCAACCTAACTGGTCCACCACCCCGATGGAGGCATAGGAGGGTGGGGATTTGGGCCTTTAAAAGTTAATGGTCCAATCATGACAACGGTGTTATGACAACACCTCCAGTAATTGGAACCCCCTTTTCCAGCTTGGTACAAAACATCAGATCCAACATGTGTCCTGCCTCATGTGTCAAGCCAGATATAATCTGGGATAGACTCATGGTTGTCATGGAGGTCATAAAGTTCCACTCTGGCCCCCCAAAATTGGTTCCAGCATGTATGTTGAAGTGACCCAAAACTAGAAGTCTGGGTGACTTCAAAACCACCTCTGAGACCAACTCAGCCAGCTCAGTCAGGGAATCTGCTGCATAGTAGGGTGGTTGGCACATCAGCAAAATCCTCTCTATATCTCCGGCCAATTTCAAAATGAGGTGGACATAGAGAGTCAGGCACTGAATACCTTTGAAAGATCAAGGTGTAATTTCAGATCACCACCACGCTGTCCCCCACAGCCCCTGATCCTAGGCTGATGCTGCACCGAGTGCCTGGCTGGCACCATCTGGGACAATACAGGCCCAGATGCCTCATCCAGCCAGGTTTCTGTAATGCGTATGAGGTCAGCAGCCTCAGACTGAATAAGATTGAGGATGGTGGATGCTTGTTTGGCACTGGCCTCACGTTAAGCAGCATCAGCTTTAGATCAGGGGCCCAACTGGCCTCAACCCTCAAATATCCCAAGACAGTAGGGGGAGCAGGACACTGGAACAGACAAAAGGTGCCTCTCCCGATGTCCCTGATAGTATTTCTCCCCACATACTTCCCCATGCCCAACATGACCCCAGTTGGTCCAATGGCTGCCCCACTTACCACCTCCTCCAAGGAGACCTCCCTCTCCGACTCCTGATAACTAGTCCCCACCCCCCAAGCACAAGAGCCCTCAGAGGACCAACAGAACCCTTGGGGAGAAGGGTGGCCGGAGATTATGCCCCAAGTCTGGCATCCCTGGAGATGGAATGCCAATGGAGGAAAAAAACACTTCCCTCCTACCCCAACCTTGACCCCACCAGCTCCATATCCTCCATCCTCTTTGCCCAACCCATCCCAGCCACACCCATTCCCCTCTCCCACACCAACAAAACCTCTGCCCATGCTTCCCTCTCACTGGGGAGCCATGGCATCCCCTCCCCACCCCGATCCCCCATGCCATTATCCCCCTTTCATCATGGTACAACCCTCCTCCCCCCCCCTCGACCCCATACTATCACATGAGTTTAACCAGTTGTGTTTAAATAATGAATGAACATTTCATGCCTCGTATGCTAAAGTGCTTCATTCTTCAAAGTTGCCTCAGGATTTCTAATCCTTTTCTAATTTTATTAGGAAAAGCTGTTAATAGCTGTATTTGCATGATATTAAAATTCTTATCTGCTTATGTCTGAAACGTCTGGTCACAAAAGTGAAGACTGTAGCTGATGTATTTTGCACTCTAGGGAGGCTCTGCATGCCCTGAAGCAGAAATGTCAGTTTTCTTCACTAACAGAGATATTCAGTGTGTGCGTGTGTTGTGAACAGTACATCAGAAACAGAGCTGAGCTTGAATTAGTTAGAATGAGAATTTTGCTACTTTCTTGTTAGGAATCTTAGCTATTTATATTTTTTAAAATGGTAAATAACCACAATTTTTGGCAATAAGCCTCTTCAGAAGAGGAGATTCCTACTGGTTTCCTATAATCCAAATAGAAAGGATACAACAAACACAAACTACAGCTAGCTTCTTTTGGTGAAGACAGTACAAAATTGCATGTGAAGATCTTTTAGGGTCTACATATTCTTCCTTTATATTATGTTTGATAGCTTGGTTCATTGGGACAGTGTTTGGCAAATTATGGTTCTGTCTTTTTAAGAGACAAAAAAGGCTTTGAAATTTCAGCTTGGAATAGGTTTGCCAGGTGTCACTTGTTTTAAGAGAGAGTTTTTGTTTTAAGAGAGCCCCAATTTGGCCCCATCCCCAGAAGCTCTGTTCTGGATGCTCCCCATCTTGCCCCCACCACAGTCACCTGCCAGATTTGAGCCCCTACTTCTAGTGCCTGGTTGAGGCTGAGGGAACCCCATGGTTTTGTTGCCAGGGCAGGATGATGTCGCTGATATTGTTCCTGCTACTGGGGATGGTTTTTTGTTGTTGTTGTGGCTACTGAGGCAGTTGTAAAGTTAGGGTCATTCTCATGAACAAAGATAATTCTTTCTGCCTCAACTGCCACACAAACAGGGAGAACCAAGGGTTAAACTGCTCTTCCCTGCTCCTGATCTCACTGATTGGGAACTTGTTAGGGCACTGTCAGCAGGGGGGGAGCTACAATAACAAGCATTCGGAGGGGCATGCTGCAGAGAGAAACGAAAACAGGAAGTCTTGAGGCTTTCTGGAAGGGGAGGGGACAGGATGGTGGTGGTAAGTATCTCCCTTTAGTACAGGTGAGCCAGCCTCCTGGAGTTGTAACCTTCCTTTTCACTTTAATCCCACTTGTTTAACTCTAGCCCCAGCCAGNGGTATACCGGATTTAATCCGGGAATCCGTTTTTTTGGAAACCAGAATCCGGTAAATCCGGTAGCCGGTAATTGTCCTGGGGTCCCACCTCTACTTGCTAGTGGTGAACCAATTAATTCATATTATAAGCCTTGGTTTTTAAAAAGAGACCAAAAAAATAAATAAATCCCACAGTTTGCAGGTGGCCTGTTACTTCAGGTTAATATACAGTTGGAGTTGCATCTTAAAATGGATCATTTTAAAAGAACCTTGGGAAAGTCCAGCCTTAAAAACATTAGGAAGGACTTCCTAATGGTAAGAGCTGTTCAACAATGGAACAAATTGTTTAGGGAGGTGATGGGCTCTCCTTTGCTGGAGGTTTTCAAGCAGAGGCTGGACGCTGATGGTCATCTGTCAGGGATGCTGTAGCTGTGGATTTCCTGCAGTGAGCGGGGGGTTGGACTAGATGACCTCTGAGGTACCTTCCAACTTTATGGGCATTTCAGACAAGAGCTACCCACCCAGTATACATGTTGCAGGGCTGCAGTGTTGCCCTATGGGTGCCCTGTAACATGTATTGTGGCTGGAGAGTGTCTTGTCTGAAAACGCCCTATGATTCTACATTAAAATATGATGATTAAAATAATACTGGCAAGTAACGCGTATAAATAAAGTGCTACTAGTACAATCTCCAGAAATTGATTTCAAAACTTATGATAGGGGTGGTGGGAGATGAGTGGTAGAGGCTCCCTAGCTACCAGGATGTGCCGGGGCCCCAAATCTCTCTCCGCATACCTGCAGGTACAACACCCTGTGCTAGGAGGAGCTATGGGAAAGTATTTACTTCTCTTGTGAAAATGGAGGGTTGGTTAGAAAGAACGATGTCTGTGTTCTAGTCTTCAGCATGCAGAGTGGCCTTTGCGGCAGGGACACTGTCTTCAGACCCCTCAGACTCCAGCATGCTGTTACTGCTATGCAAGCACTCGTCATTTATTAATGAGGCTTAATAATTTATACTCCGCAGTGACTTTTCTATCCAAAACTTGGAACATCATGGAAACATTTGGGAGTTTGTCACAGCCAGGCCTCCTTGACTGGAAAGAGATGTGCCCCACGGTTTTTTGGTGGGCCTGGGAAACTCAGGGAATCCAACACATCTCAAAAGCAGCGCCAAAAAAAAAAAAAAAAAAGTTTATACAGAGCTGAGGTAGCCTCTTCTTAAATGGGAAAGATGCTTGGACCGGTGGGGTGAGGGAATGAAAAAGCAAAGAACTAATACAGCAATTTTTCCCCCCATGAACTTACAGTTTATATATTTTTTCAAACCGTTTATTCCTCAGGAGCATAACAAGAAGCCCCAATTTGGCCCCATCCCCAGAAGCTCTGTTCTGGATGCTCCCCATCTTGCCCCCACCACAGTCACCTGCCAGATTTGAGCCCCTACTTCTAGTGCCTGGTTGAGGCTGAGGGAACCCCATGGTTTTGTTGCCAGGGCAGGATGATGTCGCTGATATTGTTCCTGCTACTGGGGATGGGTTTTTTGTTGTTGTTGTGGCTACTGAGGCAGTTGTAAAGTTAGGGTCATTCTCATGAACAAAGATAATTCTTTCTGCCTCAACTGCCACACAAACAGGGAGAACCAAGGGTTAAACTGCTCTTCCCTGCTCCTGATCTCACTGATTGGGAACTTGTTAGGGCACTGTCAGCAGGGGGGGAGCTACAATAACAAGCATTCGGAGGGGCATGCTGCAGAGAGAAACGAAAACAGGAAGTCTTGAGGCTTTCTGGAAGGGGAGGGGACAGGATGGTGGTGGTAAATATCTCCCTTTAGTACAGGTGAGCCAGCCTCCTGGAGTTGTAACCTTCCTTTTCACTTTAATCCCACTTGTTTAACTCTAGCCCCAGCCAGAGTTGCCACCTTCCCCAGGAAGAAGAGTTGGCCAATGCCAGTTTGCATGCATTTTCATGTGTTGGTTAATGTAAACATATATAAATTTAAAACAGCTCACTGCTTAACATTGGAGTTCGGCTAATACACAAGATGAGGAAAGGTGGGTACAAGGACACAAGGATGTAGGGTAGCAGAGGGTTAGGTTGTGCTGCAGGATAGTTAGAATATGGGCTAGGTTTGGGGGCATGGGAGTGTGAGGTAAATTGCACATGGGGTGCAGGATAGATGTGGGTATGGGCTGGAGTGCTCAAGCATGGAGCTACAGCCAAGGTATATGAGGAGCAGGGTGGGTTGTAGGGAAATGTGGGCAGATGTTGGACACGGGCAGGAAAATAGCAGGTTGGGTTTTAGGGTAGACCTTGGTAAAGTGGCACAGGGTGTGGGGCCTGAAGGGTGTAGATGTAGGTTTGGGAGTAGTATAGGTGAGTGCAAGGAATGGGTCCTGGAGTATGAGGTGCCATTGCCCCAAATGGTGATGATGGTTCAGGACTTCAGTTTCCAGACAGTTGGCATCTGAACCTGGACATTGGAAAAATACCCCCAGTTGTCAGAGTATCTGTATGAAAACCAGACAGGTGGCAATTCTAGTTCCCCTTGAGTTCTACTTCTCCTTCTACCATCTCCTTCCCACTGTTTGGGAACACCAGGAAGGTTAAAGTCAGTCAAGAATAAGCCCTTTGAGGGAGGGAAAGTCTTCCTTCTGGAAATTGAGAGGAAGTTCCACTGCTCTCATTACACCAGGGTCATTAACCCATTAGCCAGAGGTAACAAATGTATCATGAATAAAGGGTTAATATGCCAAATCATAGGCAATATAGTTGAGAAGGTAACATTTTCAAAGGCTTATAAAATAATTTTGGCCTGTATATATAATAGGCATAATTGGGAGATGAGTAATTAATGTGGATTTCCCCCCGCTCCTATACATTACAAAGAACTGACATTGGATTGGATAATTTGCTGCTTCTCCATCAAATGCTCGTACAGTTCTCAGGACTTGGCATATCACTATCTTCTGGCAAAAGCAGAAAATGTCTCATCTTCTGCTATTGGTGTCCTGCAACTGAAAAGAATAGCAGTTTTCCTGTCTGGTGCCGGTGGCTAATCTGACAGGTACTGGATATCCCGGTGCTTAGCCGTGGTTCTGATCCTGTAATTCCAGGTTATCTGCTTGGATAACGGTTTAAGCTCTACTATTTATTCTAAGGCCGCTTGCAGATGAGCATGGGGGGGCAGGGGGAGGGGAACTTCTGGGTGCCGAGATTGTGGTAGGAGCAATCCTGGGAAGTTCCTCTCATGTGCGGGGTGTTGGTGGGTGAGTATAGCCCATTTTCTAGCATGATTTTCATCACGCATTGCAGAGCTAAAAAATCCAGCCCTGCAATCCCTGATGGAAATCATACTAGAAATGGGCTAACCCATCCCTCCGCCCCCCCACCTCCCACACACAAGTGGAGTTTCCTGGGATCACTCGTAACACGATCTCAGCTCCCGGAAGTTCCCCTGCCCCCTGTCCTCATCTTCAAACGGCCTAAGATGTTGCCTGAAATGCACTGGGCCACTTGGTTCTAAGTTGGTGTATTTGGCCTTTGCCACGTGCCCATTTTCCCAAAGCACAACCTCCTCGCTTGTCATGTAGAGAGGAGACCAGTCGCCATCCATCCTTCATCTGATAAAAATGGCAGGTATCTGAGGCCGAAAATATGAAGTTTTACTCATTGCCTAGATGATTCTTCATGTAGAGATCAGATTGCAGTTTAGGTCAAAATTAAATTTAGACAAAAGTGATAAAATATTATTTTCACCTCTCATCATTATTTATTGCAGAAGAGGAAAATTCCATCATCTGCTCTTCATATTGTTTAACAGAATTAGCCTTTGCAACTGTTTTCTACTTGTTTGACAGTGAAAGAGAAGAACTGGTGAGGCAGAAAATTAAAATTCCTCTGATGCTGAAATTCAAAGTCTTAACAATTAAGCCATGTTCTCATTTATTGGTAAATGAATAGCCTGTTGGAGAGCGTACACTGGCTGTTTTGGTTACGAAGGTGTCCTTGACCTCAATCCTGAAGCCACTTACTTATGGTCAGTCTCGTTGCCTTCAGAGAAAGCACCTGGAGAATAAGTGGTTTCAACATTTGCAGCCTCAACAATTGACAATCTGGCATGCCATTTAGTGTAACTTATGAATAAGCGAGACACTAAGACTGCTTTCTGATGTGCGTTAATACGCACTTGTCGGCGCTGCGAGGAAGTCCGGGACTCAAAAGACCCACAGCTTCCGTCTCGTGTGAATGACGGAAATGTGGATCTTTGCCTGCAAACAAACGTGTCTGACAGAGCGGACACACATGTTTGCAGGTAAAGATGCACATTTCCGCCATTCTCACAGGATGGAAGCTGTGGGTCTTTTGAGTTACAGACTTCCTCGCAGCGCCGAAAAGTGCATATGAATGCATGTGAGAGAGTTCTCTAAATCAGTGGTGGTTCTTCAAGGAGGATTTCCTTTTTAGAACAGAAATGGTTAATCCGTGTGGTAATTGGTAACAGTTGCATTTGTGGTAACTGATCTGACAAAAATTGGTTACTAACCTGTCTCAGTTTGTTGTTCTATGAGTTATTTACTGCACTTTTGTTTTTATGTTTGTTTCAATGTTACCATCTAATTCTATTTGCCCAAAATTCCTTTTCTGTTTACTCTCCTGAACACTGGTTCCAAGGTGCTGGATTCAAATCAGATGGATTCAGCTTTGCTATTGGTTTGGAAGTATGTTGGAATGCAGAAAAATGGTAAATCAATGTGGTGAACTTTGATCTTAAGATGGAGTAACTGGAGAGACAGCCAGGGGAATCGGTCATTTATAGTAAACAGAAGCACATGGTGGCTATGTGTGTAGACTCAATGGTATTTCCAAGACTGACCCTGAGTTCAGATTGACCGTCCCGAGCACGCTCAAGAGGGTCGTCCAGTTACCTGGGCAGGGTGGGGTTGATTGGCTTTAAATACTCTGTTGGGCAGTTTGAGGTCAGACCCTAGAGTAAAGGAAATCATAAGCTACGAGTAGGAGCTGCTGAGAGCTATTACCTGAGCTGTGTGTTGGAGCTGCAGCTTGAGGAGAGCTGGCTCGACTATTGAACTGTACCCCTCTGTCTGGGCCAGCTGGGGGAGTGACACAGGGGAGGAACCGAGGAACAGAAGGTGAGACTGTTTGGCCTTTTGCTCTGTGCTGATATTGTCTGTGTGCTGTACCTTAACTAGGGCATCTTTAGACATAACAAAGATCAGGTGTCAAAACCCCTAAGCACATGTTTGGCTGTTGTGTGTAAGTACCATAACAATCCCAACACCAATTTGGCCACCTGTTGAACACGCGATGTGAACACCATTGCATCACAAGAACAATTTGTGTGTTATGGCTGAACACGTGGCCAACGTTGTGTCTAATGATATCACGTGACATGTTAGCAGGTACAACACAGGAACAAGGCGGCAGCGCTTGTATGCTGAGACTGTGTGGTGAGCAAAACACCGATTTGCCCCAAGATGGGCTGTGTGTCTAAGCAGCGCCACATGGTGAACACAGGGCCAAACCGGTGTTCATATCAAGGTCAAGACACACACACATTCAGACACCCATTGACATTATGTCTAAAGACACCCCTAGTCTCCACCCCTATCACTGGTGTTAGTAAAGTTGGGTGTTAAACAGACTCCTGAGTTAGTCTGGTCATTTGCTCCAGGTAGACACCTCCAGGGGAAAGGGGAATCTCTCCACCTTCACCTGAACTGCAGATGGGCAGATTTTCCCCACTTAGCCTTATCTCCTAGGAACCTGCCCAGCAGGATGATCCCTACTTGTTGTAGGATGGGCGCAGGCCTGCCTGAGCACCAGGACACAGGGGGAAGGGGCTGGTGAGGTGAGTGGGGTCCGTGACGATCCGTTATGTAGTAAATCAGTTATGTGGCAACAGTAGAGCAATATTAATTGGTATCTTGCTTAATTGGTTAACCACTATGGTACAGTCACAACCAGTTAACTGATATAGTACCCAGAAGTTTGGTTATTATTTAACGTTCTGGAGTAGATTACCCATTTCAATTCTATTCGCATGCAGAGTGACATGCCTCTCAAGAGTGTCTGAGCAATCAAGGGTTGTGCCTGTGCAGTCTGTCTCCACTTGCCAGCAGTTTTAAATATGGGCACAGCCCTTTCTCTCCCTCGGTTCCTCCTTAACACTGGAAAACCCGAGTTAGTTTCTTGACCTCTTCAGTGTGCACAGAACGTCTCTGCACTGATAACTTCTCATGTCTGAAAACCTGACTCTCGGTTCCGCCTGGCACTCTCTGATGTACAGATTCACCACCCACAATAGAGGCTTCTCCATTTTTTACCTGTCTCACAGTAATAACATTTCCAAAGGAACTGACAAGAGCTTTCTCCCCATCTCAAACTGACACTGCCTACTTGGGACTTTATCTTTGTGTTCTCCGCACTAATGCAACCTTAATTGGAGCCACTTGCAGCATGTTTATCCACCTTTCCATGAAGGTGGCATTCCCCATAGCCATCACCTCGGCTAAGAGAGTAGCCTCCCTTCACACCATTTTACTCCGACAAAGTGGTCCACCATCCCCATTCCTCATTTCTTCTGAAGGTTGTGTTGGAGCTCCATTTGAACAAGCTTATTGCTCCAACCTTCTTTCTCAAACCCCATTCCACATGGGATGGGAAAAGGTTCTACTGTCAGGACCCATGGATTCTCAGGTACTGACAAGATCAAGCCCAGGGAGTAGGTTCGGGGTTATTATTTTGTTTTGACTTATACCCTGCCCTTCCCAAAATTGGCTCAGGGCCACTTACAACAATTGGAAAAAAAAATATATAAAATACATATAAAATAAATCTCACTCCTCCGTATACCCACCCCTAATCCCTAACTCACCCCAAACAATATACAATAATTGAAACAATAAAATATGTAATAATACAATACCAATACCAAACCATCCCTGATCCTTCATTCACCCCCAAGTACCAAAACCCCATCCCTCTTCCCATGCCACCCATTTCCACTCCCTTGCCTCTCACACAAGGGATTTCCTCAGCCCCAGGCAGTCCCCCGTCCCTCACCCAGGAAAGCACCCACCCGCAAGCCTGAATCCTGCCCTTTCACAGAGGGGTTGTAGATGTATCCCACGCCCCGTCATGTTGCACCCCAGATTTCCAGCCTATTTAAAACATTAACAGAGCTCCCTTCTATTCTCTCATCCCACCGCAATCGGTTTCCACCTCTGTCGCTACTGAAGGATGATGCCAAGGGCGCACTTTGGCAGTGCCCATGGTGGCACCATGTTATGGGCACTGCTTTATAGGCGGTGTGGTGCTGTCAGTCAGGGGCATGAATAGGAATAGGAACAGGATTGGGATCAGGGACCAGGGAAGAATCAGAAGAGATGAGAGGTTCTGCAAATCTAATGCAGAATCAAGACAGCGTCCATGGTGGATGCAAGTCAGAGCACAGGAAGGGTGAAGTGATGATCTGATCTGCCCAGTTTCCTGCTGCTGCTAGCTAGGCTTTATCTAGCAGGCACCCAATCTGGGAGCTGAGTGTATCGTGGGTAAGGGACAAGGATGGAGTGGAGACCAGTTGGGGGGCTAAGGTATACGGCTTAGCCAGCACAGCAGCCCTGTATGGGAGAGCCTAGGTCCAGTCAGAGTGTGGCAGTAGTGAAGTGGAGCCAGCCACTGCTCCCAGGGACCAGTGTGCTGGTTCAGGGTCTGAGTCCTTACAACTATACACTTCAGGTGTCCACAGAGCTCTTCCAAATGTTCTCACCCTCCTCCTGTCTGCTGGAGTCTCTTACTCTCTATTAAAGAAGGAAGAAGAACCAGAAGGCAACATTCATTATCTGCTGGTACGCAGAGCCCAACAAAGCATGTGTGTGGCCCTGGCTGTATTATTCAGAACTTCTCAGCTGGGCACAAGGCACATCCCCCAGTGTGGGGACCGTAAGGAAGTCCCCATCTTGAAGAACACCAGTTACCAAAAGGTAGGTAACCAGCTTTTCCTGACCAATGTTCTGTGCTACATGGGGTGGGACTTTAGTGCATTGTCTGGTGTGTCTCCCCCGAATTTGGTAACGATGCTTGCTACCCGAGCCATGGCCCTTACAAGGCAGGCAACATCTTGGTTCCTGTAATGGAAATGCTATTCAATTCAATAACATTATTCTTTTCCTATTAAATTTATAACTGATTATTTATTAGTCCAATTAATATCTATTTTGCTTTGATTACATGCAAGCAAAGTTTTCAGTGTTACCTTCAACTGAAGTTATGTGCTGGCTATCGATTGTAGGCATGCAGTGATGAAAAAATTGCTGAAGCATAGGGGCTCCTGAGCACGAAAATGCCTGGGAACTGTTGCACTAAGTGACCAATCCTAATCGCTTCTTGCAGCTGGTGTTAATGTTCCCATGCTGAGACTAAAATCCTCACAGAAGAATCTTCCTCTCTAGCTGTGGGGAGGGAGTAGGATTCTCCATCTCGTTACTGTAACTTCATACCCTGCAATAGACCTCAATATTGTGTACAGAGAAGGGTCAAAAGCGGGGCACTTGTCCCACCAGGCTTCACCTGCCTCCACCCCTTTAGAGCATGTGATGTCATGATGCTATGTAAGGGGCGGGGCTAGAAAGGAGGTGTTGGAAAGGAGAGGAGCAATGGGGCTGTCTAACCCCCTTCTCACGTGGCTACGCCTCTTTTGGAGTATTGTGACCTCATGATAATCCATAGAGGGCAGAGTTGCATTGGAAATGGATTGGGAGAGCCTCATTGCTTTCTGAGCTTCTGCCCCGCAACATCCTTGCTCATGCTGTTGTGGACTTCCTTTGTGTGGCAGTGGCTGGTAGGTCCACACTGCCACATCTACTGAGCCGACCAATGTCCTACCACACCCTCAGGTTGCTGCAAACATCAACAAAGCAGAGCTGCATGGTACACAGTCTGTTTTGGCTCTTACTCAAACTGTTCTGGCTTGACTATGTCCAAGGTCTTTTGTGGTCACTGAAGACCACAGAAAGAGTGAAAAAACCATTGGACACACCAGAAAGAGAGAAGTGCAGGATTTGAAATGTTTATTATATTCATAGATGTTAAGACCACTCGAGGCCATTATGACCATTTGGGTAAGAACAGACATGCCAGTGGCCCGCTGTGGCCTGAACCTCACCTGCATGAGTGTGCAGGTGCCGCTCGATGTTAGTCCAGGATTGCCCTGGTCCATGTCAATAGCTAGCCCAGCCTCTGACCTCAGGAAACCCCGTGTAACAGTAAGACCGGGCCAAAACAGGCCACAGCAGGCTCTTGCATATGTTTTGACCCACCATGACCCAGCTACCTGCATGTCTGTTGCAACTCTTCCCCTTCTGTATGTTCGGTGCCCAGGCACGTATGTTGGGTGCCCAGACATGGCCTGGACCGTGTCCGCCATGGATTTCCGGGCTGTGACGTCACATAACCCAGGTCATAGAAACTTTTCCAGTAATTCATGCACCCAAGTATAGTTGAAGAAGAAAACATCTCTTAGAAGGATAGATCAAGTCTCAGTTTACCTTCATTGTTAACAAATGCTGCTTTTTTTTCCAGTTGAGATTTTTCTATCTCCACCTTCCAGTCATTGGATCTTTTTATGTATTTGTCTGGTAGACTGTAGAGCACTTTAGTATCAGATAACTTCTTCCTGATCTTTGCTTCCTTCCCATTGTAAATCCCTGTAAGCAGCTGTACCACTGATAACAGACTTGGTTTAGAATAAAAGAGTCCGAAGAGTGTGCACTACAACT
Source organism: Sphenodon punctatus (assembly GCA_003113815.1). Taxonomy (NCBI): domain Eukaryota; kingdom Metazoa; phylum Chordata; class Lepidosauria; order Sphenodontia; family Sphenodontidae; genus Sphenodon; species Sphenodon punctatus. Next base: position 758,035 of record QEPC01009488.1, on the reverse strand, counting down.
TTAATATTCTGTTGTGGCATGTGTTGCCAGGCACAATGCTTAGGTCATAGTGATTTATTTATAAACTTTATTCTAAAATGTTTTTTGGAGCTGAAATAACAGAAGGTGCAAACGGGTTCAGGATTGTAGCCAGAGTTAGCTAGCTAGCAAATAACTGCAGAGGGTGCGAGAATGAAAGCATTATAATTTTTAGGCAATCACTGAATGCACTGATTCTATGGTACCTAGAAATACAGTATTGATCCTTGATAAGCTGGCCTGCAGGCTGCTACCTTATGGGGTTATTAATGTTTACTTAAGCGTGCCTAGTAGAAATGGAATTATGGTTTTACATTTTGTCCTTGAAAGCATACGTGTCACCGTCAGTTCATACCTAGCTTTTGATATTGTATCGAGAGACTGAATTGTCAAGACAGAATATTCTTTTAAGCACCTCGGCTTGAAAACCATTCTAGGATGTTAAGGGCAGTGCCATTCCCAGCATTAAATAGCTGGCACCTTACACTGCTATTTACAGTCCAGTTTGAGCAGAAAGCTGGAAAATGGGAAAAGGTCTAAGATTACTCAGTGAAGATATAAGAAAGACCTGGCAGCTGGGTCAAATTGTGCAAAATGAATTGCCTTCGATTTTCCCCCTCTCCAGACAGCCAACCTATAATCTAGAGGCTTGCCTTTCCCCACACTTCACATTCCTCTCTGACTGACAAGGCTAGGGATTTGGAAATAAATCTGGCATGTCAATGCTCAATTGTTGTGTTGATTTTTCAAGATGGAAACCCCCTCAATTGTTGTGTTGATTTTTCAAGATGGAAACCTTCCTCCTGTATGTCAGTATATGTAGTCTGAATCATTTCGATAACTTCATTGGATTTATGGTGAAGCGCTGTGGGCAAGTAGTTGCAGGAGCAGGCCCACTGTGTCATAACACTTTACCACTTGCTCGCCTGGCCTGAGGTACAAGGAGATTAACCCAGTAGAGGTCATGTGACCGGATGTGGCTGGGTCACATGATATAGGTTGGGACTGTATCTAGAGGATGTTAGTCTAGCCATAGGGAAGAATGTTAGCTTGGAGACAGCAGGGGAAGGAGAGGGCAAGGAATTCAGGAAAACGCTGGAGGGCAGGGCCTTAGGTCAACAAGGAAGGCCTTAAGAACCTCCAGGAGCTACTAAGGAAAGCATGCAACCTGGGAGGTCCCTAGCTGAAGGGTGGGGGCAACCCCTCAGACCTGGTAGGAACAGGCTAAGGGTAGAAGAGCTGGGGGCCCACCTGAGGCTAGGGGGCAGCACAGCCAAGGTGGGCATGGGCACTATACTAGCAAGGTTCAAGGGAGCCCAATGGTGAAGCCGGCAAGCTCCACCTGCATACTCTGAGGGCTTGATATGGGCCCAGTGTGGAAGGCAAGTGAGCCTGGAGGGGAGCAGAGGCCAGTAGCCAGCTCAGTGGCCAGTGGAGGGGGTGACAGGACCATCTAGGGAGCCAGTTGCCTGGGCAAGGGGGTGCAAGGCAAAGGGGATTACCCAGGACAGTAGAACCCTAGAGGTGAAGCTGACCAAAATGGGAGTAGACTGGGATCCCCAAGGAGAGCTATGGGTGCCCAACAGCCAAAGGCCTGAAGGAATGAGTAGGCCTCAAAACACCAAAATGGAGAAGGGAAGGATTGGGGCAAGGAGATGCCTAACCTGTGGGTTCTAGAAGGATGGGGGCCAGCTGCTAGGGAGAACAGGAAGGAGAGCCCTTGGAGGCTAGGGACCCTCAGACATCAGTGCCAAGGCAAAGGGCTGAAATACTAGTAGGCAACGGACTGGGGGGATCTTGAGGGCGATGTTTTGGTTGCCCAGGACTCTGAACTGCCACAGCCCAGAAGCAGCAAGATCACCCCTCCAGAAGGGGGGATTATGGACTGTAAGAACTAAGCTTAGGAAGAGGCCAGAACACCATTGACAGAGGCCTACGGCAGGACTATCCTCACTGGGCGCTAATTCCCCAATGAGAATAACATCTGTGACGGGGACATCCCACAGAGAAAAGAATAGCAAGTGCCACAGTGTAAAAGAGAAGACCTTTCTCCCCGCACACATGGAGAACAGGCAGAGGACCGAACAAATCTATGAGTGGCACGAGTCCTGAAGGGCTTTATGGTCAGACTGGGCTGTTGTACATCACAGGATTTATGGAGATATTCTTGTTAATTCACACAACAGGATCTATATTTAAAGTGGCATGCCTTTTGAACAGTTATGCTTTAAAAAGAAAAGTCTTATTTTAAAACCTAAACGTCAAGGGATAGGTAGCTCAATAAATTGCCTGACAGGCATTTTTCCGGAGGAACTGTCAAGTTAAAGGAAGCTTTATATAGACAATATTATGGAAAATATCAAAATTAAAAAGTTGGGCTGCTGCTGAGATGACTCTTTGGTGCTAGATCATTGGAGAATGTGGAGTAATTAGAATCCAATACGCTGCAATTTTGTGAAGTTTGATTATGTCAGGAATTCAACACTTGGAATTTGGAGGCAGTTTATGTAACGTTGGTGTGGTAGGCATTGTAGATCACCAGCACTGAGTGGAAATTTGTATAATTCAGCAGCCTCACAGCGATGGCACTATCGGAAGAAATCTATCTCGCAGTTTGACAGACAAGTAGTTTAATATGGAGCATTTACTGTATAAATCTCCATGGAATTCTATGAGGAGGATATCTTTTTAACAGTCATGTTTTGTGTATTGCCTGTCTCTCACCATAGAGAGACACTACATATCTAAAGGATGGCCTTCCTCCTTTCGTCCTTCCGTGGCTTCTAAAATCAGCCGAGAGGGCCCTCCTGCAAGTTCCACCTTTGGCCCAGGTCTGTACGACCTGGACACACAGCTAGGCATTCTTGGTGGCTGCTCTATGGCGTTGGTACTCCCTTCCATTGGAAGTTCTCCTAAGACCTAGCTTGGACATATTTATTTATTTATTTATTTTATCAATTTATATCCCGCCCCTCCTGAAAACAGCTTGGGGCAGCTAACAATTTTAAAACATAAAAATACAATTATATAAAATTTAAAACAATCATAATAATATTAAAACAGGGCTAGACACACGATAAAACAATAAATAAGGGTAGGAGGGGATTAAAACCCCCTAAACCCCCCCCCCCTCCCCAAAGGCCTGGGCGAACAGCCAAGTTTTACAAACTCGCCAGAATGTTAAAAGGCTTGGGGCCAGGTGAGCTTCCTCCGGGAGGGAATTCCAAAGGCACGGCCCGGCCACCGAGAATGCCCTCCCCATTGTGGCCCCCCGCTTAACACGGGGGACCTCCAAGAAGGCACCCCCGGCAGACCGAAGGAGCTGCTCTGGGGTGCGGAGGGCAAGGCGGTCCCTGAGGTACGAGGGCCCCAGACCGTGAAGGACCTTATAAATCAATACCTTGAACCTGGCTCGGCACGCTATTGACAACCAGTGCCATGAACTTCTCGACTGATATTGGGCAAGTGACTATCCCTCAGCCTCAGTTCCCCATCTGTGAGATGGGAATAATAATGACCTACCTCACAGGGTTATTGAGAGGGTAAACTAGATGAGGATTGTAAAGCACATTGAACACTAAATGCTATATAAATTACAGAATTTTAAACTTGGAAGTGACATCAAAAGGTAATCTAATCCAACCCCCCTGTTCCGAGGCAGCATATCCTTTGCCTACAGCATCGCAAACGGATGCTTGTATAGCTGACTTTTGAAAACATCCCAGGAAGGAGATTCCAGAGTCTCCCTGGGCCACTTATTCTACTGCCCAGCAGTCCTTACAAATAGGAAATCTTTCCAAAGGTCTAACCAAAATCTACATGGCTGTGACTTAATCCTATTGCTTCTCATTCTGTCTTCTATGACAGTGGAGACTGGAGAGTAAATGTTCACCCTTATTTTTGTGACATCCTTTTAGATATTTAAAAATTGCTATCCTGTCCACTCCTTAATCATCTTTTCTTTAGGCTGAACATGCCCAATTCTTTCAGCCTTTCCTCATAGGGCTTGTCTTCCAGCCCCTTGATCATCTTAGTTGCTCTCCTCTGAATCTTTTCAGTTTGTCAGAATCCTCCTTGAAGTGTGGTGCCCCAAACTGAACACCATACTCGGGGTGAGGTCTCACCAGCGCTGAATAAAGTAGCAGCATCACCCATTAATGCAGCTCAAAATTGCATCTACCATGTTTATGATAGTGTCACACTGTAGACTTATGCTCGGTTTCTCATCCACTATAACTTTCGGATTGTTTTCTGCAGCGTTAGAGAAATGATAAATGAGAGTAAATATCATTGTGATTGTGACGTCACTAAGAGAACATGCTCTTGAACCCATTGATGTCAATAGCAAAATTCCCATTGACTTCAGTCGGGACAGGATTGCATGCCAAGGTTGAGACCCATCTGTAGTAAAATCCCCTCTCCCTCGAACTCTGTCCAAGACTTCAAACACCACACTGTGTTCTGAGGCTTTCATTTCCATCTTGGGGCCAACAGGAAAGATTTACCATTTATTGTTTCCTGCTTCTTCCTGTGAGAGTGTCTCATGCTCTCCCTCAGAAACTGAAGAGGCTAGCAAAGTTGAATGAGTTTTTAGTAGATCCTGATATTTAAAACCTACCATGTTTGGTACTCCCATTGCCTGCAGTGATGTTTCTCTCTCTAGATGGCTGGCATAGAGGCCGGTGACCTGATTCAAGCCCAATCCAACCTGACTGATCCCGATGGGCCAAGGTTGTGCGTCCTGTCTGACTTGACCCCTTGTGTGTGCCTGAAGCCCTGCCCCCATAGAACACCCTGATGTTACAGAGACCCAGCAGCAGTGTGTGGCCATGTTGGAAAAGGATAGCGAGGGAAATGCCTTAGCCTCACCCCTCTTTGGATGTAGCTCCGCCCTGTATGGAGCACCATGGTGTCTCAGTGCTCCATGAAGGCTAGCCACGTTGGAAAGAGATGGGAGTAATGCCGTAGCATTGCCCCCATTCCCCACCCCCTCTTTAGCACCCAGTGCCTTTTTTAGGTTCTGAGAGGCCAGGGGCAGAATGTTCATTTGAATCCCCCTCCCTCCCCCAGTTTTTTATCTGTGGTACTGTTAGTCATGTGGCCCCCTGTATATGTGCAGTTGCCCCCATTTCCCCCTCACACCCAAGAAAGGGGACTGGTAGCACCACCTCTTACCAAGCACCGAGATGTCACAGCACTCCATGGGGAGGGGCCACCTGGACACATTTATTAATTTGATATATTTTGATTAGTATCCCCAAAGGCTCAGGGTCTCGAATAATGTGAAATACAAGGATTAAGAACCATAAAACCAGACACAAAGTGCATCCCAAACCCTAGCTCTGCTTAATAAATATCTGGCCAAATAAAAAAGTCTTTCATCACCTCAGGAAGATGCACAGGCCAGGGCTTTGGTGAACCTCCAAGGGAAGGGAGTTCCAAACCTCTGGAGCAGCCGCTGAGACTGCCTCTCTTTGTGCCCTTACTCTGTGGGTCTGTTGCAAAGATGGAGCCTACAAGAGGACACTCTTGGCTGACCTTAGAGACCGCAAGGGAGTATAAGGAGGGAGGTGGTTCGATAGATGTATAGGGCCCTGGGCAATTAGGGCTTTATAGATCACCTTGAATCATGCCTGGAACACTATTGGCAATGGCAACCAGTGTAGACTCTGGTGCACCAGTGTAATGTGTTCCTGGTAACCCACCCCTGTTAGGAGGTGGGCAGCTGCATCCCCTGAACACTGGCAGACTTCAAGGGCAGCCCTATGTAGAGTGCATTGCAGAAATCTAGCCCTGAAGTAACAAAAGCATGGGATGATGGTGGCCAGATCTGTATCTGAAAGAGAGGTTCACAGGCTTCAGGTGGAGTTGGTGAAAGTGCTCCTGGCCACCACTGCCACTTGATGTTCCAGACATAGCTCAGGACCCACATGGGACTTGGACTCAGGAGAAGAGACCAGCTATGTAGGGCCTGGACTTGTGTTGGGTGCTGAGGCCCAAGGATGGCTCTAAGCCAGTAGCATGGGACCATTAGTTATTAAGGAAAAGAGCATGTATAGCGGCCTGAGGACTAAACTGGGAATTGGGAGATCTGGATCCTCATTCTGGCTGTTGTAGTGATGATGATTTGGGAGAAATTGCTTTGCTAGCCTGTGTCTCTGTTTCCCTACCTTTAGAATGTGGATGGTAATAGAGAAACGGTAATGGGAAACTTAGCTGCCTCGTGGGGGTTGTGAGGCTTAATTAAACAACCGTTGTAAAGCACGTCAACATCCTTGGAGGAAAAGTTCAATAGAAATTGAGACCATCAATATTATTACTACAGATACTAAACTGGATCCTAGAAGTTGATTCCTGATCTGTTGTTTACCTTGGCTGCAGTTTTGTATGCATGTTACCTAGGCAGTTGCTTGCAATACATTTTGAATATCTGTTGACTACAGGGGGTTTAATTATTCATGTTGTCAACAGCTAAGGTCAAATGAATCCTGAATCTGAAACGTATATTTCAGGAGTGGACAAAGTTCCCAAACCCAAGAGGCACCTTGTTTTTTTTTTTTTATATTGTTGAGAGCCACAAGACACTTTAAATTGATCATCAGTTTCCCCAATCCCAGGGACAGAATAGCGTGGCTTCCCTTGCACCTCTACCTATTTACTCCCAGGCAATCTGTCAGGTTTGGGCAGCAGCAATCATGGCTCAGGACATGCTCCTGTGGTCGCTAGGAAGTTCTGCCCGCAGCAGCGGTGTAAACGGTGGCTCAGCTTCTGTTGCTCCAGAGGAAGTCACTTGGACATACCCCCGAGCATCCACTTCTGGAGAGAGCCGCAATGGAGGTGTCTGAGAGTTACATGCGGCTTCTGAGTCACCATTGTCCACTCTTTGTATCCTGCCTTCTGTCTAACTCTTCTTTCCTGTAAAGGCACAGACTAGCAAAGCCAGATCCTTACTGGCCCTAGGGAGGGGCACAAAGTTGAGAGAGTTACAGAACAGAAACCTTCTGTCCTGGTGCAGTTGACCAGACTCTTAGTGGATGAAGCAGTGGCTGTTTCCATCTATCATTGCCACGGTGGCCAACACTCCAAAGGGGAGAGTTAATCAGGATGAGAAAATGACCCTGGCTTCATTCCCCTTTTACACCCACCAGAAATTGGCTCAATGGGGAGTATGCTTGTATATTGATTGTTTCTTCCGGGCTTCTCTTCTTGGCTTGGGACGTGACTGGGTTTGGGATGGTGAGTGAGCCGGTCGGAGGGATTTGGAATCCAGTCATTTTCTTTTAAAAAAGAATTAAGGTTAGCTTCATGCAGAGTCTACTCCTAAATTTCTTTAGCACTTTTTGTGGTTTTCCAGCCACAGTTCTCTATTTTTATAAAGGTTTGTTTTTTCCTTTTTTACTGCTGCTGCATGAAAGACCCACACAAAGGGGTGATGGATAATAAAGGCTGAATAAGTTCCTAATTCTGCAGAAACGTGCACGTGCAACTTTACTAATGTGATACATCTGGATCAAATTACATATATACTTATTTGCAGGATTGGATGCTAACGGACTGTAGAGGGGAAAGTGTTGACACAGTGACAGTAAGCAAAGTGCTGTCAAATGCAGAGTAAAGGCACCGAAAAAGTGGGTTACAGTTCTTGCTCTAGTCTTTCTAGGCTATAATAAAAACTTAGGAACTCCTAATAATATCAGAAATGTTCAGACATATGATTTTTACATTGATGGTTTCACTTTAAAATTAACTTGTTTTGAGAATTTTGAGAATTGTAAGGAAGTCGGCAGTGTACAGAAGAGGTGGTCAGTAAGCATTTTTTGAACATCTCAAATTATGGAAAACTAATTCACGTGCACAACTCTAGCCGATCTTCCTATACAATTTACCTACGTGTGTCAGTATAGCTATGAGACAAGGTTCACACTCACCAACAGAAGCTGCTCCAAGAAAAAATATCATTTGATCAGTTCGTCTTTTGTCTGTCATTCTTGGGATCAACTCGTGCATTATTTTTAAAACCGGATTTGTAAAACCTCGTTTTACAAATCCGGTTTTGTGTGAGCTGCCAGGCGCCGCTGTTTTCAATGGTGGCCGGAGATTTCTGGTGCATGTGAACACTCCCCATATGACTTTTTAAAGAGCGGATTTGTCAATCCGCTAGATTCCCACGCTCGTCTAAAAATGCTCCAACAGGGCAACTGTTGATCCCTCTTGGGATCAACAAGGCAACCATGCTCTAAAGGTACATATAGTGAAAGGAAGTCTTTGCAGGTATGTACTTCTCATAGACAGCTCAGCTCTTGATGCTTTTGCTATGGAAATACCATTCTTTACTAGGGCCCTGATCCTAGGTCCACCCGCATGTGCTGTGCAGACTGAAGGAACAATGTATGTGCACAGGTTTGTTGTTGCTGCTAGAGTCCCACTGGGCTGCCACTGCAGCCCTGCCTTAGTAGCCTTGGGTGACAACACAATCCTACTCCAGCAGTAGAACCACATGTACATGTTGTGGTTCTACTGCACACACAGACCTAGGATCAGGGCCAAAGTGTGCAGGAGTCGCAGGACTAATGTTTTAAAGCAAAAAAGTTTCTATTTTAGTTTGCCTGCAGTATCTAGCTACCTCTTGTTCACATCCTCTTCCACACCAGTGGCCTTTGCTTTTTTACATGATAGGCTCTGTTTCTGATGTTTGTGTGAAATTTCCCCCTTTTTGGCTTATTTGTATGTCAGGGTAGCAATAGCTACTTCTTCAGTGGTTACTTGACAAGCTGCCCCATAGCAAAGTGCAATGCAGCTGGCTGGGCTAGAAGAGGTGCTGCTTGCTCCTTGAGATGTGTGGAATCATTGCTACTTGACCTGTCTCTATTTGACTAATGTAAGCAAAACCACTTCATGTCCTGCTGTCAATCCTGCAAGGTACTTAGCCGCTGTTCCGAGTTTTTTCTTGCCTCAGTTTCCATTTGAGAACACAGTGCTCAGTACCTCACAGTAAGCTATCACGTCAGCAGGATGTACCACCCTCTCAAGTACAGGGGAACCGCTTTGCTGATTTTGTTTCCTTAATGGCCCAATCCTGAGAAGTACTGAGCTCCTTCAACTCCCATCAAAGTCAGAGCGATGTGCCTATGCTTAGCTTATCACAAGCCTGAGGCAAAAAAGTAGATGTCAGTCTTTACTGTGGTGCTTCAATTTTAATGCATTTAGAGTGAAGAAATCTTTTATGACTGAAATGCCTTCGTTACTAGAAACTGGGAAACTTGGAAAGGCTCTGGGTGAGCTGCGCAGGCGATCTCTCCTTCCACTTCATGGATTCCTTCAGCTTCTGATGCTGAGACATTTTTTTTTATCTATAGTGTGATTGTATTTTGTTTTCATCTTCAGCATTCCGCCTGCGTCACTCATCCCATTCTTAAACTGAGATATGGTAATCGCTTTCTGACTGACCTTAGGTGAGAAGGATTTCCTCCACCTTCCAAGACATGCTGTTCGCGGGCATTCTGCGCATTTAGTGCCTTGAGGGTCTTAATCGTTCCACTGTGCATGCATGTCTCATACCAAAAGTAGTCACAGCTCCTGCATTTCCACAATAGCCTCTGCACAAAGCAGATGCTTCTCAGTTCTCCTGTCGGGCTGTGCTTTTCAGGTTTGAAAAGTTGTGCAATATCATCTTGAGGATCTCTGTTTTCCTGTACCTGCTTTTACGGACAAAGAAGACCTTCTCATGCCTCATAATGGACAACATTGGCAAAGTTCTTGTGTAGTTTTAAGGAATGCCTTGCAAATGTGTTCTCTCTGGAGATGTGAGGAGTGAATTGGAAGCTTTCTGTCCGGTAGAATTGTATTCTGTCTGCCAATAATGCCTAGCAATCACCAATTTAATGGCAGACCTCGAAGTATATAAAAATTTAAGTCCAGAAAAAGGTAAGATTTTTTTTTTAAATTCTCTTTCTGATTTTGCAAGTATTATAAGAAAGATCATGGTCTTTTCTGGAAGTCTTTCTAAGTGAGAGACCATGTCCATTTTATACCTTTTCTGCCTCACCAGTGGTAAGTGTTATTTTTTATGTATTTGGACACTAATAATGTGATATAAAATTATACTTGACAGTATTACTTAATACTTGAAGAGGGTCCCCCCTACCCCCCATTCATTCAAAAAGTATTTCCCACTATTTGAGTAGATGGGGTTTATATTTTGTATCATGCTGACAGGCAGGTTCAGCAGGTGTGCCATCTTAGATGATTAACAGTTGCTTCCTAATAAAAAAAATTCCTGATTATATTGATTGACAGGACTTTTTTTTGGTTTGACATATGGTTTTGTTTTACTGAAGAAACCTCCCCCCTCCTTTTTAAATGAATATGACTTATAAATAATGTGCATTTATAGAAATTATGTACAAAGTTCTCATCGAACAGAATACGTTGATCAGATATATCCCACAAAGGACTACAGGAGAATTCCTTACTGGAAAAATACATCTTAATGATTTTCCACAGTAATTTGTAATTTATGATGCCTGATTTTGTTCTATTGAAGTCAATGATGAATGGAAAATGGTAATTAGCATAAAACTACAAATGGGATGAGAGTAATTGGCACTGTGAAACAGAAAGATGAAATCATGATTCTGTCCATTAAATAGATTGTTTTCCCTACCTTTCCTGTTGTTGTTAATGAGGTGAAACAATCTGCATTTACCATAAAAAGCTGAAATTTCACCATTGGCCAACATACATTCAAAAAATATTAAATTTCATAAGAGTATTGATATATTCCTATTGACTTCAATGGGGTCACAATTACACCCAAAACATGTATGGCAAGAAACTGGCTTCTCTTGATGGAAACAGTTTTCAGAGTGTAGCTTGTCTGTTAAAACAAGATTTGCTAAGATATGTCTCAAATGTCTTTTTCAAACCACATTTAAAAAATTGTTCCTGTTTAAAAAGGTTTTCTCTTGAGAGTTCAGGTACAATATTTGATACCATCTGCCCTGGCAGTAGCATTTTGTAATCCATCAATAAAGAGCCAGGATGAGATTTATTTGAATATCATTTGGAGAAGGAGCACATGTCTTGAGGATTTAGTTTATTAGAATTCCAGGAACTATATTTCTGTTTTGGAGGTTTGTGCTTTGTTTGCACAAAACTTTAGATTAACTTTACACATAATGGTGATGTGAAGAGGAGAAAGTGCCAGTCCATCTGCTTTGAACAGCACAGAAGGTAATGGATACATGAATAAGGGTTTAATAATTTACAAGGATTAGCTTTGTAAAATAAAGTGTTGCAAAAACTTTAAAAAGTAAGAGAGAGAAAATGGACTCAATTGGTTTAGCCACATGAATTGCTGTGCGATGGAGCTTATTTCAAGGTGCGCACTCTACAATAAGCAGATTTGGGACAGAAATATTTAATTTATGGCACAGTTTCTTTTAAGGTCATTTTGGAGCTGCTTTCTGCAAGCCCAATATAACACGAGTGCCTCCTGTATTATTTGCCGTAATCCTTCTCAGTTAGAGTAGCACTGTCATTCCTCTCACTGGGAGAAGCATCTCCCTGTTGCCAGTTAAAGGACAAGCAGTGAAAAAAATAAATCAGCCAACCAGAGACCTGTCCCCTGCACTCTGCTGCGTGCTGTTTTTACAAAAGATGGACTGTTGCCTCCATTCTACTATGTTTGTGTAACCCCAATGTCTCCTGGTTGCAATTATGAGCAGGACTGATTTTATATGAAGTGAGGTTGGATGATTTGGGTCTACTCAGCTTGGGGTAGAGGGATAGGATCACAGCCTACAAATATTGAAAGTCTGCCGTAAAGAAGATGATGAATAATTGTTCTCTCTTGCTATGGAGGGCAGGACAAGAGGCAATGGGTATGAGCTGCAGCAAGGAAAATTAAGACCGAACATCTGACAGGAATTCCTGACTGTAAGTGCAGTCAGGCAGTGGAATGGGCTAGCAACAGAGGTTTTGGATTCTCCATGATGGGAGGTTTTAAAGGAGAGGCTGGATGAGCATATGTGTGGGATGATATAGATGTGGCAAAAGCTGCACCATGCAAAGGGCTGGACTCTATGACCCTCGCGGACCCTTCCACATTTTGGTTCTATGACTGTGTGTGTAGTGTCTTAGCAATGGTGACTCTGCTTGACCAATGCTTTACGGAAATCTTTTTTTTTTTGGGGGAAGGGGATATGTCAGCTGAGGTATTTATACTTGTGAAACAGATTTGTTTAAAAGAGACCTTGGTTCCCTTGTTGACATAGACTTTTTTCAAATGGGCCAGGAGGAGCTGCAGTGTGGGTGTGGTCTCTTATACACATCTAGATGTGTATAAGAGACAGGGAGTACGCACACCCATTCACCACGACGGTTACAGGGGATCTGCGTGGGCATGGGGAGGGGTGTGTGTCTCGTGTGAAAAGGGCCATAGAGATGATCCCAACCTGGTCTTTATTTTTGGCCAGATTGTGCCTGGCCTTCGAAGGTGGTGGGGTCCCAGGTGACTCAGAAGCTGATACAGGCGATGGTGCCCTAGCATAGCACAGGGGCCCAAGGCAGCTGCCCCCATCTAAGGCTGGCCTTGGGCACAACAGTTGCAGTCTGTGTGCTCAGGAGAGCGAATGGGGGTTTCTCAACTTCCCCGCGGGCTAAACCTACCAACTTTCTAAAGCCCAAATCTAGAAAGTGGCTCTTCCATCAGACATATGGCGATGGCAGGAGGAACGGTGAGATGGGTTAGTCTGGTTAAGTGGGATTTAGTTTGTTTTGGCACAGAAAGGGGTTTTAGACTATGTAATTATGCTTTTTTAAATTGAATAATGTTTGAATTGTTATATATGTATAATGTTGCGAGTCGCCAGTAAGCGCAAGGGGTAGGATAAAAGTAAATATAAATAATAAATAAATTGAAATAAAATTGGTGCAGTTTAATGCCACCCCTGCTGGTGGGGCCTCTCCCAGCTAAACCATGGCAGATTGTTGCACTTGCAGATTCTGGTGGGGCCCCTCTTAGCATAGATGTCCCTGTTGTGTCAAAAACCAGGATAGTGACCATGCAAAGACAGTCCACCACAAAATGATACTGTCTCAGGAAAATAGGAATGGTTGGGCACAAAGAGCCACGATGGAGGCAGTAAGCAGCAGGGACTATGGGCCCCTGACACTGGATGTTTTTAGACGGACAGGCTGCTCTGTTGCTAGCCCGCAGCATGCTTTACCCTCAGTTTGCCCATCTGTCTAAAGGTGCCCTGCCAGATGTGCAGGCAGAGCAGATTGTGCCTGCCTCTGAGGAAGCCCCACCAGTAGTGCTCTAGAACATCTTGGAGTGTCACCAGTTCAGCGGGCTGGCCAAACCCTGGGCACCAGCCTGAAGTGGAGCAGCTGTCCTTCTAATGCTCAGACCCACGCTGCTGCTCTGCTTTCACAGCCATTGGCCCAGGCAACATCATAGCATTGCAGATGCTCTAGCCTGCAACTCTATGGTGTGTGGGGGTGCCACACAGGTGGGCCAGGAACCCGCTGCGTCCATCTGATCAAGACTTTGGCGGGACTGAGCAGGCAGACATGGGAGTGCACCCCCAGAGCAGCTCTGGGGGTCAGCAGCCTCACATCCCTCTGAAAACACCCATTGGCCTGCAGAGGAGGACTGAATCATAAAACTGTAGAGTTGGATGGGATCTTGGGGGTGGCCACCAGATACAACCCCTTGGCCTGAGGCAGGATATCCTATATTGAAAGCATCCCTCGCAGATCCCTGTCCAGTCCTGAAAATCTCCAGGGAAGGAGATTCCAGAGCATTTCTAGGCAGTTTGTTCCACTGCTGAACTTCTAAAATATTATTATTATTATTATTATTATTATTATAGCAGTGTACCTGGTTCTGTACAATCAGTAGTTATGGACAGGTCCCTACCCCCCAGGGGGCTTACAGTGATTTGCCACACGTTATTGGGCTGCAGCCAGAAATCATTAGGTAAAGTGATTGACTTCTGTTATGCTGAAAGTCAGAACAGTTTGTTCTGGTCATAAAATCTCTGTCTGTGAGCCACAAACCACTTACCCAGGGTACCCTGGAGTAAGTGGTTTGTGGATCACAGCCATGAGTAATTTCTAAAAATTGCAACCCGTCCATTTGTAGATAGCAAATTTACCTATTAAGGAGTCACTTCTTCAGTGGGTGCATGGAAGCAATACTACTTGGAAGTACATGTAAATACTTCTCCCATGGTAAGGAATCCACATAGGAGGCAATCCAGTGGCCCACGTATGGTGACCCCGCGCATGGCCAGAACGAGCACACACGTGCGCATGCATGCCGTGTGTGCAGTACAGACATAGGCGGCTATGCACGTGAGCGTGCATGTTCTGGCTGGAGCACAGCACCTGCAGGTGGCGTACACGGGCTCTGGCACAGCTGATTTTAACAGTACAGGGGCCTAACCCTGGCCCGGGGGGTAGTTCCTTGATGTCCATGGGGCCCTGCTTTGCACAATCTCTCCCAGCATGCCCCATGCGATACCTTCTGGCTCTTGTCTCTCCTCAGCTGCCAGTCCAGCTCTGGGCAAGCTCCCCAGCCCAAGTGCTGGCTTTGGATAAGCTCCCCAGCTAAAGCCCTGGCTCGAGCCCTCCTCATCTGAAGAGATGCAAGACCTTTTTGTTTGGCCAGGTGTTTGGCGGGCTGGGATAGGATTGGGTGGCGGGGTTAGGGAGAAGTTTGGTGGGTGGGACTTAGGTTTTTTTTTTAAAATTGCTTTTATCTGTTTTATATATGCTTATATTTATGTTTCTATATTTTTGTAAGCCAGCCTTTGTGGGAAGGAGCCTTTGTGGGAAGGATGAGTTAAAAATGGAATAAATCTGGGCAAGCCTCCTAGTCCTGTCACAGGGCCCTCTCAGAGCTCCTCTCCCACCTCAGGGTCTGGATGTCACCGCGGAGCCCTCTTTTCTCTTTGCCCCGCATTCCTGTGTGATGGCTCTATTCTGCGCTGCCCCAGCTCCCACTCACTGCTCTGCTGTGGTGGCCTTCGCTCCACCACTGTGGGTCAACTCTCATCCCTTCCCTCTTGGGCCATGGCTGCTTTACTGCCTCCAGTCCGCAGACCCAAGAAATTCCAGCTGGCCATGTGGCTGGTGC
>QEPC01009488.1:686401-741730 GCA_003113815.1 Sphenodon punctatus | reverse complement strand
TTTAATAGGTCCTGCACCCCGTTGGGGGCTGACATGCGCCAGGATGCACGCCTTAAGGAGGTAATGGTCAGACCATGACAAGGGCTCCATCCTCCTGACTTCTACTAACTGACCTCCCGCCTCAAGGCCGGTGGAGAAAACCAAATCCAGTGTACACAAGTCCCAGGAAGAAATTTGGACCAGATTCTGTGTACTCTTTGAGAGGTGCCACTGGATTACAGTCTGTTTTCCAGACAGACGTTTTGCAGAAGTTTTTCCTAATATTTAAGCTAAACCCACCTTCCTACAATTTAACACCATTTCTTTTTCTTCTGTCTTTAATGACAATGGAAAACAAATGTTCTCCATCTTTTTCTATCACATCCTTTAAAATATGCAATAAAAGGAGTCGGCCACACCTCATGAGGGTGTTCAGTACCGAACGTCTTACCCTGCGCTCCAGAGAGGTCTGGGAAACTTTCTGCTTCAGCACTGAGACTGTGCGCTACTCCCAACACAGGGCTCTTTGACACTTTAAATTTAGGGTGGCATTTTTCATAGCTCCTAAGCAGGACTTAATTGATTAAAAAGTCTTGCTGGAACGCAAGCCTGCCCCAGAAGCCATGCCTCCTGCCCCAGAGCTTGTTGGTGCAGGACAATGAACCCTGTTCTTTGGGTAGCAACCCAACCACTAGACTAACCTGTCTCTCCTCACCTCAGTAGAAGATGGGAGTTCTTGTGATTTAATCTATGTGTAATGGCCAGCACAGGGAGCAAGGCAGAAAAGTCTTTAATAAAAGCCAAATAAACCATCCAGGTTATTTCTGAATCTTCTTTCTAGCCCTGAACTGGCTAATATTGGCTACTTCCTGGGTTTCACATTTGGGGGTGCACGCTTCGACTGGGAACATTTCCCAGGGCTCAACCCCCCATAAATTTAATTGTGGTGGCTGAGCCCTGGCAAACCCCACTCCCCCCACAAATTAAGCCCTATTCCAAAGCAATTAAGGAGCACAAGTCAATGGGAACTGAACTGACTTTCTACAGGAATTATGCTTTTAATTCACTCCAGTGCACATCAACCCTAACTCTGTAGTAGATATCGGCATTTGTAGGCAGCTGTGTATTTATATAACTTGACTGGAAAAAATGTTCAGAGCTTATTTCTGCTTCCCTTACACTGACCGTTATTTCCCTTAGCAAACAGTGGCATTGGTTTCAATGGGGTGACTACTGACTTGCTGGGTAAGGGGCCAATCCAAGATGTGCACATATATCCTACACATATACCACACACATGCAGCACAAGCATGTACCAACTGCAGAGTGTGTGTGCACCACATGGTGGTCATGCACACACCGTTTGCAGCATGGTATACATGTAAGTGCTCATGCAGTGCACACGCATTGTGTTTGCATATGTAGACCTTGGATTGGACCCTTAGGTAGTGCTCAGTGTGGGACGTGACTGCATTTTGGTGTTGGATGTGGTGATCCTTTAGCAGACCCAACCCTGCAAATACTTATCATATATAACACTAGCTATTGTAATAAGTAGTCCCATAGACTTATGCCTAGAAGTAAATCTTTGCAGGGTCAGATCTTTGTATATCAGTTTAAGATCCAGCAATTAGTAGACTATCTAAGTAACTGTTCACCAGTCCTAGTGTTGGAGGCACCATTTGGTCCTAAGCTTCCCAGTCCTTTTGTCTGGAAGGTACTATTGAACTTGGTGATTATCCAGTAAGACATGGGAGGAAATGCCCAGGTACTTTAAACCCAGATAAGAAGGCTTTGTTCTTGGGCTAGCAGACATCAGATATATTTTATGCTTGCTTATTAATTATCCCGTTGCTGTAATGTTATTAACACTACATCTAGAGATAAAGCAGTTCTGTTCAGTCAAAGTTTATTTTTGCTTTCTGGCTGGCAGAGCCACTGAACACTAAACCACCTCAGTGTAGCGTTGCCCCAAGTAACCTTCCTTTAGCGAGAAGGGAAAATGCGTCGACTTCTTGAGAGCCATTTAGTGCTGCTTCATGGATCAGTAGCTCTGAAGGTAGCTTAAGAGTCCATGTGTACTTCAGATAGAGGAAAGCTTTAAAAGCAGCACGTCCAGAGCTATAATTCAACATAGCTCTTCTGAAATGCATTTGTGCTTTGCTGACTCCCAAACCACCTACTCCAGAGTTGCCCCATTGAAGCAGTTTATGGATAGTGGCCCAAGTGTTAGATTCTTGACAGAGTTTTACAACTGGTCAATATATATCACTTCTTTCTTTACCACTTGATTCACCTGAACAACATTGCTTTTTAAACTTGTTGTTAGGAGGACTTGGATAAAAATGAATCCATTATGTCAGTAGCAAGTTGTGTGTAGTGCTAGTAACTGTAGAAAACTAGGGGCCTAATTAAGCACTAGGGAAGACCTCCTTGGGAAACCTCAGTCCCTCAGTAGATTGGGTTTAAAGGTTGACTCTCTGATTTGTACAATAGGAGGAGTACTTCTTTGGATTTCTGAAAGGCTTGTGGAGTGGGTAGCATTTCAGTGGAGCAACTGGCTCTTACTGAGTGATACAACTGGCTTTAGAGCCAGAACTTCTGAAGAGCCGGATTTTCCAATGCGCAGTGCCGAAAATCAGGGCAAGCTTTTTCCGAAGAGCTCAGTTGATTTGATATCAAACAAAACGTAGGGTTTAGAACTGCTGGGCACCATTTTCTTATTTAAAGTTCTGATTTTCAAAGAGCATGGTGCACTGGGTAAAAAGGGGAAATGGAACTGTTTTGGAAATGAGATGCGCCCTCCCCCCCCCCCCAACTTTCGCTGGCAACAGTATTGGCAACTGCCAACAGGTGGTCAGTTGTTCCTGAAGGATTCTATTGTAAGAAGAACTTTCTAAGAGTTCTTCACATCTTTATAGATTTAAAAGATTCAGTCTGATCCTGTTGGAAAAAGTCCTTGTTCACACTGTGGCTTTGCTATTCATTGTTCATCACTACAGCACACAGTTGCACATACTGTATGGTAAGGAGTGCCTGTTTAAAATGGAGTGACTCACCTTGCCTTTCTCCACCTTGCCAACTCTCCACCTACTTAGTGGTGTGCGTGCTAGGCCCTATAGGATAGACAGCATACGGAGACACATCAGTGTCCCATTGCTATGGGGGTTGCAAACCGATCGGGTGCAAGTGGAAGGAACATGTCCCCTCCAGCCTTTGGGACATGGGGTCAGACCCCTCCTTATTTTGATCCTTTCAGTGGCATAATGGCTGATGTCAAGGAGGGCTTGCTGCCCTCCTCCCTTGGTAAAGAGGGGGCTGCCCTCTCTGCTCTCCTCCCTGACATTTGAATTTCCCAGCATATGGGGGAGAGGGTGGAACTGCTGCTATTTTCCCTAGTTGCAAGGCAAATTCAAATGTTGGCTTCAGGAGCAGGTTGTTAGTGGCCAGGGACTGGAGCCCAGCAAAGGGCAAAGGGAAGGGCCAAGGCAGGGATAGGAAAGGTAGCAATTCGGTAGAGGAAACATCTCAGTTATTCTCTGATACCAAGGAGACTTGATGCTCAACACAAGTGCCTGGGAATCCGGCTTATGAGAGCTTATGGTTCATCACTGAGGTCACGGAAAGGGAGCTGGGAACCAGAACTGGGAATGACAGCTGGGGATCAGAGGAGCCTGGACACTAGAGCTGGGGGATCAGAGGAGCCTGGAAACTGGAGGAACACAGGGCCTGACAGCTAGGAAGGGAACGTCAAGGCTAGGGAACACAACTAGAGCAAGAGAAGGGGGGAGCACAAGGGACTAGGGACAGAACTGGAACACATGCAGCTACAACACAGAACAAACACGGAATGAAGAGAAGAGCAGTTGCTCCGTCCCACTTCCTGTAGCTACCAACAGAGGCCTTAGGTATTGACTGGTAGCCAATCAAGAAGTTGGGAGGCAGGACTGGAGCAATGAGAAACAGCTGGGAATGGGTGTGGCATGGCAAGGTTTGGGAGAACACAGGAGGAGACATGGGGAGGTGGGAACTGGGTTGAAATCAGGCCTGAGTGGTGGCACCAGTGGTTGGGGCAGCGCTCCAAACCCCTGGGGCCAGAGGCTCGGGACACGGGTGCCATGGGGTGGCAGCAGTAGCAGTGCTGCTGCTGCTGCTGCAGCATTTCCAGGTTCAGACCTGGGGTAGTTTGGGATGGATCAAGGGAGAGGAATCCAGGGAAGAGTGAGTGTGTGCACAAGAGATGGCATTAAGATTGCATTTGGACATGGAAGTAGAACTTTGGGTCTCAAGGGGCAGCGCTGCCCCCACCTCATATTGGCTACTGTCACTGTCCTGTCCCCTGGAATATGCTAGCTTCATGTGTATGAGTCAATGATGGTGCTTCTTGTGGCCAAGCCTACGGAGAGGATAAATGACCTGCCAGGCATGATTAGTAATGTTTATCTGCGAGAAAGACTTGTGTTTTTGGAGATGAAGGACAAGGTAGAAACTTCTAGCTGTACCTCCCAATGGATGCCAACTGTGCCTTATTTCAGAACGCTACAGTTCCACAGATAATAATGGACATCCCTTATGTAAGAACACCACAGCTCCATTGTCTGTCTGCTTTTCTCTCTCTCCGCGCCATAGTATCTGTCTTCTGTCTCTCTCTTTTTTTTTTTACTGACAACCCAATGGCTCCCCCATGTGGTACGCTGTACATGAGTAACGTCATCAGTAATAGTGTATTTAGATTGTAAGCTCTTGGGCAGGGACCGTGTCTATCTTATTCTCTGTAAAGCACCAGGGACATTGCTGGTGCTATATAAATGCTTCTAATAATAATAATTAATAATGTTGTTTGCAGGAAATGGGTTGTGTACATTATGCCTTCTCATACTCACTGTCATCTCAATGTCAGAGCAGAGCAGACACATGAGGGGGCTTGAGGGGCTTTCATTGTAGATACCTGCAAGCACCTGACTGTAACCAGGAGAGAGAGAGAAATTAAAATGAGAGATTCTGGGGTCTGTAGCCTCCTCTCCCCTGCCCTGCCCTGCCACATACCAATACCTCTCATTCTTAGAAGACTTTAAGACTTTGCAACAAGGCTTTGGCAGAGTGTAAAGTAAGCATACTTGGGATTTGTCATTTACTGGTAAGCTAGTTGCAAATTATGATGAGTTAAAGTATGCCAGTGACAAAATATCAGCCAGTGGCATCAGAAACATAGAGCTTCCCCAGCACCTGTCCTATTCAAGAAAATGAAACACTGAAAAGAACAGTGGCAACACTTGGGAGGAAAATAATTCTATAAGTAGCAGGCTACTTCTAATAAGTAGCAAGGCAATATGTCAGGCTCCAGGCATGGATCTCTGTGGTGGTGCTGGGAAGGAGAACAACCTTTAAGGCACAAAAACAAGTCTCTCTGATTCCCATCCCTTGCTTTGAAAGAGCTGAGTAAAGGAAGTTGTTGGTTGTGGAGGTAGCTGGAATCTGTCCGTTTAAAGCCGGCATCCGCTTGCAAACCGAACACTTCTGACAGTCTATTATTTTGGGCAGCTACGTGCTTTTCCAAATGTCAGCCACGAACTCTCATTTTCATGAGAGACATTATCACACTCATGGCTATAAAAAGATTAGGAGATATGATGACCTACGGAGTGAGGCAAAGAGAGTTTAGCATGTGCATTTTGGAGAAACAAGATTAATTCTGTTACCTTAATATGGTGCCTTTGTGCCAAGAATTGAAAGAACCTTTATGAAAATGGAAGGCTTAAAAACCAGCAAAGCAGAATATAAGAGAAATTAGTATAGAGAAAAGCGTTGCTTCATACAAGGACAGGAGTAGGAAGACCTTTCCAGCACAAATGTCTATGACCGTGCTCTGTTAGTATTATAATTTAGGAAAGGGTAGGGAGGAAAAAGAGAGATGCATGTTCTGTATTTGGAAATACAAAAATGGGCAATGAAGCTATGTCAGTTTTAAAAACATGCTCATTTGTTTGACATTCAGGTGAAAGATTTGCTGTAAAGTCTGGGCAATTAATAGAAAAGCAAACCCAAAATAGGGTGAAATTGTGTGTATCTGCATGTGCTTGTGCTTTGAGTATTTTTATTTATTTATTTTGTAGCATTTCTTATCCTGCACCCTCCTGCTATTAGCAGCTGGAGCGTTCTGCAGCAGCTGCAGTCTCTGAAAAGTCACCAAGGGTAGCCCCACGTAGCGCGCGTTGCAGTAGTCCAGTCTTGAGGTGATTAAAGTATGGATGATGGTGGCTAGGTTGGAGTCCGAAATGTATGGCTAAAGTTGTCACACCAGATGTAATTTACAGAACGGGCTCCTCACCACAGCCACCCTCTGGACATCCAGGTGGGGCTGTGAATTGAGGAGCACCTCCAGACTGCAAACCTTAGGAACCAGCAGGGGGCAAACCCCATCAGTGATGGGGGCCACCACTCCCATAGCCCCTCCCACCAGCATCACCTGTGTATTGTCGGGATTCAGCTTCAGACAGCTTACCCTCATCCAGTCCCCCACAGCCACCAGACACCGCATGAGCACCAAGACTGCTGGGCCTGAGTCACCTGAAAATGAGAGGTAAAGTTGATGACATACTGATGACACCCAAACCTCACCCAAAGGCTGCCTGTACACATTGAACAGGAGAGGGGACACAATAGAACCTTGCAGAACTCTACACGTGAGGCCCTGGGGAGATGAAGAACATTCCCCCAGCACCACCCGCTGAGTTCTCCCAGCCAGGAAGGAACGGAATCATTCAAGGACAATTCCACCTACCCCGGCTTGGTCCCGCAAGTGGGTCACCAGCATCTCATGGTCAATGGTACCAAATGCTGCTGATAGATATAACAGGATCAAAAGGGTCGACCGACCCTGATCCAACTCATGATGAAGGTCATCAACCAAAGCCACAAGTGCAGTCTCAGTGCCAAAACCCAGACAAAAGCCAGACTGTGAGGGATCCAGAAAACTGACATGGTCCAGATGCCCCTGAAACTGCTGAGCCACTACCTGTTCAATAACCTTCCCTAAAAAGCAAAGGTTAGAAACAGACTGATAGCTGGCAATGGAGTCAATGTCAGTGATGATTTCTTGAGCAGAGGCTGCACCACCACCTACTTGAGGCAGCCTGAGCTCTACCCACCCTAAAGAAGGCATTGACCACCACCACCAGCAATGGCCCCAGTGTCTCCCGACTGCCCTTTACCAGCCAGGACAGGCACGTGTCTAGTTCCTAACAGGTAGCTCTAACCGCCCCAAGGCGCATCACCGGGAGACACCCACTGAAACGGATCCCATAAAACAGGACATGGCAGGGCTTCCATTACTTCAGATTCTCCCACTGTATCAAGCGCGGCATCAAAGTTGTGGTGAATACGAGCAATTTTATCCCCCCAAAAGTCAACAAGGATGTCACAGCGAGCACTGGAAAATTTGAGTTCCAGAAGGAGGGAGGATGGACTGACCAGCTCCCTCACAACCCAGAAAAGCTCAGCTGGATGTGACTTCGCGGACGCAATGAGAGCAGCTGCCCGCACAGCCACAGCATAGATTTTTAAACTAACTTTATGCCACAATCTGTCTACTTCAGCATGATTATGGAGCCACCATTGCTCCAACCGCTGCCCTTCATGCTTCAGCCATTGCATGTCCTCTGTGAACCAGGGGGACCTGTGTTGCTGGTGCTCAGGGAGCAGATGCCTAGAAGCCATTCGGTCATTGGCTTCAGTCAGCAGAGTATTCCAGAGAACCACAAAGTCATTGAGTGGACGGTTGTTGAGATCGGAGGGTAACTCCCCAAGGACATTCCGGAACCTCTCCAGTTCCATAAATTTCTGGGTATGAACCAACTGAACCGGTTCTGCACTCTTCTGGGGGCAGACATGTGCCAGGAGACCATCCTGTAGGAGGTAATGATCTGTTTATGACAAGGGCACAACTGAGACATCACCAACCAACAGATCCCCCGCCTCAAGGCTGGTGCAAAATATAAGGTCCAGGGTATGCTTTCCATCATGTGTCAAGCCAGTGAGCACTTGACACAGTCCCATGGTTTTCATGGTGGCCATGAACTCGCACTCCGCTCCCCCAAGGCTGGCGTCGGCGTGAATACTGAAGTCCCCCAGGACCACAAGACCACCCCTGACACGAGCTCTGCTAAAGCATGCAGAGATGCTGTTGTACAGGTAGGTACACAGTATACTAGCAGCAGACCCAATCTGTCTCGGCGAAATCAATCACAAGACCCGACACAATTTGCACCAGATACCTCCTCACAGACCATGTATCCTTAAAAATAATGGCTACACCCCTCCCCGCCTCCTCTGGCTGTGGTTAATGCTGTATAGAGTACCCAGCTGGAACAAAGTCAGCCAGAATTTGCTCCGACTCTGTCGACCCAGGTCTCCATAATGCACACACGGTTGACTGCCTGGTCCAGAATTAGCTCCCGGACTGTTGTTGAGTTATTTACAATTGACCTTGCATTGAGCAGCATCAGATCCAGGTCAGGGGCCCTCCGATCATCAACCACCTCACTGCCTGCCTGGGGGCCAGTGAGAGGGACCGGCACCAGGCACCTGTCCCATCTCACAGATCTAACCAACCTCCCGAAAGGACCATAATTCTTCTGACCCATCACGACCGCAATGGCTGCACCACCCCCCGGCCAGCCCCTCTGGCCCTCCCGCCTGGCAAGCAAGGGGGACCCCCACCTCCATACCCCCCCTTTCACACAGGGCTAAGTAACAACCCTCCCTTATAGGTTGTATCCCCCTCTCACTGGGGGGAGTGACCACCCTCCCCTAACCCAGTTCCTCCCTCCCCCACTTGCACTCGGGGAACAGGACATTCTGTATAACCTCCCAAAAGAAAACAACATTCCACTGTCCCTCAATCCACCCTACCCAAAATATAACCACCCTCCCAACCAAAACTCCACCCAGAACTAATCCACCAGCAACCAAAATCCCCACAAGAAGCCCCTGGCTGCCAGAGGGTCCTCTAGCAGTGGTCCTATGGTGCATGGCCTGTGGTGCTCCCAAGCAGCACACCGTTTTCAATGGTTTCCCCCGCCAGGCCAGAAGCGCTAAGGAGGGGATTCCTGACCCCCCCCCTCCTTCTTGCACAGAGGGAGGTGCAATGGTCTCTGTAGGGGGGTTCAGGGGTTCTCCCAGCACAAGTCACTCTCCACGTGGGTGGTGGGTGGGTTGCAGGGTGAGCCCTCCTGGCTCCCAGCCCCTGGGTGCTGCAGACGATGGTGGTGCAGCAGACGATGGTTTTCCCCGCCAGGCTGGAAACGCTAGGGGAAGGGATCCCTGGCCCCGCCCCCTCTCCCTGTGCCACAGGGGAGGGGCTCAGGGGTTCCCCCAGCGCAAGTAACTCTCCACATGGAGGGGGGTGGGGGTTGCAGGGCAAGCCTTCCTGGCTCCCAGTGCCCAGGTGCTGCAGAGGATGGTGGTCTAAACTGTATTCCGGATACTGTATTCTACTCTGTACCAGGAAAGGCCAAAGTGTTGGGAGTAACTTACTTGCATACAGAGCTGAGATTGACAGAAACGAGCTGTTACTTGCTTCCTTGTATCTTCTACTACTACTAATCTACTAATAATAATTTCTATAACACTACTAGGCATACACAGTGCTTTACAGTCACAGATTTTTGGAAACGGGTTCCTGCTCAGTGGGCTTACAATCTAAGATGAACAAGGGTGAGGAGAACACAGGGAGAGAGAGACACACACACACACATTCCCATTATACAGATGGGAAACTGAGGCTGAGAAGTTGTGACTTGCCCAAGGCCACCCAGTGAGTTTATGTCTAGGGTGGGATTTGAACCCTGGCTTCCCAGGTCCAAGTCCATCACTCTTCCTTAGCTGTCAGACAAAAAGTCTGCAAAAATCTGCAGTCCTTCCCAGCTACTTGCACCACTGTAACCCTCTGCTGGGTGGGTTGGCTGCTGCCACAGATGCTATGTCAGATCCTGCCAAATCCTGTCAGTGTCTCTACACATGATGGTACCCATGTGGCAAAACTGCTCAGTGGTAGTACCCATGATGTCATCCCAAGGCAGAACAGTTTAACCAAATGTTCAAGCTGCTTCATGTTTTTGAGTGTTAACACACAGCCTGGGAACCTGCCAAAACATAGAGCTGCTCTGTGCCCCCCCGCCCCCCCGGTGACATAAACTGGTGGTTCATCCAGCTGCGGTCTACTCGCGTGCTGCCTCTTCTCCTTTACTATAGAGTTGGGGTCGCTCCTGCAACTGCCCTAGGCTGCAACTGTGACTCTATGGTGGTTGTACACAGCCTGCCTCATGCCCCCTCCTTCAGATGGAAGGTGGCCCAGAATGTTGCTCTGGTTCAGGCCACGTTACCCCACATGGTGTGCTTTGCCTTTCTGGGGATGATGCCATGTGGAGTTGCCCCGGCCTAAACTGGGGCAAACATCTGGTGGCTGCCCTTCACATGGGCAGGTAAATCCGGGGCAAAGGGGACCAATGGGGGGCATCTTGTCAACACCCATTGCTGCCACTGAGGGACTCTGGCTAATAGGGGGAGCAGCATTAATAGGGATAATCTGCAAGCCCCCCCCCATTGAAATTGACAAGCAAGCCCCTGCAGTGAAATTGACAAGCCAGTAAGCCTGCAGGCCCCACAGTGAAATTGGCACTTTATTGATTTAAATTTGCTATCCTGCCCTCTTCCAAGGACTCAGGGAAGGCTGCAACCCATCCATGATTAATCATGGGGACCAGAACTAGAATGACATCTCGGAGTTCACATGTCTTTAGCCTGGCTGACCAACGCTCAGTGGCAGGGTGGCATCATTGACTAGACGTTGATTCTGTATCATGTTTTGGGCTGTTCTGCAGGTCTTCTGAGGAATTCTCGAGATGTGTTCTGATCAGCAAACCTCTCCCCCTGCCATCATAAATCTCTCTGCACTCTGTGGCTTACTTCATGGTTTGGGCAAACAAAAATAATGCTTGATCCTGTGTAAGGCCACTGTTATGTGGAACAATACCCTGGTTTAGCAGGAAATAGAGCAGACACATGGAACGTATCCCCTATTTTTTTATTCCAGAACTGAATTATTCGTTTATGAAGTCAGCTAGTAAAAAACTAAATGTTGCCTTGCTAGTACAGAGTCCTTACTCTTGTTTTGCTTAGTGTGAGTGACAGGAACTGTTTAGGTCTGGAATTGAATTCTTTCATTTAAATGCCAGGAAAGCAATCAAATGTTAGGAGGTGTTTGTTTTTTAAAACAAAAAACAAAACAAACCGTGGTGCATGTCTGGGTTTTGACAGAATGGACATGATCAGCAGGCAGTAGATAAATCAGGAGACTCCTTTTAAATCAAGGTAGTGCAGCCTGTTCTGGTTCAAACGGTTTGCATTTTTAGAGATTGCCTGCCTTCATGCCATGGAAAGCAGTATTTTGCCCAGACTTCTGCACATGCTAAATGACTTATCTGCATTACCAAAGCTACTTTGGGGGTGGGGTGGGGGGGTTTCTTTGACTCTCCATATTAATCACTTGATGAGAGCACTCCAAGCCATCAGTAACTGATGTTGCAATAGCTTGTGAACAGAATAAGTGAGCGTGGTTCCTTAGGTAAGTAGATGGTTCTGTAGGGGATGCATGAACTAGTTCTTGTAAAGTAATTAGTACAGTCACAGAGTTAACAAGTCGTTTCTTTCAGGGTTTGGTAAGTTAATATCATACCTAAATTGTAAACCCCAGCAGTTGCACAACAGCTGTGCAATACTTGTGCGTGTGCACACCTTGTTTACAGTGCATAAGCAGATACTGGATCGTTCTATCAAATGAAGATCTTCTGAGGCGTATTGTTGTTCTGAGGGTCTGTAAATGACGCCTGCCATTGTGAATAGGGCCTGAGCATGCCACCACTCAAGTTTGCTTTCCCCAAGAGGGCTAGGGTGAAAACAGACATAGCACTAACCCCACTTTAACAATTCTTACGCATGTAGCAGGGGCTGCATAGGGCACCATTGCAGCCCTGCAACATACATAAAAATGTTAAAGTGGAGTTAGTGTTACGTCTGTAGTGTTACGTTTTCACCCCTAGTGTAGTTAATCAATAAACAGGGTACTCAATTCCCTATAAAAATACACGGAAATGGAACAGTCCTTTGGACCTTCTCAAATCCACATAAAGGTGAGCCACTGTGTTGGTTCCCAGCCTCTGCACCCTGGAGGAATCTTGTGTTGGACTCTCAGGCCTCTAACCAGGATGAGCCACCTCCCAGGCAAACCCCTTCCTGAGCTCCCTGACTTACTTTTCTAGCACAGGGTCAGCACCCTAGCCAGCACCTAGCCTTTGCGGCAGATCTTCTTTTTAGTTCCTGGATGGCATCAGACAGCCTTAGGCTGTTTTCAAATGAGACAATAGTCCTCTGGAGTTTGTGTTTGACCTGTGCAGACCCCACTCACATTTTTTAGCATGTACAGCTAATAAACGGGCAGCCCATGCCTGCATTTCATGTGCTGGTGGTAGCTGCCACTGGTGGTGGCATTCAGTGCTTTCCCGCTCCCCGGTCCTCGCTCTAATGGAAAGGCGGGTCACAGCTAGAGAAGGCTTCTTCCCTGGTTGTGACCCCCTTTCCATCCGATCACGTGCTGGGGTGGCTGCAAGAGGAGAGAGTGATCAGCTTTGAAGTGGTTGCAAGAGGACTGAGTGGAGGTGAGGTGCAGGAAGGACCATCTCCACTTGTATCTGCCCGAGCCTGCAAATGCTGCTTCTGATAGAAAGGGGTGGGGTCATGACCGGGGAAGAAACCGTCTCTGGCTATGACCCCTCTTTCCATCAGAGCTCTCACTCTATCCTCTCGCAGCCTCCTGTCAAATGAGAGAGCGTCTCTCCTCTAGCATCTGCGCTCGGCACGACTCTGTGGGGCTGGCGGATCTGGATATGGGCGAGGCTGCGGATGAACCTAATTAACGAGAAACAGCAATGTGGGCATGCATTAGCACACGCTGGCCTGCCTGCATGGTGGGCCTGCGGTTTCCTTGGATGCAGCCGTGAGTGGGGTGTGTGTGTGAGGGCTGTGGGGGGTGGTGTGTGTAGGCAAACATTTGGTGAACAGCTAGTAGATGGGCAGGTGAACCTCCACCTTGTGGGTGCTAATGTGGGCTATCGTCTCGTTTATTTTCACCCTTAATCGAGTGCTGGAGGCAGTAGTAAAACATTATTGGCATTTAATGGTTAAAGCGAAGAATCAGAGAACTGTGTAACATAATACAACTGTTCTTTACCCTTTCTTTTCCTGAGTGGGGATCAGCAAAGATCTAGGAATTCAATGTTTGGTGCGTTTTGGCTGAGCTTTTTCAATTAAACAGTTGTACCTTGGAGTTATGTATGTTTTGTTAAGGCATTTAGCCAGCACAACAAATTTCTATCTACTTACTATAGGGTAAATTGTTAAAGGGATGAAGATTTAAGGGACGTCCCAGGATTTTATCTATTTTATTTATCTGATTAAGACTGACTGTTTTCGTTTACCCCTTATTATTTTATGTATGGATTACGGTTAGCATATTGGGGGTTGTTTGCGTAGATGGTGTTGCCTTGGTTACACTTTATATATTATATTATTGTATTTTTGTAAATGTATTTGTTATGGCCCAGGTGGCTTCAACAATAAACAAACTACTTTCACCCACAGCTCTTGTATCTTCAAAAGGGGCATGGCCAATGCCGGCATAGTCTCCGTCCTGTCCTGTAAAGGAACAGACATCTGGTAAATGTTAGCCTACTCCCCATCATTACAGGAGATTGCTTGAGTTGCTCAGGGAGGATTCAGCTGTAGAGGGGACCCCCAACTGTTAAGGATTGTTCACAAGTAGCTAAGCAAATCTACATCAGTCGGAGACCATTGGATCAGGTGAATTGTTTATCCCCATGTGAATCTGACCTGGCTGAAGACTTGTCCCACTATTTTATGGTAACTTTTATTGCTATTTGAGTAATAAATGACTGCTGAGAAACACTATTAGCGGAGAAGCCCTTTCCACCTTCGTCCTTGCCATTTACCTTAGTTAACCATATTTTGTCACTGTATATCTTGACAGCTGGGCTGGAAGAATAGGAAAAGGAAACTATTTAATGGTTCAAATGGCTTTACTTATTATCAAATAAAAGAAAAAGCTACTGTAACTCTTTAAAAATAAAATAAAAATACTTTACTGTAAGTATACAACATATCAACAGTATATAAAATAAAAATGCATCAGTAACAATCCAAATAATATGTACTGTAAAATACAATTACTGGTCCGTACAACCCTAACCCAATGCGTTTCGGGTGTGAACCCTTCGTCAGGGTTACAAGAAGGATTTGTAGTCCAACAATATGATATATGGGAAAAGAATCTTTCACTTGTGTTCACTTCCATCCGGAATCTGTAATCTCTCCCAAGTATAATTAGCACCTTCTTTACTGCTCCATATAAAATCTCATGGATAGAGTAGAAATAGGCCTTATCTAAGCAAGTATGATGCACCCATCAGTATGATGCTCCTCTTCAGAATTCAATTAGTTCTCACCTCAGGCCAGGACTTGCATGAAGCTGTGCAGTATTCCTAAGATTGCTTAGATAAGGCCTATTTCTACTCTATCCATGCACACAATTGAATGAATGAGATGCGGGAAGGTGGGCGAGCATTAGCACGCACTGGCCCGTGCGGTGGGCCTGTGATTGTCCCTGGACGGCACCATAAATGGGGAGTGAGTTGGGTGTGGGGGGTGGGGGGGTGTCCAACATCTGTCCAACACCTAATAAATGGGCAGGTGAACACACACCTGGTGAGTGCTAATGAGGGTGAAAATAAATGAGACAATAGCCCAAAGTGTCCCTCTCTCCTGGAAGAGGGACTAAGGACAGAGGAGTCATCTCCCAGGCCAGGACTGTTGGGAGCTATATTGCTATGAATTCCATTGAAGTGAATGGGATGCCTGTGGGTTCTGCTAGTAGGGACCATCTACTTGGAGCATTGTGCTACCCAAACTCACTAAATCAATTCAGTTGGAGCCCCCCGCCCCCCCGGTTAATATTTATTGTGGCATGTACATTATCTGATTTAGGTTGTTTTGCTATTGTTCATGTTCTGTTTGAAATAAACTAAGTCTATGGGTGATGTTAGATGAGCATCCTCCCCATCCATTACCCACCGATCATGCCTGTTGCAGGGCTGCATAGGGTGCAAATGCGGCCCTGAAACATGCATGATGGGTGGGCAGGCGCTTGTCTAAACACACCCTACAACTGGTGTCTAGCGATCCAGCTCTGCAGTTCTCACGTGGTATTTAAAAGTCAGCTGGCTTCTATGGGAGTTTGCAGAAATAAGAACTGAGACTAGAATCACCAAAGAATTGGGGCAGGACTGACACCTGCCAGAAACCTGCTTTGGCCGCTCTCAGCCTCACGGTCTGCAGGCCGAGACCTGTCATCTTAGAGCATTTCAGAATCCTCAGGTGGACAGGAATTACTCCTCAGTGGAACAAATCTGTTTTCAGGCAATGTCAAACGAATGCTGAAAAAACCCTCCAGTCTGTTATAAGGCTTTTCCCCTTGTAATAATGATGATTAAGCTGCATAAACTTGTTAACTCTGTTGAATAAATCTGCAGTCTCTGTTTGGGATAATGGTGTGGCAGCATGTCACAAAGAGTTTTGGCAGTGGGCCATGTTTGCAATTAGAGGGCTGTGCATTTTTCACACTTGATAAAAGGCTCCCTTATCATCTCAGCCTTGATTTAAAGGTTTACTAGCCTACAGACATGCCACCTCGGCTTGTGATCCCTTCCGATTTCATAAACAGAGGGTGTTAATAAACGAGACAGTAGCCCACACCAGGTGGGTATCCACCTGCCGTTGGTTAGGTATTTGCCCCAACCAGCCACGTGGTCACTGCCCACCGGACACACAGCTGCCATTCACAGCGCGGGGACCTGGAGTATGAGGTGTCCATACAAATGCGGACTAATGTGCACCCATGTGTCTGTATCCTGTCAACTAGGTTGCATGCAGCATCGCATGCGTACAGGTACGCCAGCACCAAAGCGTTGCGGGCAAAGAGCCTGGAGCATTCAGAGGAGCAACCACTTCCTGTCCTGCGCTCCGCTTTTGCTCGCACTGGCACGCATGTAATGGCCACCTTAAAAGCCCACTGCAGCATTTTCAAACGTGTTCTCCCAGCTCATCCTGGTTTGCAGCATGTGCCCAACGCTCACTCTCTCCAACCCGTTGCGTTCTCAGGAATGACTTACAGGGGATTACCATCACTGGGGCCATGGCTAATGCTGACAGCCAGGCAACCACCAGCTCTGCTATCATCACCGTGCAATTGCAGTCCTTCTCTGCCTACTGATACACTTGCCAACGCTGCATTCCCTGGACCGAGGAAGAGACCAAGGCCTTCATTGCTCTGTGAGGGGAGCAGAAGGTCCAATATACCCTGGTGAAGTGCTATAGGAATGAAGCAGTGTTCCAGGAGATCTCAGTCCAAATGATACAGCAGGGCTACACCTGGGACATGAATCGGCGCTGGCTGTCGGCCAAGGACTTGAGGCATGTCTACAAGAAGCTCTGGGACAGTAACTCTGCCTCCAACCATGGGAGACCAACATCTCCCTACTACAAGCTCATGGACCAGTTCTTATGCAAGGATGGAGGCATCGTTGCATCCCCCCCGTGTGTGGCTCTGCCTTCACCAGGGGCCAGAAACAGGTGTATATGGCTCCCCTTCTGCAACCACTCCCACTGCAACTGCTCCTGCTCCCACCATGGAACCAGCGACCAGTGGCAGAGATCCCACTATGTCCGCCTCTGCCCTGGAGCCAGCACAGGTCGATGCGGATGCCGTGACTCTCATGGTGTATCCCCTTGAGCTCAAGAACCAGAGCTTGTTTGAGGAGCCACCTGAGGCTCTTGTTGAGGACATGGAGAACCCAGATGCTGCCTTTGTAGAGGAAGCAGTGGAGGCGGAGGAAAATGGTGAGTTAATGCACCTGGGATGTATGTATGTTTGTGTTTACACAGCTTCATGGTAAATGCTTCTGTTTGTTAACTAATTGTGATTCTTCCCCCCCCCCCCCTTACTATGTTGTCTGGTGGGCAGGAGAGCATGCGGGACCAGCAGGAAAAATCCTTGGAAACCACTCCACCAAACGGGAATGGTAGGCGTGGCGAGGGAAGTGGGTGGGAAAACACCGTGGCGGGCTGTGGGGAGGCACTATAGCGGGCTGGTGGGGACAGGAAAGGCACCATGGCAGAATGGTGGGCTGACTGGGGTGGGGTGGGGTGGGGGGTGGAGGGGCAGAAGCCAAAATGGTGGGTAAGGGGGAGATGGTGTGAATGGAGTTCAAGCATGAGGGGGGTCAATCCACAACAAAGGTGTTCACAGGGAACATTAACCGTGATGGGCACATCAAGCATTTTTTCCACCCACCCATAATCTCCAGGTTCATCCGCATTGTTCCTAAAACATGGAATCAAAGCGTTGCTCTTCGTCTAGAACTCTGGCTGAGAGTAATCCTAAAGGCCAGACTGACAGAGTATGTGTGAACAAAGGATTGTCAAGTCAGAAAGCGCTAAACCTTCAAGCAGAATCTGACCAGCTCCACTTTTAAAAACAAACAAACAATTCTTTGAATGCTCATACTTTGTACACCTGAAACACCTTTCATCCCAGGAACTGGAAAAGTTTTGCAAACATTAACTGAAAGAGAGAGATTTCATTGACGGCATTTAATTTAGTATGTTTTAAGGAATTTTATGGCATTTTATAGTGTCTATGGATGTTTGATATGATGTTTCTTGATAGTATGTGTTTGTTGTGAGCTGCCCCGAGCTGCTCTGTGAGCAGGAGGGTGCAGGCTACAAGACCAAGGAAATAAAATAAATAAATTCCTCTCAATGTGTATTACTATCAAGTAAACCAAAGTAATAAACGAGAAACTCACAAAGAATTTCTGTGCCACTGTCCTTGGGAATTTGTGTGCTCTTACACAACAGCATCTCCAGCTTTCATCTAGTGCTGCTTTCTCTTCTCCAACTGATCCACAGTGATCTGTTGATTCGCCTTTGATTGTGTATGTAATCTCATTTTAGACTGTTAAGATCTTTAAGGAAGCTGTCTTGAGAAACAATATCAAGCCCTGCTCTAATCCCCTTTTGCCAGCCCCACAGCACAAAGAGAAAAAGAAAATGCTGTATCTGGATCCTGTAGATTCTCCTCCCATGGGAGAGTTCCCAGCAGGCATAGTACCAATTTCTGTACCACCTTCCTTTACAGCCTTTGATGCTGGGGAGGGACATGGTGCTGCATTCCAGTCAATCTTCCCTGTGGATGAACCAGCCAGTGTAGATTGGAGAAGCCTCCAGGTTGTTGTAATTATGCCAGGTTTGTGGCCCCAAGACCTGGGATCCACAACCCTATCCAAGAATCTGTCTTTGTATTTGCACGTAGGCAGCAAGCACTCTTACGACACTATATAGTGCTTTTCGCCAATTACATCTGATGCGATGGCTTTTGCCGTATGTCTCGGACTCTGACCTGGCCACTGTCACACATGCCTTCATCACCTCAAGACTGGACTATTGCAACGTGCTCTACGTGGGGCTACCTTTGGTGATGGTCCGGAGACTGCAGCTGGTGCAGAACACAGCAGCCCATCTCCTCACCGGGACGAGTCGCTGTGAGCACATTACACCGGTGCTCCGAGCTCTGCACTGGCTGCTGATAGTCTTCTGGGCCCAATTCAAAGTGTTGGTGCTTACCTATAAAACCCTATATGGTCTGGGCCCCTCCTATCTGCAGGATCGCCTCACTCTCTCTGCCCTGGATTGACCCCTGTGGTCCTCTGGGAGCGACCTTCTTGGGTGATGCGGGGGACTACAATGGACAGGGCGTTCTCGGTGGCCACACCGAGGCTGTGGAACTCCCTTCTGGTGGAGGCCCGGGTGGCCTTGGACCTTGCCTCATTTCAGCAACAGTGCAAGACCTGGCTGTTCCGCCAGGTCTTTGGTGAGGGTGAGTGGGGAGGATGGGGGTGGGGGGTTATTTTATTTTTATGCTTCCCCTTTTATGTGTATATTATATGTATTTTTTAATGATGTTTTAACTTTTGTAAACCACCTCGGGCTGCGTTGGCAGGAGAGGCCGGGTATAAATAATGAAAATAAATATAACGCTATAGAAAACTATGGCTGCAGGTTGTTTGCCCGGGAAAGCCAAATGGCCTTGCCTTTTGTCTGTGTGTGCTGTGGCTGCCCAGGGTACGGAGCCTAGAGAAGTTGGGGGGTGATGGATACCCTGGCCTTTGCTGACATTGGTGTGAGGCCCGATATACAGAGAGAACTGTCAGACCCATCCTCCAGGGTAGCCTATGTGCTCATAGGGTGGCACGTGCCCACAGTGGGGTTCCATGTGTGTGATGGAGTGCAGACATCGTGCAACCTTGCTGCAGTTTCAAGTTCAGNGGCCCAGAGAAGTTGCGGGACAATGGGTACCCTGGCCTTTTTGCTGACATTTGGGTGAGGCCTGAGGTACAGAGAGAACTGTCAGACCCATCCTCCAGGGTAGCCTATGTGCTCATAGGGTGGCACGTGCCCACAGTGGGGTTCCATGTGTGCAACGGAGTGCAGACATCATGCAACCTTGCTGCAGTTTCAAGTTCAGCAAAATGGAAGAGTGGGAGGCCCCCCCCGCCCAGATGAGAGAGTGGGATGCCAATGAGATCACAATTTTTCTGGACGCTTGTGCACTGCCAGAAGTAGGGCAATCACTAACAGAGGCTGGACCTTCCCTGCCATTTTTTCTCATCCCTGCCCTGATGACAACGAGAGAATACCTGAGAGGCCACTGGGGGTGACTCGATTGGATGGCAGAGATGGATCTCTTCTGGTTACACAAGTGACTTGGGGTACAAGGAATGTGAACCAACTGATAGGTTGTTGCCCTACCCAAGGTTTGGATAAGCAGAGGAGTGCTGTTTTCCACTCCCACTGTATGGCAATTCAGAAGATGCTAGAGGCACATGTTTGACAGGGAGTTTTATGCAAATCAAGAGGATTTCCAACACCACAGTGGGCAAGATCCCACTGTGTGCTGCTACCTGCCTGTACATTGCTGTAAGCCATGGATGTGAGAAACTGGGTTAACAACATGCAAAGACTGCTTTTGTTTCAATTTTTACTTTCACTTTCAGTTTTCACTATAGGAGCTCAATAAAGTATGCGGTTTGCTCAATAAACTCAGCATTCTCTGCATAGGAAAAGGTTATTTCCAGCCGCCAAGTATTGGCAGGTATAAATCCAGGAATGAGTCTCTTTGGGTGTGCAGGGATAGCAGGACCTGGGTCACTTCCTGGAGTCATAATAGCCCAGAAGGAAGAAACAGCTGGTGCGGCTTCTTCTTCCAATGGTTTGCTGTGGCTGAGAGTTGTCCTAGCGGGTGGGATACTGGGAAGTGGAAGAACTGGTGGGCAGAGTATGGTGGGGAAGAATGCCTGCCCATGTGTTAGTCTAATCACGCAAAACCTGAGTGGGGCTGAGTGTGGGCTGCCCAAACACACAAGGGGTAGACCCAGGGAGTTACCCATTTATTAGGCTCTACACGCTAAACATGAGAGTGGGGACTGCACAGACTGAACATGGACTCCAGAGGGCTATTGTCTCATTGGTTAACACTTTAAGTAGTGTTGACCTGGAAAAATGTGGAAGGGGAGAGGGCTATAAAGAAAACAAATGCCAGACTGAAGTAGAAAGGTTTGGTGAGTGATGCCTTCATTCTTAATCTATGAATAATCATTCCTTTAGCATCAGGGCAGGAGCAGTTTGGCTGGTTTTTGGATGCAACATAGGCCGTTTTTACACAGGGTGAGAGTTCCGTGTTCGCACCGGTGCGTGTGTGGTGAGTGGTTGGGGTGTGCATACAGACGCACCCGCATCTCCCCCCCCACTCATCAACACGCATGAAGCAACCTCCATTTCTGCCGGTTTCTCCGTGCGTGTTGATGAGTAGGGGGTGAGTGGAGATGTGTGCTAGGCGGGAGCATACACGCACGCCCACTCACTGCGCGCATTGGCACCGCGTCCTTCACATGGGACTCTGCCACTCATGAACGTCCAGATTTCTGGGTATTCATGAGTGGGTCCATCTTGTGTGAAAAAGGCCATAGAAATGAAATCCAGATCATCTGTGGCCAGCAATACTCCACAGTGCACTTTGCTAAAAAAAACATTTGTTCCGGTTTCCGAGCCAAGTTCTAGTATTTGTACTTATATTTTCTGTCCTCTTAAAATATGCTGGTGTTTTCTGGAATATATATGATGTATGTATAGGTAGGGTCAAAGCTGACAGACTTCTCAGACGGGCTCTGGTTGGGACCTTCTATGAGCAAAAAGGCCTGGATATTCGTTCATGGGAAGACATATGTAGATTATCTTTGTGAATATGAGAAATCATATTGGCTTCAGGGGTAGCATAGAGACTATGAGGGATCCCTTATGACCCCTTGTGGCCTCTAAGGTATGTCAAGCTGCACCCTTGCAAGTTCCATCACTGCAATGCAGCTATGCGGTAAGATGCATATACAGTAAGTAGCTTGCCTTGGATGTTGGCTTATTTATTTATTTATTACAAAATTTACTATCCGGCCCCCTCCTGCCAAAGGCAGCTCAGGGTGGCGTACAGTATAAAAAACATAGAATAAAATATACAATACAACTTAAAACAATAAAACTATAATTTCCTCCCCCAACCCAATCCCATCCCTCTCCCCTACCCGTCTCTCTCACCGAACACCTGGTGGAACAATCAGGTTTTACATTGACGCCTGAGGGAAGGTCCTGGACTAAATCAGCTTCCACTGGGAGGGAGTTCCACAACTGAGGTGTGGTGACTGAGGACACTCTCTCCAATATGGGCCCCTGACGAACATTGGGGAACTCCAAAAGAGCACCCCCGGCCGACTGCAACGGCCGTTCCAAAACCCAGGGAGTGAGACAGTCCCTCAGGTAGGTTCACCAGAGCCAGAGCCTGAGCATCTTCTGAAAGCAATGTATGACCTATGTATTCGACCAGGTGTTTAACAGGCAGGGTTGGGCTTGGATTTTTTATGGGTATTTTATAGGTGGCTTTATGGGATTTTTTCCCTCTGTATTTTATGTTGTTGGCTGCTCTGAGCCTCCAGAGAAGGGTGGGATAAAAGTCTAATTAACTAAATGAATTACACCAGGATTCTGTTCCTGGCTCTGCCAATGTTTATGTGTGTTCTTGGGCTATCTGCTTTGCCTTCTACTTCCTCACCCATAAAATAGGGACAGTAACGCAGTACATCACTTCTTCACGAAGACATGAACTCATGAATGGATGCTGTACACTGCTTTGA
Organism: Sphenodon punctatus; assembly: GCA_003113815.1. NCBI lineage: Eukaryota > Metazoa > Chordata > Lepidosauria > Sphenodontia > Sphenodontidae > Sphenodon > Sphenodon punctatus. Next base: position 719,327 of record QEPC01009488.1, on the reverse strand, counting down.
TCATTTGAAGTGGTATGGTAATGCTAAGAGCCAAATTCTATTTTAGTTTTCAACAGTTTAACACCTTTGACTTCAATAGAGTTACTTAGCCAAATTAATATTAACGATGAACAAAATTAATATTTAGAGGACATTAAAGCGTACGCAAAATGCTTTGAAGGCCTTAAATGAAAGGTGCTGTAGCTCTGCACAGAATTATTACTCCAGCATGTTAAATCTAGGTGGGTATTTTGTTATGCCAACATTTTCAGAGCATAATAGGGTAGTAGCCACTGAACTTCTTATTAGCATTTATAGAGTATACAACAAAACTACCATGTAACATTCTAAAAGAAAATGAGAGTACAGGAACAAATGTGCAATATATTTAAATTAGACACGCAATTAAACTTGATGTAAATCCATATACATGTTTTCCATTGTAGTAAGGAGTTAGTGAGGAGCATCTTTCAAGAATTTGGAAATACACTATAAAAGAAAGTTTCAATGTTAGAAGAAACCACAAAGGAACTACATAGTTAGGGGTGTGTGTGTGTGTCTGTGTGCATTTGCACACAATGGCTTTGTTAGCGACAAACTTCAGGGGCAATGCTGCCACCTAAAAACACTACTCAGAAGAGTTTGGACATGTATTTAATATGATATTGTTATGAGCTGATTATCTAAGATATTCTGTAAGACATGGTGTAGTGATTGAGTGTGCAGTACCTAGATCGGGCGGTAGGGGCAGGGGAGGCCACAGTTCAAGTCTCACCTTAGCCAGAATCTCACTGGGTGACCTTGGGTCAGTCACAGTATTCTCTTAGCCTACCCTACCTCACAGGGTGGTTGTGAGGATTAAAAGTTGTGTTAAAATGTTCTATGTAACGCGCTCGGAGTGCCATGGCAGGAAGGGTGTTAATTAAAAATAATTTTGATTTATTATAATAATCTTTATTTTTATATAGTATCCCGCCCCCCCTGCCATGGCTGGTCTAAGGTCACCCAGTGAGTTTCTGGCTAAGGTGAGACTAGAACTGGGGTCCTCCCAACCTCTCGGTCCAAGTACTGTGCACTTAGCCATTACACCACACTGGCTTTCCTCATCATCCAATAACATGAACACAAAAAACAAAAAAAAAAAAAAGGACTGCCATATGTTTCATTGACACAGGCAGTGGAGCCAAGTCAGAGTCACTCCAGTGACAGCAGTGGGGCTGTTATAGATTTACACATTGGTATCCAAGACCAGACACTGTTCTGTAATTCCGTGTGGTTGTCAGAAATAATCATACTTGTGAACTACTGTATTTATTCATGAATGTGTAGAAACAGGCAAAGAAGGGGTTAATTCCCCAGCAGGAGTTCCAGGTTGGGTTGCCCACCTGTGAGCCCAGACTGACAGAAGGCTGACTGGAGTCAGGCTCTTAACAGTGCAGGTGACTCTGGTCATATAAACCTGAGCTGGGAGCATGGGAGAGCGTTTAGGCTAGAAAAAGAAGGGAGTTTTAAAAAGCTAACTCCAGATCAGGAAGTACTTTGGAGGGGATCAGGGGTCTGAGGGGATGAACTGTGGTTTAACTTTATTATTTGGGAAACTGATGCTTTATAGTCATAATAATCCTCTTTTATGATGACTAGGTCAGAAAAATATGGGGGAGTTCCTTTGCTCCTCCCCCTTTGGGTCAAAGCTTCTAAGAAGGTGGAAATCCTAGTTGTAGGTTCTTATCACCAACAAAAATGCTTGTGTGAACAAATCTGAAGGAGAAATTACTGGATACGTTCAGGTGTGTGCTGTTCAGAGTTTGAGATTGCAGGGTTTTCAGCACAGGAGACCATGGGTCCAGTTCTCTTCTTACTGTTGCTGATGTAAATAATGAGTATTGGTGTGAATGAGAGGAGGGCGAGGCACTGTGTGTCTTTAATGATTCTTTAATGCATAGTAATAACAAATCGTCACCCACCTCCCTTCGCTTCTCAGCCCTAGAGGGATTGGTATGTAGGGACGCAAAGATCTCCCGTTTTCTATGGGTGGGCCTGCAACACTGTCCCAGAGTCTAAGGCTGCTTTTAGACGTGTGTGGCGAACACGCTGCATAAAATCATGTCGTGTGTAAATATCTCGCGTGTTGGATTTAGATGCGACATTTCGTGTGTTAAAGCCCGTCGTGCATTCTTTTAAAGCCGTGAATAAAATACCTCGACATCGATAGCAACAGGGACATGTGAAGCATATGAAATATCAGCTGAGATGGTGACTTCATTTGCAGATGGTGTGACTCCAGTTACGGTCCCCATCCACAATTTCTTCTGATCTGCATCCAGTTTTCTGCTTCCTCAGTGAGTGAAACATCGCTGTGACTGCAGTCTTCACCCTGCTCTAAGCAGCATGGTCTAGTTCAGGTGTTCCCAAACGTTTTGAACCAGCAGATGCCATCAACTCTCAACATTTCTCCCAGACCCACGTGCACCCATGAGAGATGGCTGTAGCCCAGAGCATGCTCATTTGGGACTGACCGCAACTTCAGTCCTTGCCGATGTGGTGGGTATATCTGGCAACAGGAGGGTTTGGGGATATTATTTATTTATTTTTATTTAACACTTATATTCCGCCCCTCCTGCCCAAAGGCAGCTCGGGGTGGCGAACAACACTTTTTTTTTTTTAAACAAAACATTTTAAAATAAATCAATTTTTTAAAACACATCATAAAAACTGATGGTATGACTGTAATACACGTGTGCTGTCAGCAGGGGGTGCAAACCCCATTTTCTATAACTAGGTCTGGTTCTGCAGACCAACTATGGACCACTCACTGTGGCATAAAAGATGACCCGTGGTTCATAAATCACATGTTGGCAATCACCAGTCTAGTGGATTGAGCTCTGGACTGAATGACAGGTAACCTCCATTCTGTTCCTGGTTCATCCATTGATCTTCTTGCTGACCTTGAGCAAACACGTCACCTCTGCACGGTGCATCTGTGTTATGGGGATTCTGATACCTCCTTTAAAAAGGGCTTTGAGATCTATGGATGACAAGTCCTACATAATAGTTTGGTTATTTTTATTATTGCTAAAATCAATTTCATCAAATTGTAATTGGAAAACTTTAATAAGCAAAAGTTTGAGTTATCATCTGTCTTGCATTCATGGATATCTAAACAGGTTTGATTGAATCCACTATAAGAGGCTTAGTAAAAGATTGTACAAAGGACTGGAAGAATTGTTGTGGAATGAATTTGAAAAATAAAAAGACGTGCGAAATGAAATGTAGATTTTAATTTTTTTTTAAATGGGTCCTACTCACATGAGGTTAAGCGTGAGGTTCCCTTGGGAGTGCTTTTGAGGTCTTTGTTTCTTTGTTACATAACAACCAAGCGGCCGGAACAACAATCAACAATTTGATGATACTAGTGGTAAGCTGCATTATGGTCTAAATATTAGTGCCATTCTGTGAGATTTAGATAAAAGGTTCTCTTTGGAGGAAAGTCGTAAATGGCATTTAATGGGGATGCTGTAAGTGCTGTTATACTTTGCTAGCAGGGCAGGAATATCTGCAAAATGGTACAATAGAGAATTTTTCAATGAATGTTTGGATAAGGTGAACGTGTTTACAGATCAGCAACCACAGTTGCCACAGTGCAGAAACCACCTACTCCAAAGTAACATATACATTATACATACCTGTTTGGAATTTGATCAATCTGAAGGGATGCCTGAAGAAGGGCCCCTGTGTGGCCTGAAAGCTTTTATTCTTTCACCAGCAGAGGTTGGTCCAATAAGCGATATCCTAAGACTTTCTTTGTCTTCATCTGTACATCTGCTGCAGACTCCCTGTGACTGTGAACAACTCACTTCTGTGCATCTGTCACAGAAGCAGAAAAGCACTAGTGATACTTTGTTCCAAACATTTGCTTGTTTTATCTGTTTAGTTCAGGGATGGCCAAGAGGTAGATCATGATCTACTGGTAGATCACAAGCTGGCCTCAAGTAGATCATGGTGTAGGGAAGGGAACCAGCCTCTCAAAGATCCCCTCCTGGGAGGAGAACAGGACTGCTGCCCCTGCTTGGGGAGTGTCTCTGGGGTGGAGACTGACAAGGAGAGCTCCTCCAGTGCAACAGAGAATTCTGAAAGGGAATTCTCTCCACTCCTGAGACCAGTTGCTGAGGTTTCCCTAGAGCTGGAATCCAGTGGGAAGAGTCCTGGCCTGGAGCGCCAAAGCCATTGGGAGGAGTCCTTGTCTAGTAGATCGCATGAGGTCAGCACATAGATCAAGTGGATAGAGGTGTGCACCAGGGACCCATGTCATTATTCGTTTTTGTTGTTTAAATATTTTGTTTTCGTTTAATTATCAACATTTTGTTTTCATTTTTGCTTTGGTTTTCCATTTTCTTTGGCTTCAATGGAAAACACAGTTTTGGCTGTAATGTTTCTGTTTTTCATTATATTTGGATGGAACTTAGAGGGATAATACCTCAAATAGAAGTCATTATGTGTACCAAATTCCAGAAAGTTAGAATAAATTAATCCAATTTTATAAGCAGTTGTTTTGCAAAGATCTGCATATACATTCCTGGCTGTAACATCTTTGTCTCCCATTTAATGTGAATGAAACTTGGCAAGTTTATACCCCTGCACAATTTTACTATCTGTGTCAACTTTCAGAAGGATTGGATAAAGGGTCCTGGTGATATAAGCAATTAGCTTATACATGTAGATATGACTATAACATCTTTGTAGTACAACCAATGTACATGAAATTTGGCAGGACTGTATCTCTGCCAAATATTGGAAAGATTTGATAAAGGGTCACAATTTTATAAGCCTGAACAGTGTATGCAGAGAATGAGCCTATGCCAGGGATTCTCTTAGGTGTCACTGGGGTATAAGATCTGTTTGTGATGTCAATTGGCAAGCAGAAACGCCGGCCAAATATCCTCATTCTGTTCTGTGACCACCCAAACTTCTTTTCCCCACTTGTTACTGGGAAGTTGGAAGTATCTCTTTAGGAAAGAGCCAATAGAGATTCTCTTATGTCCTCTATCACAGTGCTGCAGAATGTGATTGTGATGATAATTGGCCAGCCTGGATGTGTAAACCGTGTCTCCTGATTGCTGGAATGCTATCCCCAAAGTCCCAGTTATGTCCCTTCTATGCCTGCCTCAGAGCTGTCCCCTATGCCCACCTCGAAGCCACCACTGATTGGTCCTGTAAAGCTGGAAGCATGCAGTAACTGGCCAGTGGATGTGTCTGTCAGTCTGTTGGGTTGCTTCCCATATGCCCACCTACATCCTCCCTCCCCCTGCCATGCCAGGTGCCTGCCTGTGACTGCCACTGCATGTGCTGCTATTTATCTGAATATTGGTCTTCAAGGGGACAACTTCAATTGCTTATAAAATTGGGGCCCTTTATCAAATTGTCCTGTATTTTGGCAGCAATGACAGGGAAGATGTGGGATACATTCCTACCAAATGCCTTGTAAACAGGTTGGAATATAAAAATGTTACAGCTGGAAATGCATTTTCAACTTAATGGCTTTTAACATCAGGACCCTTTATCCAATCTTTCTGAAATGTGGCAGGATTAGTAATCCTGTGGATGGACATAATCTTCCCAGGATTCATGCAAATTGGACAAAAGATAGAGATGTTGTAGCTAGGAATGTGTATGCAACTGTCGGGGGGCAGGGGAAGGAACACGCCCACTCCACTCACACGCCTTATGTCCGGATCCCTTCCTCCGCTTGCACGAATGCTAGGATCACTGCCCATCAGGATAGTATGTGGGCCAGAAAGTTTCACAGAGACCAGGCCCCTATCATCATAGGGCGCGGAGGACAGTAGGAAGGACAAGGCCCCACACTGTTCGCCTTGTCCACAGTCAATGCCCACACTCGGAGTAGGGACAGGAAAACTCATGGTAGAAGTGTGGGGGTAAACTGGGAAAGGGACCTGGGCTTGGGGGGAGAAGGGAAGAACTTGCTCATGGAGGAGGCGGAGGTGTTCCCAGGTAGGGGAGGAGGGGATCCACACTCTCACTTCCACAAGCACTCACTCACGCAATCACCCACACTCACATCTTACTATTTTCAGGAGGGAGACAGGGAGGAGTCACAACACACACTACATTTCACTATCACAATCTCAAGGTTTGCGCGCATGCATTTAGCTTTTGGGCGGCCAGTCTCCACTCTGTTCACCAGCGCTGGGACACACCCAGAGCTGGCATTATATAGTTAAGGTCCTGCCCCTGACGTGCCGTGAGCCTTGTGGAGCGGCGCGCGGGGCACGGCGCCTCCTCCGCGGCATCGGAGCTTACCCTGCCTAGCTCCCGTTGGGCCGTCGGGGTTGCCGGGGCAACCGAGGTCAAGGGAGGCACCTCCCACTGCGCCACAATGTCGGGGGCTGTCGCCGTCGCCCGAGGAACAGAGAGCTGCTCCTGCGACCGCGGGGCCTGAGGCCCCTCCCTGCGATACCGGCGGCGGGGCCGGATGACAGCAACGTTTCTTAAAATCACCACATTCAATTGCCTACTAATTCAATTCCCGTTATCCAATCTTTTCGAAATTTGTTACACATAGTGTCCTCCATTGCGGGTTCAATCAATCTCCCCAGGTTTCATCATAATTGAATAAGAAACAAAAAAAGTATAGCCAGAAATGTGTGTTTCAGGTTTTTTCTATTATTTCAAAAACATTAATTTTCGTTTTTGTTATTATTTGTTGTTTTCATTTTTACAATAACGACAAATAATAACAGAAACAAATTCAAATTTTCGCTTTTCTTATAATAATGAAAACGAATTGCACACGTCTACAAGTGGATCTTATGTCTACAATCGAGCTATTTAATTCGTGGACTTTAAAAATGCGCCACCGCCGTAATATGCGCATAATAAGCTACTTCCGTCTCGTCTAATTAGATCAGGTGGAGGTTTCAAAATATGCGCCATGGCGATGCGCAACGGAGCGCCGCTCGTCTAAAAGCGCCCCAAGTAAGCAGTGTTCAAGCAGATGCAAGAAGATATCATGATTGCTTTATATCTTATGGATGAAATAGTGAATTACTGGGCTTGTTATCTTCTGGATGAAGTAGTAAATTGCTAGGTATACAGTTTAAAATAAGTGCATTGTATTGGTTCAAAACCAAAGGCTATATGAAACTTTTTGGGTAAGTTACATGTGTGTTGTGTTTTATAATGCGTATAAAGTTCCTTAACAAATCTATCATGCTGGTGTAAGCTTTCAACTGTGTAGTGAGAGTAAGAGATTTTAAAAACTATATTTGTTTAAACCCCCCAGTCATGCTGAACACTCTGGTGATATACCCTGTATTGCATTGGTATATTAACTATGAATTTCTTATTGAAATTTCTTCCTTTATTTTCCCATGCTTTCAACCTGTGATGAAATTCATAAAGCCACTGTGAGCTAGCTATTCAGCTGGTGTAAATGCTTTATGCTAGCAGGGAATCTGGTCAATTAATTTTAGGGATCAGTTAAGGGTGTTTTTAGATGTCCCAATACTTTGTTGGTGCTACTGCTGGAGTCCACAAGTAGTGATAATGGTCTCTGAAAGCACTCCTAAGTGTTTATTACAGTTTTGTGTTGTGTTAATGATTGCAAAGATACCCTTTTAGGCTAAAATTTCGCATTCATTATCTTCAGGCCTAGGTTAATATTATTTGGTTAAAAGTGCTTTTTCTGCATTTTGGTGTGTCTTTCGTTGAATGCCACATGGTGAGTGCTTCCTGCTCTCTCCTCAACTGTGCATGCCTCTTCTCCCTTTGTAAAACTCTATGCAGCACTTATGGTGTGCCATTTAGGATTTCACATAATCCTGTTGGTTGCAGCATTTTCTGTGCACTGTAGGTGTGACCTATGATGGTTGTGCATTTCAAACGGGTCTGTTTGTTTGGACAGGCATTTGGCTGCGTGGGATACAGTGTAAGTAGGTACCAGGGATGCTGGTTTGCTTGCAGTGTAGGCCCACAACAGGCCAAACTTTTTAAAAAGGCCTGTTTGTTTGGACAGGCATTTGGCTGCTGGGGATACAGTGTAGGTACTCTGTATAGTGTAGGAGAAGTTTGTTTGGACAGGCATTTGGCTGCTGGGGATACAGTGTAGGTACTCTGTATAGTGTAGGAGAAAGTTGTGAACAGTGGAGAAAATAGGTAGGAGCATGACAGAAGAGAAGGCTGCAGACAACAAGGAGACCCCTTTCCCCTGTCCCCCCAGTGAACCCATCTCTTCCCCCTTCCTCTTCTTGTGCTCCAACCCTTTCCCTCCTACTTCTCCTCTGTCCTGTCCTTCTCTTCCCTTTCATTCTCTTCTGATTCGGCTTGTTGCAGAACAGGGAGCTAACTCAGTCCTCCCAAGTTCTCCAAGCCAAAAGGAAGGCTTGTCCCAAAGCCTACATCTTCAGAAGATTACAGGTAGCCAAGGATGCCATGAAAATCGAGGATTTGAGGGTTCAGAATAAAGGTAGGTGATGGCAACGTGATCTATTTTTTTTAACCTACTATGGTTAATTTTGACCCGGTGGGAAAGAGAGTGTATGGGAGGACCCCAGTAAGAGGGTTCTCTATTCCCCGGTGGCAGTGCTTCACACAGTAGCGTTCCCAGCAGTAAGTAATGTAATGTCCATCCAATGTTAACCCTGGGAACTCCTTGCTGCTGGGTTATGCCCTGGCTCTGCCTACCATTGCCCTGGCTCTGTCTCTAGGCCACTGGCAGCAGGTTGAACCCACCCACTGCCCCACCACCCTCCAAACCCACCAGCCGCCCCTGGAATCAAACCAGAGATCACTCTGAACCAGAGAGCCAAATGGCAGGAATCCAGAAGCTTAGTCCAACAACAAACAAATGGTTTAATGCTGGCAGAACAATCTGAAATGAGGCAGGACAAGGGCTCGGGAAGGGACAGAGAGCAAGGGTTAGAAATAGAGCGGAAAGGCAAACAGTAAGGCAGAGGAACAGACAAGCTCGGCCCCATGGCATTGCTTCACCTGGCTTCCTGTTTCTGGCAGGTGGTTTTTATATCAGCACCAGCCAATTGGGGGCTTTGTGGTTGAAGAACCCTAGCAGGACCCTATTGCCAAGTAGACAGGAACATGGACCCAAACCCCAGAGCATATAGGTAGTGGTGGGGACCTAGCCATGGTCTCAAGGTCACCAGATTGAATCCCAGGTTCTTACAATTACACCGGTGCAGACCCTTGACTGTAGGTGCACTGATGGAGTGAATCAGGGCAGCCAAACCATCCAGTTTCCCATTGGTATTGTGTGTATCTGCAGTGGGAGTTTGCTAAGCACTGCCATAGTCAAACTGGTTGAAATGTCTCTAATGCAGAAGGGGCCTCATTGGGACAATTTTAATACTAGCATTGGGAAACACAAGCAATTTCTCTTTGCTTTGGGGGGGGGGGGGAGAGAGAGAGAGAAAGAAAAAGACAATCAAGTATGTTGGAAAAAATATATGTACACCTTCGTTGGTGGGTCTGATAATTTGGAATCGCAACATAGCCAGGAAATACAAGCATAACATGTAGCAAGGCACAACTAGTTGGCACCAAACATTTGCAGTTCGTGACTTTTTGTGATTTTAAGTCTGCAGCGTCCCTGTCGTATTAATGCCATTTTACGTACTTAATTTAGGAGTACAGTTTATCTCCTCTTTCATAATTATACTTCCATGGTTTGGAAGTGCTCTTTATAGCTTATCTAATCTTTCGTTCCATCAGATGATTGTATCATTAATAAATCCATAAAAGCCACACAGTCTAAACCTTCTTTTTCCACTTTCAGATTGTGTTTTTAAAGGTTACTTTTGAAAACTTAAATATACTCAGTGGGGGTTGGAGAACAGTAATAAGCTTTTTTTGTAGTCAGCAAAATAAGATGGGTTTGTACTTTTAATTATGAGCCCGATATCGTTACCAACAGTAACGTTGCAGTCTATTTTTTAATAGACAAGCTGACTGTATTCATAAATATGATATGTATGTATGGACACGTCTTATTGTATTTCATTGTCAGACGGCCTCATGTACAAACTTTGACGTACTTGTGAGTGAATATTCCACACTCTTTTAGTACTTCTTTTGACTTCAATTGGGGAAAGCTGTATCCTGAGCAACTTTCAAAGACTGGTGGAATCATTCACACAGTTTTGATCTTCAGCTGTTTTTTAAAAAAATGTGTCATTCTCCTAAAATCATGATATTGGCTTTACAAATCATGAGATTTAAAGTAGAAGAAAATGTGCACTCTTTTTAATTGTCTTTTGGCTTCTGAGCTTTCAGGGCACATGCTGCAGTTATGCTTTGAAGCTTTCCCCTGCTCCTAGGAGAACTACAAACTTCATTTTTAAAACACCCGAAAGCGGAAATTCTGATTTTATTGAGTCTCCAGATTTTAGCCTTTAAGAACTCCTACAATTGTGAAATTAGCAATAAAACCAGTTGGCACTGTGAACACGTTACTTAAGGGTCATATCATATCTTTTCTTTGATTTGGACTGAGCAACAGTGTCTGTGTAATCTGACTGAAGTCCATGGGTGCAGTCCTCTCCCATTACAGTCCCATGAGGTTTTGCCATAGGCCTCAATGGGTTCAGGAATGCAGTAAGGGCTTAATCCTGTGTCTATTAAGCTGATGGTAGAACTCTGTGATTTACATAAGAGCAGGATCTGGCCCTTAAATAACAGAGAAGTAGAATGGAGCATTAAGTAACATAAAGAGAGGGAAATTGGATGGTAGTCTATAGAAACAGGAGGGAAAATTGTTAAAATAAGTTTGAAAATAATTTAGCCTGAAATGGATAGAATTTTATTCAAACTACAGTTTCTCCTAAGAAATTAGTTCTGGTTGAGCTGTGGGGCAACAGATAGTAGCTCAAAGTGCTGGAGGAGGCCCTTTTCAGGCAGGCCGTGGTGTGTGGGGGAATGGGTGTGCGCCGCAGTGGGTGTGCGGTGCATGGGCGGCCATTACATGGATGCACATCCATCTCCACGTATGGATCCATCGCCGTTTTGGCCGTTGTCTCTGTGCACGAGCAATGGGGGGAGTGTGGGAGCACGCACCTCCACCCACCTGCCACGACAGTCACATAGGTGCGCTGCCCCATTCCCGTATGAGGGGGCGGGTGTTGCATGTGAAATGGGCCAGAGTTGTGGCCAAGACAGAAACTGGAACTAAAAAATGGAAATGCATTGCAATGCATTACCTTCAAGTGAAAGGTTAGGAAGTCTTCTGTCTACCAGTGGAGGGACTGCATGGAGGTTGGCAACTGAAGCCACCGTAGGGTAGGATTGCCACCCTGAAAGGATTTGAGGAGGAAAACAAACTAGGAAAATGTGTATTCAGCATTGCCTGTAGCACACAGAACAAATGGACATGACACAAAGAATTATGCCTGATATTCTGCAGCTAAAGGGAAAAACCCTCTCTATTTTGTGGAGAAGTTACCACACTTTAATTATATAAGTCCAAGTTAACACTTTGGGGCAAGGAGTCTCTTTCTTTGGCGGGCGGAGGCGTGTTTTGTGAAGTGGCACAGACATCAACAGCACCATGTAGGTTGATAAATTGGAGCGGATTTGGAGGAGAGCAACCTCAGCAGCAACCCAGCCTGGCTCAGTCAAGAAGCCGCCATGGACACGGTTCGGACTGAGTCGGGCCACAGAATAAACATTCACTTGACGGGGGCCTAGGGGCAAGAGGGGAAACTCGCAAACTTGCAGCCAGCCAGTCCAGCCCCATCACTGCACCCAATGTCCTGCCCCTTGCCATGACAGGAAGCCATTGTGGCCTATGATGGCCACCGTAGTGGCTGGTCATGGCAGACCTGATCCAGGCTGGTGGGAACGGACGTGCTAACACACTCTTGCCCACTTTGTCCCAATCGGGTGGGTGGTAGCCTGGGCTGTAACCATGGCCATTTGCCAAGATGAGAATCTGGGCTAGCCGCCAACGTGCCTGGGGTAAGTCCAGGTCAACAAGTGATGGCCTGACAACACATGTTACAGTGGGCCCGTGGGCCAAAGCAGGCCAGAGTGGGTTACTGTCACATTTGTTTTTACCTCAAGATGACAAAGGGGCAAGAATGCAAGTCATATGAGGAAAGGCTAAAAGAATCGGGTAATGTTTAGTCTAGTGAAAAGAAGACTAAAAGGGGATATGATTGTAGTTCTCAAATATTCGAAAAGAATGCCACCAGAAAGATGGGGAGCGTTTTGGTCTTCCCCGTTGTAGTAGAAAAAACAAGAGGGAATGGTCTTAAATTACAGCTAGGCAGGTTTCAACATCTGTCTGCCTCGTAGCAAGGCAGATTTCAACAAAATATTAGGAAAAAAATCTAACTATAAACAACGGAAGAGGTTGTGGAATCTCCATGGGATTTTTTTTTTTTTTTAAACTAAAACAAAACAAAAAGAAAAACCAGCTGAACAAGCATCTGTCTGCCCTGCTATAAGTAGAGGGTATCCTGCCTTGGAGCAGAGGGCTGGACTAGATAACCCTTGAGGTACCTTTCATCACTACACTTCTATGGGTCTGTATTTCTGCATATGAATAAAATACAGTATAACCTAGTGTATCGAGTACAGTATCTGCATTCTGGTGTTCAGTACACAGTGTGTAACCTATAACCTCCCTTCTCTGAATCCTTTTTTTTTTTTTACTTTGACCAGGTTTTATGCCCCCTCTTTTATTCCAGAAGTGCTTTATCATGCTGACCCACTCAGGACAGGATAGCTCTCTCTTCTGGACAAAGAAACATTTACCTCTAGGGTGTCCAGATATTGGGGGTGGGAGGAAGGGGGATTCTCTTGTAATAACAATTTGAAAAAGTTTGACCAGATTAAGAAAGGCATTCAAAACCACCCAATATTTTTGACCTAATTCACAATTATTATTATTTTTTTAAAAAGGGGAATGACTTCCGTGATTGAAAATCATCTTGGAGAAAATCACATGGCAGCAGAATACAGGGTTTTTATATACAGGAATTGGCAACCGACTGCTACGCAGAACCGTAACTTTATCTGAGTGGCGCTGCAATATAGAGCCCAGCATTAAGCCATTCACAGTTTATTAAAGATCTGATTTCATATGGGGATAAATTAAAACTGGGTTACATGGAAGATGGTGTTGGCTGATGCTGAGCGGATTAGGATGCTTTTGAACGTAAGGCCACGTATGGTTGGTACTCATAGTTTCAGCTTAGTGTTCTCAGTTCAGCAGCTTTGATTTATTCAGCAGTGGGAAGCGGTGCTTGCCAGGTGGAATAACTCTCATCTGCTTTAACATACAAGCTTTCACGCAACATCTGGACTCTGCTTGTGCTCAAATGGCTTCCCTCCTGGCATCCGAGGTGTACCATGTGGTGGGAACCGTAGCGACTGCGCAGGGATGCCGGCTGGCACAAATGGGTTTGTACCTGCTTTAGAATTTGATACCTGAAGTGCCTATTTTCGGAAAGAGAGCAAGGGGATGGGTATGCAGCTGGGAATGGTGGCTGAGGTCACGCTCATTCTTTACTTCAGCAGATGTTGCCTGTGCTCACCATTTTTTTCAAAAAAATTTTTTGTAGGAGATTATTTGCAAACAGGCAGAATAATACTTCATGAGCCATTAGGGCACAGACATAAAATAGACGTTAGTTTCAAAGGCAAATAAAATTCTTGACTAAATATTAACAGATTTTTTTGCATTATTCATTGCTGAAATCTCAACATGTCCGTTGGACTGGCTGTCATTCAAAGTAATATTTCCAATTGCTATGTAAATGTTCTCATTCCCCCCTTTTTATTTTATTTTACTTAAAAAACCCAACAAAAAACACAAATTGGGCTCTTAGATTTCTTTTCAGTTTTTATATGAATCTGGGTGGTATGTCTTTGTAACAGCACTGGCAAGATGGGTGCAATTTTGTGTGTGTGTGATTGCTTCAGAGAAAATAGTACATTATTTTGTACCATTGTTGTTTTGTTTTTGAATGAGCAGTTGGCTCCGTACTGGAACTGCAGGTTTAAGGAGCATGTAGCTGGTTTTTCCAAAGCTATTTGTAAGCTGGAAATATTTTTCCTGCACAACTAGAACAGAACTTAATGGCTTGAGCTGCTTTCTTGAATCCTAATGGTGAGTGAGTGACTTAGGGTGTAAACAAATGAGATGATAGCCTGCTGCAGTCTGGGTTCAGTCCATGCAGCCCCCCATTTACACATTTATCATGTCCAGCCTAATAAATGGGCTTCCCCTTGTGTGTATTTCATGCACTTTGGGGAGAGGAGAGAGATGGGCAGGAAGCAGTTGCTCCTCAGATGCACTAGGACTTTTGCCTTTGACTCTGTGGTGCTGGTGGACCTGTATACATGGAGGCACTGCATGCAAGATAATTGACTGGACACGGACACGTAGGTGCACGTTAGCCCACATTCTCCTCCGTGGCCGGGTCCACATTCTCCAAGACCCCCGCCGTGAGTGGGGGCTGTGTGTCCGGTGGGTGGTGGCCACGTGGCTGGTGAGGGCAAGTACCTAATAAAAAGACAAGTGGACACCCACCTGGTGTGGGCTAATGTCTCTTTTGTTAACACACTTAATTTTGTTTATCATAAGCCCTGGAGCTACTAGTCCAGTTCACAAAACAAAGCATGGGTCTTTTACTAATGGTGCTGTGTGTAATTGTAAGGCTTCTTGTGTTGAACCTAGGAAAGCAGCTATACGTTCAATAACAATATAATGCTTGAATGTATAGCCCTTGTCTTTCACCATGGGGTTGCTTTCCATCCCCCGGTGGAAAAAAACATGAAAAAATATGGTAATTCGTGGCTCTACAAGTTTGAGAATTTAGGACATTGTCACCAGCACCTCTGGGCATAACATACTCAAATTTCATCCAGATATCGCTTACAGTTTGTCTTCTACAATAAAAAACCGGGGGGAAAAGGCCTGGGGTGGAAAAATAACCCCAGTGTCAATGGAGTTTTCCTATTGGGGTGGAATTTCAACCCCAGCCAATGCAATTCAATTGGGGTGGATTTCCACCCCAGCTTAAAAGCAGTCAAATCAAAATGTTTAAAGGCCAGATCAGACTGCAAGATGACATGGAAGGCAAGATCACTTTAGACTGGCAGCAGCAATGAAAATTAACCCCTTCATTGCCACAAACATCTCAATGTTTCCACTAGTGTCTAATAGAAAAAAGTAGCCATGAAAGATTTTTCATTTGCTCACTCCATCTGCAAAGCTTCCTTTCTCATCCAGCCTCCTAGGTTTCAGTCTCTTAGTCTGTTAGATAGATTTTATCTCCCTTCCCATAGGCTCCATTTCTCCATCAAGCCAGAAGTGCCCTCATTGTCCTCACAAACTGACCATAGAAATGGAACAAAGAAAAGCTTATGGGCCATTAGCAGGTGATTAGCAGGTGATAGCCACATCCTCAAGTCCAGGGGCAGATTCTTCCTCCCTGGAAGATTTTGTGTGGTGTGGTCACTGGCAGGGGGCTTGCAGGAGGGGAATGAAGGATTGCAGGGGATGGCAGGGATGCAGGGGTGCAGGCATGCAGGGGATGGCAGGCATGCAGGGGTGCAGACATGCAGAGGATGACAGGCACAGGGGTGAATGGAGGCACTGAGGGGCTGACTGACTGGAAGAAGTTGCACTGGGGGATAGAACTGAGGCAGTGGGGGGAGGGATGGTTCTTGGGGGGCACTACTTTAACTTATATAAATAGTTACAGTTAATAAAAAACATTTTCTGTAGTTTGAATACAAAATAATGTTTTTGCAAAGAAAAACGAGTAGTGTTGGTTGTTATTTATTCATGTGTGCAGCTGCTGGTATTTCTCATAAAACAGTGTCTATAATGTCTGTGTTCTGGGCATAGATTGTGTGGCTACTGTAAAAAAAAGTTACATTTTATTGCACACTTTCAATCCCCAAGCCAAAATCAGCTTGGGGTTGAAATCCACCCCATGATAACTCGAGTGTAATTTTTTTCATGGTGAAAGGTAAAGGATAGGTAAGTGAATGTGTCTCCATGTAAACTCACCTAATATACGTGTAAGTTAAGCAAGTCAACAGAGAACCTGAAAGTGTGCGGGTATGGTGCCATTTGGTTCACATTGAAATCACCTATACTTTATCTGTACCTACACAAGTATATATTTTGTTTTATACTTAAAAAGGAATACACCGTGCTGCAGTGGATCAGTCTCATTGTTAACTTTATTTCAAAGATGTAGAGTTTGCTAAAATTTAACCTAACAAACTAGGGAAGCTGTAAAAGAACTCCTGTCCAGTCCGGTTAGCAGAACTTCAAAGAACCTCACAGCCTTTGAAAACACGAACGTTTTTGCATTTTTCCGTTTTGCTTCACCTTTTAATTTGAGATTCAAGTTTTAAAACAACAGTCCATTAATAAAGTTCTTGTTTGTGTTCCCTTTCACAACAGATTATTACATCATCTAGCATTAATAACATCAAACTCCTAATATAGAGATATTAAGTAATAATAAACCAGAAACTATTTTCAAATAGCACAAAGAGTGCATCCGTAGCTCTTTCTCGTGGTTTAGGAAAAAACTGTTCAGTAACAGAACATTTCTTTTTCCTTAACTTTATCCGTCAGTTTGTTGGCTAGCTATTTAGTTATTGTAGAATTGCTGTTTATTTTGAGTAGGATACTGCTTCCAGAACTGCTTGTTGATATAGAGCAATTCACCACTCAGTAAATGTTTTTTGTTTACAGTAGCATACCCATTCCTGAATTCCTTGTATCTTCATAGCAGCTACCTCATTCCATAATTAATTGCTTTTCTAGAGCTCTGTGAATACTTTTTCTAGAGTCTTGAATAGCTGCAACATTGTGCTCACCCTCTTGCAGTGTGTACCCAAATTGCAGCTTGTCCTGCAGTGTGTAGAATGTAGGACATGGAAAAGAGTGAGTTCACACCCTCTAAATCTGTAAAATGTGGGGTAAGCCCTTGATTGTAACCACAGCTTTAGATGCGTAACTGGGGCCGGACACACCGTGGAAGGAAACCAGTTTAGAAAAATAGATGGCAACAGAAATGAGCCAAGCTTTGAGGTTGAGGATAAGCTTGTTATGTGAACAAAAGAAGGGAGTTGACTTGAGAGTAAGGATTTAGTATGGGGGAACAGGGGTGGTTCTCCCATTAGGAAACTTGGGGCGCTGCCCTACCCAACACTCTATTGGACAAACTGCCATACTGGCTTGTGGTCTGCCACGTCCACCAAGCCACACCCATGGGGGAAACGTGGTCAGAAGCAAAGATGTTGGCTATTCAGTATACAGTAAGTTCTCACTGTAGAACATGACTTGTATGAAGTTCTTCAGGGCTCCTGAGATTGCTTAGATAAGACCATTTCTACTTTATCCATGTGATCTTATATGGAGTAGTAAAGGAAGGTGAAAGCTACACTTGGCAAAAATCACTTATTCCTGGTGGGAGTGAACACAAGTGAAAGACTTTTTTTGTCCCATATACAATATTGTTGGGCCACAAATCTTTTTTATACCCCAGAGGATAACGTTCACCGCAGCATTTTGATTTAGCTAAGGTGAGGAGAGATGAGAAGCAGGACTAGAAAAGACAAGAAAAAGCAGTCTGTCAAGATCATAAATCAGTGTGATAAAAATGTCCAACATGGATGGCTAGACCGACATAACCAAGCAGGTAGCAAAGATTTAGCAGAAAGGAGTATAAGGTTGGGCTTTAACAAAGACTGTTCTGTGAAA
This sequence comes from Sphenodon punctatus, assembly GCA_003113815.1. Taxonomy (NCBI): domain Eukaryota; kingdom Metazoa; phylum Chordata; class Lepidosauria; order Sphenodontia; family Sphenodontidae; genus Sphenodon; species Sphenodon punctatus. The sequence goes on along the minus strand of QEPC01009488.1, from coordinate 701,587 downwards.
TGGAGAAGGAAAAGTCTTTATGGTTATAATTCCATTGAGCAGTTCCAGTGGTTGACACTATACATCTCAAGAGAAAAAGACAAGGGGAACCCAGAGGTGGAATTGGAGCCTTGTTTTTCAAAACTTGTTGGGGATTTTGTATCTTATATAGATAAAATAAAAATTCTAATTTGGAAATAAAGTTTAATTTACAATAAATGAATATGGAACAAGTGTAAACTGAAATATACTTCTTTTTTGCTATACTCCTGTTAAACTCTATCCTCTCCTCATTTGTCCTGAAGTCAAAAGAGCCTGACATTTTGAAGGCTGAATTTTATTTTTCTGTGGGCGCAACGGAAAGTAATAGAGATTCAGACTCTTCTTTCAGTGCTTTTGAATGGCATCCTTTAAAAAAAATCGACTATATTCCTGTCAAAAGATTCCCATTGTTGACAGGTCTGGTGTCCCTCACATGAATTACAGAGGCCCATCGATATCACACCCATGAGTTAAGAGATTCCTTTTTGTTGACTTGCACAATCCACATACTGATTTATAAAGCTGTCCGCTGTAAAAAGCACAGCTTGCTTGCTTCTTTCTAGGAGAGGCAACTCAGAATGGGATTACAGAGCTAGATGTTACAATTAACTCTTTGTTTCTTCATCAAGGACAGTCAGATTGACTAGACTGTACTTGGGAGTACACAACTCAAAAAGTCTGAAAGTCAGGAGGCAGCCAATATGCGTAAAACTGGGTGAAGAAACCTCAAATACAATTATTTTTCTTTCTGAAGCCTTAATCAATCTTACATTTGGGCTACAGGCAAGTAAATTAGATGATGATTCTGATAGTGATGTCTCTGTCCATCTAGACCAGGGATGGGGTACCTCAATACTGGGGGCCAAATGCCGGCTAGTTAGGGTTGCCGCCTATGTATATTTTACCAGGCCACCAATGCAGGCCCTGCAACATGTATTTTTCATAAGTGACCTGGAAAAATATACATAGGTGGCAACCCTAAGCCTAGGGCCGCTTTTAGACGATTGCGGTGGAGCCCGCGCTTGTTTTTCAAAACTACCGGGCGGTGGGTTTACACGTGACACTGCCGCCGATTATGCGCATGTGTAGGCGATATGCGTCCATTTCCGGCCCCGTATGTCCACCCTTGATCGGCGACCCAGTCAGCTCGCGGCCGGAAATGGATGTGTGGCGCGCACACATGCGCATAATCGGCGGTGGTGTCATGGGTAAACCAGCCTCCCGGTAGTTTTGAAAAACAAGTGCGGGTGCCGCCGTGATCGTCTAAAAGCGGCACACCTAGTACACCTAGTTTTTATTTGTCCTCTTTCCATCGCTTGGATCTGACCCCTGGATCCAGTTCCTACCTTCAAGCACTGACAGACTGAGCTGATGGTAAGGGAGAAGAGATGAAGGCATGCAGAAGGATAGGGGACCGATTCATGACCCAGATCCATGTCCTGGATTTTCTTCTTCCTGACTGCAGCCCTACTCTTAACTTCTGCGCAACGCTCACAGCTTGCACTCATTTTCAGAGTGGTGTCCGGGAGCAAAAATGTTCTCCACTCCTGATCTAGATGTTTACACTGCTCTAATTGCTGTACAAATCCGGCAGACTTTGGCACAGAGTACATTGGTGTAAGCAGATAGCGATTACATGATTAAAAAGCAAACCTTGTGACCACACACCCTGCTTGAGTGGATACAAGAACTAAAAGTCTTTCCTTATACAGGTGATCAGTAAAGGTCTTTACAAATGGGAACCTGACTCTTAAGCTTGCAAATTTTGGTTACAAATAAAAAATGGACACGTTCCATTGAAGGAAATGATCCTTTCTAAATTCTGCCATGTTTTCTGGGGGCTGACCTTAAAATTTGTGGGGCCAGAAGGTGGTTGTGTTTGGGACCTCCCTAAAAGGTGGTTGTGTTTGGGGCCCTGTTAAGAGGCAGTGCCCCCTTACCCTACCCTGGTGAAAATAGGGGCCATTGCAGGTCCCTCAGAAAGAGCAAAGCCCGTGGCGTTTACCCCAGGTTGCCCTGTGGTAACCCCTGTGATGAGGCCAGCCCTTATGTCCTTCCTCTCAACTCTCTGGTATCACCTCAGCCTTCTCTAGATTGAACTTCATCTGGACCCCAGTCAGTCTCAGCCATGCTCTGTATTATCTTGATCAAACAAACTAGATCTAGGTCTTGTCCATAGTGTGGCATGGTTATAAGTTAGCTGTTCATTCCCCACCTCCCCCCACAGCGCTTAGTACAACAGTGTCTGGCTTTGCTACAGGTACGTAGCTACAGTTGTGATATGTGTGGTGACTAACCATCTAGAAAAATGGCTGTGTGGATGAGGCCATAGAAATTAGTATCCTCTGTAGACATGAAACGATGATTAATGGTGAATGACATTTTCATTGAAAACCGCCCATTAGCTGCTTTCCCAGTGCTTTGGATAAGTGTTTTTGACATTTTTGTCAACCCGATAGCGATGAAAGTTATGCCAAAAGTGTCGGAAATTTGCTGATGGAAATACTGAAAGGAGCGAATGACTGAAAAGAATTCCAAATGTGAAAAATAGCACCAACGTTTGATAAGGTTCTCGAAAAGATGAAGATTTCTATCAGTTTGGGAATGGCCATTTTCATACCAGCTCTAGCTGTCAGCATACTATACGTGCTCTAAAGCAGGGATGGGAAAACGTTTCCCTCCCATGGACCATTTTGAAAATTAGTACAAGCTCTATGGGCAGGATAGGATTTTTTTTTGGGGGGGGGTGCTTGGAATGGGGGAAGAAAAAGGACTTCAGATCATAGACCTATGTTATGAGTCTGTTCCTTGTTCTTGAGTGCCTGCCCTCACCCCTGAGCTCTCACTTTTTCATTGTTTATGAGAAGAGACTGGATTCATGGGCCAGATCCAGAAATTGGAAAACGGCCAAATAAAAAACAACCATGATCCAGATTTGGTCCACTGGATGGAGGCTTTCATACCCCCTGCCTAAAGCAACCCAGAATAGTGTTATGATACCAGTTATGGGATATACCACCCTAGGGTGTAGTGAGACATGAGGGGTACTGGAGTGGGGTGGGGGAAAAGCAAGGCACCTGAGCCGACCAGGGCTTGGGGGGTGTTTGGGGTAGGGGAGGTGAAGTGTGTGTGTGTGCGGGAGGGGGTAAGGGGAAAAGGTGAGGTGTTAGAGGCTGTGTATCAACCATTGACAGACACAGCACTGGCTTCTGGTTCGGGGGAAGGCACAGGCAGCTCCAGAAGAGATAAAGGAGGATATTTTGATGTGTCCCAATGGGGCTGACCTTACAGCTGCCCCACTTGCTTCACCAGCAGCTACACTTCTGATGAGTTGTCCTTTTTCCTGGATTGCAGTAAAACAAAAAAGTGTTAATCACTAGTACAAGACACTTCAATCTGTCTCTTATTTCAGCCAACAGGCACAGTTCCAGAGAGAAACATTGAGTAAAAACAGACATGACGGTGGCAAGCTTTGGCTCGCTGTGGCCCGGGATGCACCAGCACGTCTGTTTAGGCACCACTATGGCTGTTTTTAGACGTGCGTGGCGGTGCCCGCGCTTGTTTACCAAAAGACCCGGCAGCCCGATTTACACGTGATGCTGCCGCCGAATGTGCGCATGCGCGGGCGATGCACATCCATTTCCGGCCACGTATGACCAACCTCGATTGCCGACCTGGTCAGTTCGCGGCTGGAAATGGAGGCGCATTGCCTGCGCATGCGCATATTCGGCAGCGGCGTCACCACGTGTAAATCGGGCTACTGGGTCTTTTGGTAAACAAGCGCGGGTGTGGCTGCGCATGTCTAAAAACGGCCTAAGACTGCCCCGGAGTGGGTAGGTATCTAGCTCAGGCTGTGTCCTCAGAAAATGTCTGAGGTTGGTGTGTTTGGCCCTGCCATACCCACATCCGGGTAGGGGCTGCCATGGCAGGGGGCTGGTTTTCCAGGATCATGGCGCAGGTGGCGCCACCCCCACGTTTGTTTGGCTCCCTGCCCTACCCAGATCATGTGGGTGCTGGGACAGTTCTTTGGCTGTGGGCACATTTGTTTGGTGCTCCTCCCTGACCCAGGCCATGTTGGCTACGGTTTCCCACTCTGGGCCAGGCTGGGGAGCTGCTGTGTCACCCACAAGTCTGTTTTTACTAGGACTGCAACCCGATTAAAGAATTTTTAGTTGGTTAATCTGTAGGATTTTAAATTTGTGTATGATTTGCATAATGTACATGATTTGCATACATTATGTAAACATGAATAATTTGCCAGAAATTGTGGTCAAAGTGTTTTACATGTTTAATGAACATGTTAGATTATTTTTTATTTTATTTACATGGCACACGTCGGCCCCCGGGAGGTTGCAGAGCCAGTTAAAGTTGGTTCGCCCCTAGAGGCTTATGGAACCAGAGAGGTTCTGGAATGCTTTGGGGGATATTCCCTCTGATTTAGATGGCCGTTCAGTCGACGACCTCGTGATCGTTTGGAACTCTGTATTGATGGAGGCCATCAACTGTATGGTTCCCAGGTGTCCGCTCCCGAATCACTGACAACGCAGGTCCCCCTTGTATACGGAGGAGCTGTGGCGGATGAAGTGAGAAGGGCGACGGCTAGAGTGATGGTGGCATTGTTCTCGCACTGAAGTTGACCGATTGCAACATAGAGTCTGGTTACGTACCTATGCTGTAGCAGTGTGGACAGGAAAGAAAGTTTTCTTTCCTGCCCTCATCGCATCCGCTAAGTCCCGTCTGGCTGAGCTTTTCTGGGTGGTGAGGGGGCTGGTCAGTCCGGCCTCCTTCCACCTGGATTCAGAGTTATCTGATGCTCCATGTGACTTGTTTGTGGACTTTTTTGCAGATAAAATCGCTCAAATTCATCATAGTTTCGATGCAACACTTTTAACCGTGGGTGAACCAGAGGCAGTTGAAGCCCCATCTTGTCCTGTTTTATGGGATGAATTTCAATGCATGTCGTCCTCTGATGCCGGGGATGTTCTTGGAGCTGTTCGAGCCACTTATTGTGAATTAGATTCATGCCCGTCCTGGCTGTTTAAAGCCAGTCGGGAGACTCTAGAGCCGTTGCTATCTGGGATAGTCAGTGCCTTCCTTAGAGAGGGCAGAGTGCTGGACTGCCTCAAGGAGGCAGTGATGTGGCCCCTGCTCAAAAATACATCACTGGACGTTGACACTCTGGCCAGCCATCGGTCGGTCTCTGACCTTCCCCTTTTAGGGAAGGTTATTGAATGGGTGGTGACTTGTCAACTTTAGGAGCCTCTGGACCGGATCAGTTTCTTGAATCCCTCACAGTCTGACTTTTGTCCGGGTTATGGCATGGAGACTATGTTTGTGGCCTTGGTTAATGACCTCTACTGAGAGTTGGACCAGGGTCGTTCGACCATGTTGATCCTATTAGATCTTTTAGTTGCTTTTGATACTGTTGACCATGAGTTGTTGGTGACTCTGTTGCGGGACTGGGCAGGGGTGGGCAGGACTGTTCTTGAATGGTGCTGCTCCTTCCTGGCCAGGAGAACTCAGCAAGTGGTGCTGGGTGATTATTCATCTTCTCCTCAGGACCACAAGGTTCTATCTTATCCCCTCTCTTGTTCCGTGTGTATATGCATCCCTTGGGGGAGGTCATCAGAGAGTTTGGTGTAAGGTGTCATCAGTATGCTGATGACACCCAATTATATCTCTCTTTTTCATCAGACCCAGGTCTGGCAGTCTCTGTGCTTACCTGGTGTTTGTCGGCTTTGGGGGACTGGATGAGGGCGAGTCGCTTGAAGCTGAATCCTGACAAGATTTCCATTTCCACTTTTATTTATACCCCGCACTCTCTCCAAAAGGACTCGAGGCGGCTTACAACAACAATGCATTCTGGGTTTTTCCACGCAGGGGACCCAAGTCAGTACAACAATTTCTAACATAATATACCATTTATGTAGCATCCACAAAAAAAGTTTTTCAAAAAGACACACACACCCCGTGACTCAACTGATGTCCCATTCCATAACCTCCCCTACAGCAATGGGGTAGGACCCACATACACTCAAATCGTCCCCTGCTGCCACCAGGGAAAGCCTGACCACCTCCACCCTTCTCTCACCAGGGGGAGGTGGTCCCACCAACCCCACATCAGTAGTCACGCACAGCTCACCCAACTCCTCCCAATCTCCCACCTCCATCCCTAAACCCAACCAGGGTACACAACCAAAAGGCAACCCCCCTCCACCAGCTTCCCTAGGCATCAACGAAACCCTCCCCATAACCCCCCAATTCTCATTACCAAGAGGGGTATGGGAGTCTGGCTGGGATGCTGCCACCATCTGCTTCTCCTCCAATACCACCCCTTTCTCCTCCCTCCCTCCAATTTCCCCAGTTACCCCAAAAGGTATCCCTGGATTTCCCGACCTTAACCCCCTCCCCTGCGAAGATGGAGAAAACCATGAGCAAGCCCTCCCCCAAGATGGAGGTGATGGTTGTGGGGCAAGCTGGGGAGTGATGGCCCCCCATCATTGATGGGGTTCGCCCTCCCCTGGCATCTCAGGTCTGTAGTCTGGGGGTGCTCCTGGATCCGCAGCTCTCCCTGGATGTCCAGGTGGTGGCTGTGGCGAAAGGGCACATTCTGACAATTACATCTGGTTTGACGACTTAGGCTGTATGTCTCGGACTTGGACCTTGTCACAATCATCCATGCTTTTATTGCCTTGAGATTAGACTACTGTAATGCGCTCTACGTGGGACTACATCCCTTCTCATCTCCTCCCAACTACTCAAGGAAGGGCTAGCTCTGCTTTTGACTCATTATTCCTGCCCTCCTCCCTCCCCACTGTGCTAGGATCCAGTTTGGCGGTAAGGCTTTTCTTCTGCAGGGGAAGAAGCAGCCTCTCTGCCAAAGGACACAGCCAGTGCTAGCGCTTTTTCCGAGGGAGAGATTGGTCTTAGCTCCTTTCAAGCAGCCCATTAACAATTATCCATACTGAGGGGCCAAGTCGGGGGAGAGGCGGATGGATGAATTGGGGGATGGGGAGGACCGGGGATGGGGTCAGCACATTCGTGTGTGTGTAGCTCTGTCTCTCCATTTCTGTTGTGCATCCCCCCCACGTTGACCAGACGGTTCCTAGACGTCCGCTCCCTCGGCATCGGCACCACAGGCCGCCATGGTTTGTGAAGGGCCTGCGGAAACTGAAGCAGGAAGGGCGGTGGTTGGAGTGACGGTGGTGCTGGTCTCGTGCTGAAGCTGATCGATTGTGGCATATAGCCTGTTTACAGGCCTATGCCATGGCTGTCAGGGCACTGAAAAAGGAGTTCTTCGCTACCCTGATAGCGTCTGCGAAGTCTCGTCCAGCGGAGTTTTTCCACGTGGTAAGGGAGTTGGTCATTCCAGCCTCCCTCTGCCTGGAACTGGAGTCTTCCTGTGCCCTTTGTGACATGTTTGTTGAGTACTTTGCAAATAAAAATTGCTCTGATTCACCATGACTTCGACTCCGTGCTTATGACAATAGGAGAACCAGAGGTTATGGAGGCAACGTCTTGTCCAGTTTTGTGGAATCTGTTTCAGTGGGTAATGCCCGCCGCTGCGGCAGATGTTCCAGGGCTGTTAGAGCCACATTTTGTGAACTAGATCCATGCCCATCCTGGCTGGTCAAGGCCAGCTGGGAGACGATGGGGCTGTTGCTGGTGGGTGTTGTCAATGCTTCCCTTCGGAGGGCAGAGTGCCAGCCTGCCTCAAAGAGGTGGTGGTGTGGCCCCTGCTCAAAAAACCATCACTTGATGTTGACTCTCCGGCAGCTATCGGCCAATCTCTAACCTTCCCTTTTTAGGGAAGGTTATTGAGCGGGTGGTGGCTCAGCAGCTGCAGGAGCATCTGGATCACACCAGTTTTCTTGATCCCTCGCAGTCCAGCTTTCGTCTGGGTTATGGCACTGAGATTGCATTAGTGGCTTTGGTCAACGACCTTCGCCGGGAACTGGACCAGGGTTGTTCGATCCTCCTAATCCTATTAGATCTGTTGGCTGCCTTTGATACCGTTGATCATGAGATGTTGGTGACTTGCCTGTGGGACTATGCCGGGGTGGGTGGAACTGTTCTTGAATGGTTCAGCTCTTTCCTGGCTGGGAGAACTCAGCGGGTGGTGATTGGGGATTGTTCATCTTCTCCCCATGTGGAGTTCTGCAAGGCTCTATTTGGTCTCCTCTCTTATTCAGTGTGTACATGCAGCCACTCGGCGAGGTCGTGAGACGATATGGGGTGTGGTGTCATAATTATGCTGATAACACCCAGCTCTACCTCTCTTTTTTATCTGACCCAGACCTGGCAGTCTTGGTGCTTACCCGATGTCTGGTGTCTGTGGGAGATTGGATGAGGGCGAGCTGTCTGAAACAAAATCCTTACAAGATGGAGGTGATGTTGGTGGAGAGGGCGGTAGATGTGACGTCCCCCATCATTGATGAGGTTCATCCCCCACTGCTCTCTCAGGTCCGGAGTCTGGGGGTACTCCTCGATCCACAGGTTCGCCTGGATCTCCAGGTTGAGGCTGTGGTGAGGAGTGCTTTCCGCCAATTACATCTGGTGTGATGGCTTTGGTCGTATGTCTTGGACTCCGACCTGGCCACTCTCATCCATGCCTTCATCACCTCAAGATTAGACTATTGTAACATGCTCTATGTGGGGTTACCTTTGGTGACGGTCCGGAGATTGCAGTTGTTGCAGAATGCGGCGGCCCATCTCCTTATGGGGACAGGATGCCGTGAGCACATTACACCGGTGCTCTGAGCTCTGCACTGGCTGTGGATAGTCTTCTGGGCCCGATTCAACGTGTTGGTGCTTACCTATAAAGCCCTATATGGTCTGGGCCCCTTCTATCTGCGAGACCGCCTCACTCTCCATGCCCTGAATCGACCCCTGCGGTCCGCCGGGAGCGTCCTTCTTGGTGTCCCCTGGGTGGTGTGGGGGGCTACAATGGAGAGGGCGTTCTCAGTGGTGACACCCAGGCTGTGGAACTTCCTTCTGGTGTAGGGCCAGGTGGCCTCGAACCTTGCCTCATTTTGACAACAATGTAAGACCTGGCTGTTCCGCCAGATCTTTGGTGAGTGAGGTGGGTAAAGGGTGGGGGAGGATGGGGTTTTTATTTTTCTTATTCTTATGCTCCTATTTTATGTATATTTTAAAATATTTAATTTTTTGTAAGCTGTCTCGAGCTGCCTAGGCAGATTAATTAATTAAATTAATTAATTGATTGGATCGATTAAACACTTCAAGCTCGCAGCCCTAGTTTTACCCATTGTCTGCCAATCTCAACTATGCCTTTTCCTGCAATTTGTTCTTGTAGATCAGACGTTGTCTCCTATGATTATCAAATATTTTGTCTAGTGTGACATGACACAAGAACTGATGTGATGAATTATTGTGGCTGGGTCAGTCTGAGTAGCAAAGCTGTGAAACACATTGTGTATTTTGTAACTGCATTTTTGGGTTGCTATGGGTTTCACTGTTCGTAACCATGAAAACACCTGTAGTTTAGCTAACATGGGTCTATTGTCAGGATGAGACAATGATTAAGGTAATGACTGAGAGAAATCAAAGGATGTTTTGGGACCCAACTGCAATCTCCCTCTAATGAGGTGTTCGTAGTGAAGTCAGTAGATTTCACACAAGAGTAGTCCTGATGTAATATCACAACACATTGTTAGCATGACAAAATGCAAAAGATTCCACTTGATAAACCAGATCACAGGAAGAGTTACCATCCATCCAGATATGACCCAGAGTCTCCAGGTTCTAACACATCAACTCCATGCTCTGGTAGAAATCCTAATTTCCCAGGGTTATTCAGGAGTTCCTGGATAATCCTGAGAAATCATGGCTTCATTGGCTGGCAGGTGTTGGTTGGGTCAGGTTGAGAAGGGATGGGTTGAAAAGGTCCTTTGCTCTGCCCCTTCCCTGAGCATGACCCCACCCTTTGGGTCAAAGCATTGGGGAAGGTGGGAACCTTAAACCCCAGTAGTAATATCCCAAATATGTGTATTTTATGGTGCCATAACTATGATAATCAAAACACTTACTCTAGAATAGCACAGTTGACTTTGTGAGACTACTGCAGAGGAAGCCCAAATAGACTGTAAGCTCTCGGGCAGAGACCTTGTCTATCTTATTCTTTGTAAAACACCAGGTACATTGTTGGCGCTATATAAATGCTTAATAATAATAATAATTAATAATAAATCTCAAATATTAAACTCAGCAACATAATCTAACTTTTAAAAATGGCAGTAATTTTACTGTAGCAGCCTTTCCATTTGAACTTTCACTTATTCCAGTGTAAGCTATGCAACCAATCTCTGTGTCAAAATAAAATTTGCATATATACATAGTCATGACATAGCATACCACTGTACTACAAAGGGTTGCCATTTGTCTTTTGTAAAGGAGCTATGAATGTTGTGTTTGACATCTGCACATAATACAGAGCCTTACTTTTTAATAAACTCCAACCCATATGTATTGGTGTTGAAGAAAAATATACAATATTTTTACTGTACTGCTATGTTGTTGTTTTTATATACTAGGACTCAATCGGATAGAATTTTATAGATGTTAAAAGCAATAGGATGTGTTTAGGACAAGTGGTTTTTGGACTTCCAAAGCTGTACTTGATGCTTGGATTGATGGTGATGGAAGCAGGCTTCCAAGTGTTTAATGAAGCTAAACATTGTTTTTTTCACTGAACAAGGATATGTGTGTGTCTTGTAGAACAATGTTCAGTCTTTATGTTTTGTCCCTCCCTCCCACTCTTCAAGCGAAACATTTAATTGTAAAGCTGCATTTGATCCGGTTTTACAAAGCATTTAAAAAAACCCAAAACAAATCTACTCAGATTTCAATTTTCCTCTTTCGGATTCCTGTTTAATTCCTGGCATGTAAGGTGGAACTCAAAGGTTTTATATGAGAGTTAAATGTTTAAAAGCTGCTAAGTTGTTTTTACTAGTGGAACGAAATAGCCTTTTAGTTGAATTTGTTCTAATTTTCTTTTCAGTTGAAAGATGCATGAGTGTAATGCAGTCTGGGACTCAGATGATTAAGCTGAAGAGTGGAACCAAGGGGCTGGTACGTCTCTTTTACTTGGATGAACACAGGACCTGTATCCGATGGAGACCGTCCAGGAAAAGTGAAAAAGCAAAAAGTAAATTCTGTTTGACAACTCGTTTAAATTTGGGGACATTCCTCCTTTCGCATATGAATTTGCATGATGTAAAAACTGTACTTTACAAGCTTTAGGGCTAAAGTTCCCAAACCATAGATTGGGACCTCCACGTGCGGTCATCATGTTGCTAAATAGTTAGATGTGCAAACTTCCAAAGCTTGGAGCTGCCAGGATTTTGACTCTCATTGGGGGCAAGTTTGTGATTGGCTGTTTTGGATTTGTTCACACAAGCATTCCTTAGGCAGGGGAATTAATTAGGGTAACTACCTCCCTACCCCACTCCATCTCCTGTTGAATAAGAGAAAGGGGGAGGAGGGATTAAATGACTGCTTCCCTCTGCTGCTCTTCCTTCTTTTGACATTAGTGGTTTCCTGAGCAATATGTTCCCAAATTGTATTTGAATTGTGGAGGGTAGAAGGGGAGGAGTGACAAGGCGGGTGGCTGTAAAGATGGCAGAATGCAGTTGCGTCCCTCCAGGACAGGCAAGTGGCTGAGGTAGGTACCTCCCTCTGCCCTTCGTCACCACAAAGAAGTAAGGCTAAGTTCCTTCACTTAAACCTCCTGCTTGTAGGAACAAAGGAGAGATTAACATGAGGCAGGAGGTACTTACCTTCAGAAAAATGCTCATGTTTAAAACAAGAAAAATATTCATTGTATTATCATGAGGAAATATGATGTGCAATGCTATTACAGCCAAAAATAGTGACAAGCTGTGGGGTTCAAGAGCAACAAAAATTCTAAAGGAGATGAAGGAAAATACTTACGAGGAGAGGCCGAAGGAATTGGGAATGCTTAGTTTGGGAAAAAAATTAAGGAGTGCGAGCAGGGAACATGATTAAAGTTTTCAAATGGTATCTGACATGGTGTGGAAATGCTTTTTCCAACTATGCAATTTGCGTAAGTTACACCCTTATCTATGCCAGGCTGATCTTGTCACAGTGACCCATGTCCTGGTAACTACAAGGCTTGATTTTTGTAATTACCGTTTCTACGGGCTGCTGGCAGTGCTTATCCGTCCCTTGCAGCTTGTTCAGAATGCAGCAGTGTGACTGCTTACTGATTTAGGCAGGTGTGATCATATTACTCCTGCCTTGTGTTCTCTGCGTTGACTGCCTGTAGAACGGCAGATTACGTTTAAGATTGTGCTGCCGGTTTTCAGAGCCCTGAACAGTTTAGGCCCTGGCTAAATTTGAGACATCCTTCTGGAGCCTCATACTAATGGGAATCTGCGCTCAGGAACCACCCACTGTTTGGGAGTTCTGCCATCGCGTCTTAAGTCGGCAGGCGATCGGGCAGTTGCTGTTGTGGGCCCCTTGGTGTGGAGCTTGCTTCCAACCCCAAATGTTCATCTCGGTGCCTCCCTCCTTACCTTTAAAAAACACCTGAAAAGACATTTATTTTCTAGGTGCTTTTAGAATCCACTGCTGGTCCCTTTAGTGTATTTTGTCCTCCCTTTTTCCTTCCCCTATCTTACAATTTTTAAAATATTCTTTTAATTACTTGTTTTAAATTGTTTGTTTATATTGTGCTTTTATGTAAAATGTAAAGTGCTCTCTGAGTGCCATGTAGGCACAGGGGCGCTATAAAAATAAAATAATTATTTTATTTATTATAATAAAAGGCTGCTGTAAGCCAATTGGTGTCCAGCTCTTCTCTCTGGTTTTAGGACTAGAGGTAACGGACTTAAAGAAGAAAATATTTTGGCTAAACATTAGGAAGACTGTTCTGACTAGATGGCAATTGGGCAGTACAATAATTTGCCTTGACAGAGGTTGTGGAAGCTCCATTACTTAATGGCAGGGGCTGGCTTAGATAATCCTTGGCGTCCATTCCAGCCCTACGATCCCATGATTCTATGAACTATTTAATAGCATGTTGACATGTGTGAACAAGACAAGTCAGAAAACAAGAGATTAATAATGAATTCCCCAAATAGTTTTATATTGACAAATCTGTTTTTCGGTCTCCAGCCAAAGCACCTCTGCAAATGTCTCTAACAAGGGACTGAATAAATCCCTTTGGCAAAGGCTGATTTGACAGGAGGAAGCATTATTAGGAACTAGCAAAGCCTCCCTCTGTTCAGGACATCTGCTCCCCTGTTCTCAAAGTGGTTTTCATCTGAGGAGTTTGATAGATCCATCTCTGCTCTTGAATGTTCAGATAATCAGCTGTGGCCAGAAATAGCCTCTGTTATCTCTGGTTGGTCAAGAGAGTGTATCATTTTTTCTGAGATAAAGGCCCTGACATTGAGACCTATGGCTTTTGTTCATCTCGGGGCTACACTAATGTGACATGCTGTACCCTGGAAAGTCACTTGGGAGCTGTCAGTTAGTACAGCACTATCCTGATCGCTTGCCTATGGGGAAGGACACACCATCAAGAGCATATTCTGTCTGTTTCCTTGTATTTTTCATTGGCTACATCTTCAAGTTGTTGGCTGCTCTCAAGAAAGACATACTTGACCTAGATCCCAACTTTCTTTCAGCAGGGACACTTTGGCTTCTGACTCTTTGCAAGAATAAACTAGGTGCTGGGCAATCTTGGAATTGGGGCCTGAGCTCTGAAATTTGTTCCTAACCCCAGTCTGGAGAACCTGGCTACTTTGATTATTTATTGTTTATACAGCCCTTTCAATGTTCAAAGTGCCTTATGATCTTTACCTGGTCCATCCTCACAACAATCCCACCCTAGCTGTGAACTCAGTGGATAGCCTTGGCATGTCGCCATCTCCAAAACTCCATTTCTCATCTATAAGATAGAAATAATAATGGCCACATTCTCTGTGGAGAACCATGACATCACGGCACTGGGGCCAGGGTTGGGGGCGGAGGAGTTGCACACATTAGGCTCAAACTGAGAAGAGCCTGGCTGCATCAGGCTTGGCTCAGGCCTGTTGTTAGGGCCCTAGTGCCCATAAGTGTTCAAAGGATCAGACCCAGCTGGAGCGGTAGCTGAGTCATGACAGGAAATGAGTCACACATGCTAGAAACAATCCATGCTCATAGGCTCTTTTTACATGGGCTGCAGTACAGGGGTCGGGGTGGGTGGGTTGGTGTGCGCCACAGTCCATGTGCGGTGGGAGGGTGTAGATGGGCACACCCCCATCTACACCCATCTCCAACCAATCAACTCGCACGGAGCAACTGCTGTTTTCGCCGGTTGCTCCATGCATGGGGGATGGGTGGAGGTGTGTGCGCATGGGAGCATGTGCGCGCACACACACGCACGTACCTGTGACGTGGTTTACACGAGATTCATCCAAGCATGAACTCTCAGATTTCTGGGGGTTCATGCGTGGGCATCGCCTGTATAAAAAGGACCATAGTCAAAGCTGGTCGGGCGGGTCAGAATCCAAGGAAGCAGTCACAACACAAACACAGGGCTGGGACGTAAGGCAGGATCAGCTAGAAGCAGGAACTGAAACAGGGCAAACTCAACGTGGGAATTGGGAGTTGAAGGCAAGGCAGAAGGTGAAAATAGATATGCACGGAACTCCACTTTAACACCACTTTAACATTTCTTATGCGTGTTGCAGGGCTGTATTGGCACCTCATGCAGCCCTGCAACATGCATAAGAAATGTTAAAACAGTGTTACGGTGCATGTCTGTTTTCACCCAGAAAGTAGAGCAGAATAAAAAACAGGAGCAAGAGCTGCAGTAGAGGCTGCTGACAGGGGGTGACCAAAACAGGAAATGACACGTTGCTCCTCCATCCAGCTTCCTGTGAGAACTGGGCAGGAAAAGGGGCCAATCCAGGCCCAGTGTGGGTGGGGCTACAATACAAAACAACAGGAAACCTTGAAGGAAGCAGTAAAGTCTGGGTCAAGGCACCATGGTGGGGCTGAAGAGTTCACCACTGTCTCAGAGTTACAAGGGCTGTAGGTTTAAGTCCCAGAACCTCAGGCCAGACTCAGCCCTACATTTGTGGCCTGAGCAGGGCTTTAGTTCCCACGTCAAAGGGACTAGTGCGTGAGAGT
>QEPC01009488.1:657609-674444 GCA_003113815.1 Sphenodon punctatus | reverse complement strand
GGATCACTGAACAGGAGGGCGAAGAGATTCACATACTCTCCCCTCCATATCTTCTCCCTAGTAGCAGGCAAGAGGTGCTCACCAATGGGATCAGAGAGGTTCGCATACCCTCCCCTGATTGGCGCCACCTGGCAGGATCCCGCCTCCTTCTGTGTACCCTGACTAGGGTGCGGCTGGGTTCACACTTGCAGGGCCTACTGCGACGGTGACCGCCCCAGGGGGGGTACTATCATTCCAGCCCCTTGCCCATACAGCCCTCCAGGCTGGGAAGCTGGCCCCTGTATGGTTGGGGTTGCCACCTGCACCCAACTCCCATTCCACCACAGGTACCGTGGAGTCCTTATTGCGAGGAATGGCCTAGCCACCTCCCCTGCCTGTGTCCTTGGCCAATACCCCGTTCCGGGCCCACGGGACCCCCATTCCCGAGTTCCCGCCACCCCTACCCCCACAGTGCTGTGCGGTGGGAAAGCAGGACCGCCCTGGGTCTGGGGTTCCCCCTGACCCCTTGTTTGCCTACGTTGTGGCGCCACTGTGTAGTGGGAGGGTCCCGAGCCGGTCCGGTCTTGCTATGCCAGGGCTCGCTCCAAGGCCTCGATCCTAGCCAGCAGGCGAGTATCATCTGCTCCCCCTGCTGCTGCCTCTTGCTTGCCTTGCACCCTGGAATCATAATGAGAAGGGGGTGGTAGCCTTCTCTGCTGAGACGTGTCCTCCTCCAATTCGTCCAATCCCTTATCACCTTCCCCCTCTACCACATACTGCGCCTGGGAGATAGGGTCCCTGCATGAGTCCCCACACGGCATCCCCCTCCACTCATTCCTCTGCTGCCACCCCACATTGCCCTCGTCGGCATAGTGGGCTGGGGGCACAATGTGCTGCCCCCCCGAGGGGCCTCACTTCCCCCAGATCCTCAACACCCAGGAATTGCCCCGATCACTCCCACGCTCCGGGGGCAGGCACTAGCCCTCTGCTGTCACCTCTGGGCATAGGGCTCTACTCAACGCCTGCATGACCGGGGTGGGGGTGATGACCCCAGCCCTGATACACCTACACCCGATGGCCCTGGCGTCTAGGGTTTGCCACTGCTCTGCCCCCCCCCCAGCCCGGCCCGCTTCCTGGGGTGGGTGCCCCCTCCCCTTGGGACCCACCTCCGAACAATGCGGCTTCACAGGCCGCCAACCGCTCCCATACGGAGCTCGTGGTCATGGGCGGGGCAGGAGGGGCGAGTCCGCCTCCCTCCCCCATTTGTCCTTTTTTCCTGCCCCCAGTCCTGTTGGGGGCTCTCCGTCACTCCGCTTTCCCCCCTTTTTTCTCACCTTGTCAGCGGCCCAGACTTTTGCACCTGCCGGCGAGGGTTGCTAGGCAGCCCTCACCGACAGTTCCCTTGCGGCCTCTCTCCCGCAGCTGCAGCGCTGCGGCTGCAAGCCTGAGCACCTGTCCTGCCTTGCCTGGAGGGAAGGGGGTGGTGTGGGCGACAACAGCCCATCTGCCGCTATAGCTGCGGAAGGCACTTCTCACCAAATGCTCAGTTCTTGGGACTGGGAGGACTTCTTTTGAGAAGACAGCCCATAAGGTAGTTTGGCCATGTTTAATTTTAAGTCAACCATGAGATAGCCAAGAAGAAATGCCTGAGAGACAGGCTGCCATGTGAGATTGGATGAAGGCAAAGGAGTGAAGGATGGAAAGGTAGGCTGGTGAAACTAAACCACAGAAAGCTGTATTTGGGCAAAGTTAAACTTATAAATGATAGAAATGCTTAGCCTGAGAGGCTGAAATGTACCCAGTTGATGTTGCTGCTTTCTATTATAAGATTGTTAGTCCCAGTTGGCATTTTATTTCATTGGCATGCCATTTCTTGGCTTTTTATATGGTTGGATGTTGCAGAGAAGAGGCAGCGCACCCCACCCTGCTTGCCTTCCTTTCCCAAATGTTATGATCTCTTTTTGTAGTGCCCCTGATCTACTTGCGTCTTTGCAGACTCTGAGGAAGAGAAGATTCCCACCTAAAACGCTTGCAATATGACACTGAGAAACAGTAGGTGCAAGGTTAGAATGTGGAAATGTAACATAAGCTGGTCTGTTTTGAGCATGGTGCGTGGCTTGTTAGCTCCAGGGTTTTTGTTTGTTTTATTAATATTTTAAGAGCTTATAATTATGGTGTAATGTGAGTTAGGTAAGAAGATAAATAGGTGAGGCAGGAGTGAGCAGTTAGTGGAGAAATGTTAGCTAGAGGAAGAAGAGTTTTAATAAATTTCTAATCGTAAATAGGAGGCTAGTCCCACAGGCGACTATTCAAATACAAAGAGAACTAGAGTGGACACTCAGAAAGTTGCCCAGGTTGACTTCTATGAGGACAGAATCACCCCTCTGTGTCCAGGGGTCCTTAACAACTACCTCCTTGTATATCTCTTAAAATTAAGCCTTCCCTTTCCTCCAGTGTCATGAGGGATTCTGCATTGGCCATTCGTAAAGTCTGCTTCTGAATGGATATCTGCACCTGTTTAGTTACTCATTGTGCCTGCTTCCAAGAACTGGCTCCAAACATCAGACAATAGCCAGAAGGACCTGTCAACTTCTAGTGGCAAATGGCAAGCTCCATGATCTTCTTTTGCTCTTGCTATATTTACCCATGACTTTCTGAGGCTATGCATTTCTGCTGTGTACTCCCTTGTGCCGAAACACTACTTCAAGCCTTGTTTGCGTTATCAATTCTGGCAGCTGAGAGACGGCAGAATGAAATGACCCTGCAACAGTTCCAGATGGAGTGAGGAGTTAGCAGAAGCCACGGAGGGGAAGATTCACTGACAATGGGGTAGAACTTAGCAGTCCCAGGGTCAGACGAAGCAGAAGCAAGAGGGTGAATGAATATAAACAGCTGAGGAGGAGAGAGAGAGAGCGAAAGAGTTGTTTGAGAATTAAATTTAAGGTGGTAGAGTTGAAGGTGAAGACCTAGACAGCAGAAGCCAGGAGGATCAAGCCAGGGGCTTGGACATAAATAATTCTGTCAGAAGTTATCATCATTCTTTTTAATATTCAAAAGATGGTGACATTTTTGCTAAAGCCAGGGCTAATTATATTGCATCAGGAGAACAGGATTTGAGCTCTCAATCGATTCCCATTGAAGTCTGTGGACAAGATCATTGGAGCAGACCTTTGGTGCTCAAAAATTGATTCGATTTTGCCTAAGGGGTTTGAATACAATATGGGAACAGCAATGAAACTTGAGGAGGCGGAAGGGGGTCTGCCTATCTCTTAGAACAATGGGATGTCCATGTGCAAATACCGTTTACTCAAGTAAGCAGAGATTCCCAGGTTCATTCATAAGTCCTGCTAAATCCTCTACAGCAGAAATGAGGGAACTTATTTCCCTTCAGGCCAATTGGAAAACTAGTTCAAACTCCTTGAGCCAAATAGGAGTTGAGGGCAGGCACACTTAATGGGTGTGCTCAAGATAGGGGAAAGAAGGGGAGGAGCCCAAGCCCTTATCCCTGAATACATGTCCACATCTTTGCTTTCTTCCCTGAGCTCAGTCATTCAGTGCTTGAGGGTAGGAACTGGATCCATGGGCCAGGTCCATGGGACAAATAAGAAGCAGATTTGGCCCAAGGTTCTCAACCCGTGTCTAGAGCTAAAAAAAAAAAAGACTTTGGGTCTGTCACATTTGCTCTTACAATTGGAAAATCCATCCACTTAATGAATATCTTTGCTTATTTGTTCAGTGTTCTTGAATGCTCACATTTTCATTCCAAAGTGCAGTTTTCAGTGATCAGAATATTTTTGTTCTTTTATTTAGTTACCTTTATCTCCGACAACATTCCTGCTTAGTGTGGTTGGTGTGGAATCATGGTCATGTTCCAGCTTCAGTGACTCTTACATATATAGACTTGCACCCGCAACAGTCAGTGCAAGGACAGGTTCCAGAGAACTGGTTCCTAAGCCTTTTGCCTGTGTGATCCCATAGAGAGGTTCATGACCCCAGACAGCCCCTATAGATGGGGCTGCATAACTGCCTAGGATTGCAGACTTGCAGTAACCAGCTTGGACTGGGTTCACTGGGTCAACTTTTAAGCTGTGCTCTTGCGCTAGAATTTCATCCTTGATTACAGATGCTGTGGAAAGTGACTTGCTGGAAAGCAACCAAATTTATCTCTGGTGAAATTCCCTTTAAATCAGTGAGCCTGATTCTGATCTCATGCCTGGTACAACTTCATAGAAGTCAGTAGAGTCACATTAGTGTAAAACTGCTGGTGGATCAGAACAGGAGCCGCAGTCTACAAACCACTAAACTCTGAAGTAGACTGGGAGTACTGTGGAGGGAGCGGGGCTTCAATGAGACTACTCTGGAGTAAGTGGTTTGTTGATCATGACCAAGGTTTATTGTCTACAGCAGAATGGCCCTATACCTGAATCTGACCCAGAGTGTAGAAGTGGGCCCAGTTGTGATGAAAACCTGTGATTTTGCCATACTAATGGGATCTATTTGTATAGGGCATATTTAATATGCATGCCGTAATCTGTTATTTTGTAATTCTCTATGAATTAAAAAAAACTCATTTGGCTGAAGTGGTTTAACTTTTCTTTAATATACCTGTACTTGGGTGAAGCAGACATTTGAGGAAGCCGACAAGAACAGGGACGGCTTGTTGAATATTGAAGAGATCCACCAGTTGATGCACAAACTCAATGTCAATCTGCCCCGGAGAAAAGTAAGACAGATGTTTCAGGTCAGTGTACATTTCTATCCTGCCTACCTTTGTTTGTAAATAACTGGGAGCCTGAAGTTACTGATGAGGATGAACATTTGTAAAGATTAATGAACAAACAGTTTCATTTAATTATCTTCTTACAGGAGAGGGACATGACATTGTGCTGTGTCATTTTGGCATCTGGGCTGAGCTGGGTTGCTGGCATCTGGCAAAAGGCCCTTAAGCAAGGCATTTTAATACCTGACTAATTGCACTCTGGATAGTGGATACAGAGGTCTTAATATACTGTCTTACGTGCCCCAATGATAAATTGCAGTCAATCAGTCAGGGCCCATTTCCTCCTAGGCTTGCTCACGTTTAGCAGTCTCTTATTTCATTAGGTGTTTCATTGACATTAATGGTCCTACCCAAGTCAGCATGTACTACTTTGTGTAAGGGGAGAGAAATCAAGTCTGCAGTTAGATTTTCGATGTAGTTTTCAAAATCTATGTTTTCCTCCGCCTCCTACCCCCGCAATACCCTGCCACTTTCAAAAAAATCTCCACGTCCTATGCCTCTCTGGAAACTTTAAAACCCCCAGAGTAACAATGAGAGGAGCAAGAGGTCACAAAGAAGACTCAGAACGGATAAGAGAAGTTGGGATCCTATTAGATTGCTCCTATATGCATATCATTTCCTCCTTGAGTTGCAAAATCTGACCTTATGGGTGTGCGAATTCCTTGCTACACACAACAACAGTACTACCTCCTAGTGGAGCACAGAGGCACGCAGCTCCCTAGAGTGCTGTAGGTGTTAGCAACATTGTGAACTATGCACAGATATGAAATCAGATATTGATAGGAAAAAGCCTTTCAGTTCACCTTCAAATCCGGAAGACGCAACTTAAGAGACAGCAAACTCTCATTAATAAACATTGGCTTTTTTGTAACCAGAGGCATCTATTATTTTGATTTGGCAAAAACAAGCTGATTTTCTTTTGCTGCTGTTGCTGGCAGCTTCTGGCTGGGATTATATAATAGGCCTTGCTGAAATGATCAAAACCAGTGTTGCTGATACAAAAATGAAAGGGATGATTGATTACCGTGCTTCTAAACCCAACCGTGGTCCAGGCCTGTAATTTTTACTTCTGTGTGTAATCCTTACTCAAGTAATGGTCAGGCGGACTTTTAATATCTTTAGTGATTTGTGCATGGAAAAGGATAGGAAACCAAGATTATGGGTTTAGTGCTTGGACCCAGACATGGATACTTTAGATTGCCATCCTAAATCATTAGCCAATTACTTTTCTTGACACACCTGGGTCTGTGCCATCCATTCACACTCAGCACAGCTAAGATCAGGCCCTGTGCTTTGATTATCTAAAATGAAGCTGAACCAGACAAACATATTAGATGTGGTTGAGCAAGGTAAATCTTTGCACCAGATGTGCATGACTGTGGCTGTGAGAAGCTGACTGCAGGGCATCAGTGGGCATCCCGATTAGTAGATTTCAAATGCTGCCATGAAATGTAGTCAGAGAAAACCAATAGCAGTACAGATTTCCTCTCCCCGAAGTCTGGAATATGCAGGTATCAGTGTTGCAGTGCAGAAGCTTCCAGAGGAGAATCAGTCAATAAGGAAGAAGTGACAGTGAGTAATGGAAGTAAAAGGGTCATCTTTTATTGTATCAGTGTTTACTTAACTCAGCAGTGGGAAAACTTTTTTTGTTGGCATGAGCCACTTGGAAAATTAGTACAAAGTCACTGGGCCAAATAAGAGTTGGGGATTTTTAAGGGGCGTGCTCAGAATAGGGGCTAGATCAGGGGTAGCAAACCTCAGGCCTGGGGGTCAAATGCGACCCATGGCAAGTTTTTATGTGGCCCCTTTCCACTTCCTGGATCTGGCCCTTGGATCCAGTTCTTATCTCCAATCAATGAAAAACTGAGCTCAAGGGAAGAGAGCAGAGATGAGGTCATGCAAACAAGGATAGGGGACAGGTCCATGGCACAGATCCGTGATTTGGGCCCTCCTTTCCTCAAGTGCGTCCCTTAATCACCCCCACCCCAACTTATGTGTGGCCCTTGGAGCTTGTGCAAGCTTTCAAAGTGGCCCCTGGGAGGGAAAAGGTTCCCCACCCCTGATCTAGATCATGGATCCTGCCATGGATTCATCAATTATCCTTGATTGCGTGCCTCGATCTCTGCTCTGTTCCCTTGAGCCACACATCTTCAGTGCTTGAGGGAAGAGACTGCACTACAGCTGAAAAAGTACCCCCCAAGATAGGTACACAAACTGAACTGAACATTTTGGGTAATTCGCAGTACCCTAACTGGTTTTCCATTGGGTACCCAAAATACTGACAAACAGCACACCAAAATCCCAATTTGTGTCCCAGAATTCATCCTGGATTTTGGGGGGAAATTCAGGATTTTGGTATGTCAGTTGTAGGTATTTCATGTACTCCTGAAACAGTATTTGGCCACTGATTCAGGTACCTAAAAATGCGGGTATTACCAGCGGGTACCAAATCAGGTACCTGTTTCAGCTCTAGCCCATGGGCCACATCCAGGAAATGGAAAGGAGCCAAATAAAAAATAACCACAGACTGGATTTGACCCCCCCAGGCCAGGGTTCCCCTCCTGTCTTAGAGCACATCAACAGTCATAACAACGATAGTCATGTGAAGAACAATGCTAATGTAGGTGGTGAGCACTTAGTTCAAACAGAAAATTAAACTCTGGTGGTTAGTTCCAAACTAGAGCACTGGGGGCGCTGTTCATTGTGACAGACCTGAAGCTTACATTGAGAGGGTCGGGGCAGGAAGAGCTAACCCAAGAACAAAACGAAGAGCAAGCAAGATGTAGAGGCCAGCGAGAGCATTGTCAATGAAATGGACAGGCAGAAGAAATCAAACTCAGGCAGGGTCTAGGCAAATCAATATGATAAATACTGTAGGTCTTTAGAGTAGCAAGCCCTATGCATGGAGATATTGAGAAGTAACTGAGACTGTCTTCATTCTTGTTGTGATAGCTTTCATTGCTTTCTCAAGTAAGCGTTCCCATATAACACTCCCAAGCCTCCTTCTGACCAGTGTGCAACACACACACACACACACACACACACATGGTTATTGGTGAGATCATATAGGCTCATGGGTCTAAATTGGCAGATTGCAAACAAGGGCCTGGGTATGAGGTGTTTGATAACTTAAAATAATGGGTGCTTTCACAGACTGCATCCGCCTCTGCTCTGCCTCACCTCTGGGTGCTCTGTCTGTTTAAAGGAGCACCGCAGCCACCCAAACCTGGAGTGCCAGCCAGGAGGGCAGAGCAGTGGTCGGATGGGCCGCTGCAGCTCCACTTCAGGCCAGGGGTTGCCCCAGCAGTGCCATAGAGCTACAGATGGCAGCCTAGAGAAGTGGGCAATGCGCCCACAGCGCTCTGGTGTAGGGGAGGGGAGCACCATGCAGGTGGACTGCGGGCTGCAGCAGCTGCCGGCTCAGTTTAAACCCAGGGCTGCATGTGGGGGAAGTGGGGCTAGCCACCCCTGGTCTGGGTGTGGTCTGTTGAAAGACACCCACTGTCTCCCAAACTGTGCTTTCTTGACCAATGGTAGCCTACAAAGCCATGGCCAGTGGTCCACAGCTGGTCTGCAGAACTTGGCTAGGGCTATGCCTATAGCCAAGTGGGTTTTATTCCCTGCAAAAATTGGGATGGGCATGAGGGGGAGACAGAGGGATGGCTGTAATGCACGTGGACTATGCATACATTTCCTTGGCACTAGATGCAAACCACTTTTAATGCATGCAGATTACAATCAGTGTAGAGAGCAGGCCCAAAACTAAGGGGGATGGGGCATGAGGGGCACTGCTCCCCCCTCCCCCCCGGTAAGTTTTTTTGCTCCCATCCATTGGAATCTTTCCATGGGTAAATATTTGTTTTATTAAAAAATCCTATTTTTAAAAGGGCTTCTGACTGAAAATGCATTTTAGCCAAGGGCATGAACTTTTGACGGCAAACCCAGTTGCTCCCCAAGTTAAGCAGTCTGCTATCTCCCCTTCCCCAACTCCCTATGCCAGTGTCCTAGCTATAGGTCTGGTAGAGAGGCAGTGTTAGCTAGTGGATATGGTCCTGGTCTATGGAGACCAGCATTCAAATCCCGCTATGAACCCATAGAGTGGCCTTGTGTGTAAGTCACCATCTCCCAGTCTCCATTCCCCATCTGTAAAATGGGAATAAAAATGACTCCCTCACAGAGGTGTTGTAAGGGTGAGCTAGATATGGATTGTAAAGCACTTTGAACACTAAAAGTGCTATACAAATGATAAGTAATTATCTTATGGGCCCCCAGTCGTACCCATAGATGGCTCCTGCATCCAAAGCAACCTGATCATGCTCCAGGCTGGCACAAATGAAATCCTGAAAATTGACAGTAGACCAGTGGTCAGAAAAGCTTGCCTTAGAGTATAAAGAAATACTTAAAGAAAGCCACTCTTCCCTATAAATGAAAGCTGCTGTTTATTTATGGAAGCACAGGGGACATGGAACCTTCTGTAACGTCAGGGATTTGTGGTCACTGTGTTTTCTCCATTTGCAGTAATGGGGAAAACGGAGTGAAAACGGGTCTCTGCATAATGTTACATTTTCCTTTCACTTTCTTCCTTGAGCTGCTTTACAGTCTAAAACTCAGCAGGAAGGGTAGCCTTTCTTGAGTTTGGGTTACTGTGGAGACCTACATAAAAGAGAATACATACTGAAGAACTGCTGTGAAATGTTTTGTAAATCCTTAGCAAATCCTCTTAGGCAGATGCTCAAAGTAAAAAAAAAAAGGAAAAAGAAAAAGCAGTAAAAACATACAGTAAGTACTGTTTTCTTCCCTGACAATACCTCTGAGGACATACTAAAACAGCAATCAAGGCTTGGCTTAGGGCAGATACTTTCCTACATGGAATCCCGCTGTTATTGCAGACTTGCCGTGTTCTTGTGCAGCGGACTGGCAATAGGATTAAATAAATGTTAGACTTTTATCGTGGTGACATATTTAGCATTATAATACCGTGCTGATCATTAATAAACCAGGCTTCTAGTTTTTTGGTATCTGTTAATTTCATTTTATGAGGAGTTATTTGTGTGTATGTGTGTGAAGTTTATCGGTTTTACAGAGCTGCCCAAAAATCTGTTCAAAAAAACCAAAACCAAAACCAAAAATTGGGGCTTTTGATTTTTATACTGGAATGAGAATAATTTTCGATACGTTCCCAAATTTTTGTCTGAGGATTTACTTTAATTTTTATTACATAGTTGAAAAATGACGTAGTTGTTAGATTAAGCTTTTTACCCTTGTTATCAAATCCCTGGTTTAGCATTTAATGTGTCCTTGGCACTAGATGCAAGTCGGACAACAGAGATGTTCCCTGTATAAACTGCACTGAAAAAGGGCTGAATGAACTCAAACTGAGTAACTATTTCTACTACATGGATTAAACACCAATTTTCTGTATTAAGGGCACTTTCCTGTTTAGGTTTTAACACAGAAAGTCCTATTTAGAAAGGATGAATTTTGAGTTGGGTGAAGTCACTGGGTGAGGTTATGTTGTTCAACACTGTGGTAAAAATAAATAAATTGGAATAACTCCATGTTAAGTCAATAGAGCTGTGGTTCCCAAACTTTTTTCCTATGTGTACACATCTTGAGACTTAAATATAATCCTGCAATTCCAGACAGCAAGCAAGGCATTAGGGGGGTGCATCCGTAATGTTTTCTATTCGTTAAAAAAAATGAATGGAGCCCCTTTCATGTTTTTCATCCATTTAAATTTAAAAATATTATAAAATGGCCGCTGGAACTTTCAGTGCATGCACACCTGTTCCCCAAAGTAGCGCCAGCTGTGTCAGTGCACCAGGGCAGCCAGTCAGCACATGCAAAGTCTGCTAGCACCATTTTGGAAAATGGGTGTGCATGTGCCATTTGTGCATGCGCAGTGATTACTTAATATTTTTACTTTAAAAATTATGTTTTAATTAAAAAAACAAATATGAACATTCTGTTTAAAAAAAATAATAATAAAAAAATGAAGAAGTTTTTTGTAAACTAGAATGAAAACTAAAATGAATGGGGTGCCTCCTGTTCACCCCTACAAGGCATGCAAAGCATAGGAACTGTCAATCAGGAACGTGACCCACACTTTGGGAATCTCTGCAGTTAGAGATGCTCTGGATTGGTACAGGTGGAGCTCAGGTAATCTGGCTCGCTATGAGCCCTAAACATAGGGTGATTTCAGACGTTACGTTGTCTGAAATCACCTCAGTCAACCACAGTCAGCCGCGGGAAGGGGGTGTGTGTGAACGGAGGTGAACGTCTGTTTGCCCACATCCAGATGTTCACCTCAGTCAACCACCCCCCACGGTGAACCTAACCACGTTTTGTTCTCCCGCACCACGGCAGCGAACGAAGCGTGGTTAGGGGGAATCCGGAACGTGGTGAAGGAAAAGTAACGTCTGTAACCTTACCTTCACCGTGTTCCGGAGTCCGGGCGGCGGCAGCGGCCAGATCGGCCGCTGCGGCTGCCTGTCTCAGGGAGGGTGGGTGGCTGGGAAGCGCAGGGGGCTGCATCGCGCGGCCCTGCCCCCTCCGGGAGGGGAGGTTGCCCAACAGACATGACGGGCAGCAACATTGACCCTGGGTCGTGGTTCGGCGGTCCCCACGGCCGGGGGCAAAGGGGCGAACGTCTGTTGGCGCGCCCCTTCACCCCCGCCCATGGTCTGAACCACCCCACGGCCCAGGGTCAATGCTGCCGCCCGTCACGTCGGAGATCACCCATAGACTCAATCATAAAAATGAAAACTAAGGAAAGGATTAAGAACTTGTGGTTTAACTGTAAATAAAATAATTTCCATGACCTAATTCAGAACTGTCCTGATATTTGGCCGCTGCAGGCCAGGTAGTCTCACGGCAATTCACTGGCGGGCCACATTTCCAGCCTGCAAACCCTGTTCGTACTTATCGACATGAACCATGTGGGTTAAATATGCAGAGTTTGGAGCTGTTATTGCATGAAGTCATTCTGCAAATGTATACTTTATTTAGAAAATACTGATATTTAATAAAATTGGATTTTAGTGCTGCGGGTTGGAGGGAACGCTGCTGTAGGCCAGTTTTGGCCCATGGGCGATCAATTCGACAGCTCTGTCCTTTGAGCTCTGTCCTTTTTTTTTAGCAGTGGCGGCTGGTGGACTTTCAGTTGGGGTGGAGGGGAGGGCTAGAAACGAGTGTGTGTGGATGGAAGGGAAGTCGGGGGAGAGAGGCATAAACAGAGGATTGGGGGGAAAGGAGGAGTGGGAAGGCAGGGAGGAGGAAAAATTGGGGGTGGATGGCAGGAAGGATTAGGAGGAGAAAGGAGACAGAGGAAGGCAGGGAGAGACAGAAACGGGGTGGATGGATGGGGAGGAAGGCAGAGAGAGAGATGCAGAAACAGTGGGTGGAAGGCAGGGAGGGGCAGAAATGGGAGGGTGGGGGGAAGAGGAGGAGAGGAAGGAGGGCAGAAGAGTAAAAATGAGGGGTGGGTTAGGGGAAGGCAAGGAGGAGGGGAGGAGTAGAAATGGGGGTGGGAGGAAGGCAGGGCTCAGGAGGCAGAAATGGAGGGAGGAGGACGTACCAGTGATCCTTGTCCTGCAGCATAGTCTGGCAGCCATATTGGTTCTCCAGGGGGAGGAGGCATGGCTCCAAGCAGCAGCCAGGAAGATACCATGCCTCCCTCTACTATAGGCTTTGGGGCAGTATGAATCACTGCCTGGGGGACTCCCTGCCGTGGGAATTGCAGGGAGCTCTTCGCCTCCCACCCCTCCCCTTGCTTGTACTGCGCGAATGCCTCCAGAGCAGCCGGCTCAAAGGAGCCACTTGGGAAGTTTGTTCAGTAAAAAGCAATACATGGCACTGCCTCCTAGCCCACCTTGCTTCTTCCCCCCACCCCCTCACTTGCTCACAGCTGAAATGGCATTGTGCATGCGCGGGCAGTGTGATGATGAAGCAACCAGCTCTACTGTGAGTTGGTTGGAGGGGAGAGGAATGAGAGAGAGACGGGTGTGGCTTCGTGGGAGGTGGGGCAGAGCCCCACTGCCTCCCCCTCCTCCCACCAGCTGCCTCTGTTTTTTAGTAACATTGCCAAGTGTTTGCCAGTGATTTCCCTTAACGATTGATGCGGCTTCAAGTTGAGTAAAGTCTGTGGCTTTAAATGTATGAGGTATCATTTCTTACAAACCTTTTCTATTCTGTTTCATTCACTATATTTACCCAGCACACTTACCTGGTTATTCTTGCTCCTCAGGAAGCAGATACGGATGAGAACCAGGGAACCTTGACATTCGAAGAGTTCTCTGTATTTTACAAGATGATGTCACTACGACGCGACCTCTACTTGCTTCTTTTGAGCTACAGTGACAAGAAAGATCATCTCACGCTTGAAGAATTTGCTCAGTTTTTGAAACTAGAACAAAAGGTATGAGAACAAGAGTAAATGTAGAAAATTGTCTTGCTTTAACACACAACAAAATTGCGAGGCCAGCTTTGACTCTGAGGTTCCCTAACCTGTAAATGTGCTTGAGAAATGAAAAGGAGACAGTGATGCAACCTCACAGTAAATAAAGGAAGCCTATTACGTTGATATGATTTTGACATTCTTCTCATGGTCGTAGTACCAATACGTTTGACTGGTTGACAGCTACCACCGGCTGAAATTGATGCATGTTTTTCTCCTTTGGTTCTTAATAGAATCGTTTGTTTAGCCCCTAATGTGGACATGGACACGGACACCAGTAACATAATGGTTTGATAAAAGTATAATTGTTGTATTGCACTTATAACCATCTTCTGTCTTAAGTTCAGATTTGTGTCTGAGTTGTAGGAGTGAGCTTAGACAACGTGCTTAAAAATTGCAAAGCTTTTCCTTTTAGTGGCTTTTAAAATGGGTTATTCTACAATGGAAGGACTTTTTTTGCAGAAAGCTTTGGTTTAGTATTCAACAGTCTTTTCCTTTTGACAGGACACATTTCCCTGACCTTTCAAATTTTAGCGACTGGGGTCTCATTTTCTTTCTAGGTCCTAGTGGTAATCTGTGAAGCTGTCACAATTCCCTAGGTAGTGAAGTCTTTGGGAGAGGGACTGTCAGCATTTTTTGAATGCAAGCATCTAAAAGGAGCTCTTAAATCTAGGGTTAGGTGTCTAAGCAAAAGGATGCTTGATTTTCAGATTTCCTGGACAACCCCAATGAGAGCTGCAGGTGCATTTTCAGTGCTTCTGAAAACTGTGTTGCTTAAGTGTGCAGGTATAAATTTAGAAGTTTAATTAGAAGTTGCTGTGCTTGGAAACTGTGGCCTATTCAGTTGTGTGTGAATAGCACCCAGCAATTTTGCAAGGTGGCCTGTGAGGCTGTTGTACTGATCATCAGTTACTTTGTAATTAAAGTTTGTTGGTTTATGGATTTTGCATTATTTATTATTTTTATTATCATTTCTACAGCCCTTTCAGTGTTCGAAGTGCTTTACAGTCTTTACCTAGCTTACCCTCCCAACAATAATTGTCCTTCAGGTATAAGTCTAACACCTTATTTGAGAGGGTACATGCGGTTTAGTTGGCGGATTGAGTTTGTGATCTACTTAACCTGCCATCAGATTTGTTTATTCAATTTTTTATCCTGCCCTTCCTTTGAAGGCTCAGGGTAGCCACATAAAAATAAAACACATGGAAATAAACACACAAAAACAATTTTAAAACCCCCTACCCCACCCCACCCCACTAGCCCTCTCCCTAACCCTATCCCCACCCCTGACCCCAATACCATCCCTATTCCCTCACCTGCCAAATGCCTTTTCGAACAGAAAAGTCATACACCACCTCTGGAAGATGCTCAGACCTGGGCTCAAGTTGACCTCCAGGGGAAGAGAGTTCCACAACACCAGGGCAGCAACCGAGAACACCTCTCTGTGAGCCCTCATTGCGTGAACAAGGCTAACGGGTACCCGGCAAGGAGGCGCTCCCAGCCGATCATAGGGGCTGCAATGGGACATGGAAGAACAGGTGGTCTTTCAGAAATGTGGGGCCCAGACCATTTAGGGCTTTAAAGGTCAAAACCAGCACCTTGAATTGTGCCCGGAAAGTTATAGGAAGCCAGTGCAGACTTCAGAGCAGCAGTGTGTAATGTGCTCCCGGTGCCCCGTTCCCAAAAGGAGGCGAGCTGCTGCGTTCTGAACCAGCGCCAGTTTTGAACAGTCATCAAGGGCAGCCTCACACGTAGCGGATTGCAATAATCTAGCGTGGTGAAAGCATGGACGACAGTGGCCAGATCCAAATTGGAAAGAAAAGGCCACTGCCTCCTCACCAGATGGAGTTAGTGAAAAACGCTCCTGGCCACCATCGCAGCCTGACAATCCAGATGTAGCAAGGGGTCCAGAAGGACTCCAAGGATGCAAACCTGATTGACCAGAGGGGGCCGGACTCCATCAATAACAGGAGTCCTAAATCCCTCCAGGTCACAAGGCCAGCCAACCATCATCACCTCAGTCTTGCTTGGATTCAGCTTCAGTCAGCTCACCCTCATCCGGTCTCTAACAGCAGCCAGGCAAGACTGCAGGGCCAGGGTCGGATGAAAAAAAAGAGGTAGAGCTGGGTGTCGTCAGCATACTGATGTCACTTCACTCCAAATGACCTTGCCCAGCGGCCTCATATACACGTCGAACAAGAGGGGAGACAGAATAGAATCCTGTGGCCTCGTATACATGTCAAACAAGAGGGGAGACAGAATAGAACCCTGTGGGACCCCAAAGAGGAGGGCCTGAGAGGACGACAAGCAATTGCCCATCATCACTTTCTGCAACCACCTCAACAGGAGGGAGCTAAACCACTCGAGCCCATTCCTGCAGTGGTGTCAGCAACACCTTGTGATCAACGGTATCAAAGGCCACTGAAAGCTTTAACAAGATCAACAGGGTAGAATTTCCCTTGTCAGTCTCCAGGCGCAGGTCATCAACCAAGACTACAAGCACTCAGTCGCCATGCCCAGGACGAAAGTCTGACTGAAATGGGTCCAGGAATCTAATAAAATCGAGATGAACTTGGAGCTGTCGGGCAACCACCCATTCAATAATCTTCCCTAAAAACGGAATGTTAGAGACAGACTGATAGGTGGCTGGAGTCAGTGTTCAAAAATGGCTTCTTAAGCAGGGGCCGGACAACTGCAGTTTTAAGGGCGTCTGACACTCTACCCCCATGAAGGGAGGCATTGACAACTCCAGCCAGCGATGGCCCCAATGTCTCCCAGCAGACTTTCACCAGCCAGGATGGGCAAGGATCTAATTCACAACTGGTTGCCCTCACCATCCAAAGCTCCTTCCCCATGTCAGTGAGTGATACCAACTAAAACTGATCTCAATAAACAGGACAAGACTGGGCTTCCATAACCATGAACTATGACTCTGCAGATAAAATAGCAGCACCCAAGTCGTGGTGAATATGAGCAATTTTGTCTGCAAAGTAATTAATAAAAATGTAACAACGGGCATTAGATAACTCCTTTTCTGGGCAGAGGCAGACCAGATTAACCAGACCCCTCACCACACAGAACAGCTCTGTTGGATGAAACTTTGCAGATGGTATGATAGTGGAGAAGAAAATTTTCTTTGCTGCCATCACAGCCACAGCTATGTGAGTCTATAAGTATCTTTCTTTTGTGTCTGTTGTTCACAATGGATTAGTGGCTTTGGGATAGCACTCCTATCTATTTGTATAACTGGTCCAGTCTATCTAGGCTAACCGAGGGGATGTGAGAGGATTGACAGTAGGAGGACGCAGCTAAGGGGCTCTGCTGATAATGTTGGGGTGTGTGTGTGTGCACAGTCACTCCTGTGCCCTGTATATGTCACAAATAGTGCACTCCAATGTAATGCTATTGGTTATGGTAGCACCATCACTTGACATTGACTTCCCCCTTGCCAGTTACCAGTCGGTCTCTAACCGTCCCTTTTTAGGGAAGGTTATTAAATGGGTAGTGACTCGGCAGCTTCAGCAGTATCTGGACTGTATCCCTTTTCTAGATCCCTCGCAGCCTGGCTTGTGTCCGGGCTATGGCACTGAGACTGCACTTGTGGTTTTGGTCAATGACCTC
>QEPC01009488.1:627705-650811 GCA_003113815.1 Sphenodon punctatus | reverse complement strand
CAAGCTCCAAGGACTGCTCAGAAGTTGAGGGCAGAGGCACTTAAGGGGTGTGCTCAGTAACAGGAGGGTCTGGATCACAGATCTGTGCCATGGGCCTGTTTTTTATTCTTGTGTTCTCCTCTCTCTGCTCCCTTATTCTGAGTTCAGTTTTTAGTGCTTGGGGTAGGAACTGGATTCAGCAACCAGATGCAGGCACTGGAAAGGGGCCAAATAAAAACTAGCTATAAGCTGCATTTGTCCCCTGGGCCTGAGGTTCCCCACTCCTGTTTTAGGCTACTTGATCACCAATCCAGGTAAACAAAAAGCAACTAATTATTGAACTTCTACCGGCTTCTCACTTTGGGGAGGGGGAAAAAAAAGAAAAGAAAGAATACCTGCATCAAAGTCTGCATTATCTTTGTGCTGCCACAGAGAAAATAAATAAAATAAAATAAAGTCAATGAAATCTTTAATTAGAAATGTATAAATTAATTTCTTCATTCAGAAAAGGTTTCGGAAACTCCAAAATTAAGCTCCAGATGTCTACCTATTGTCATGCATAATATAATAGGTTTATTTACAGCCATGGGGCAGTTATTCCAAAACATTAAATAAAATACCACATGAATGGATTCTCGCAAACATTAGAATCCAATAAATATACATGTATACCATAATATCTAATTGCATAGTCACATTATCACAGCTTTATAGTTCAAATTATAGCTGTCATATTATCACAGCTATGTAGTTATAGTACGACACTGGTCACGTATCAGGGTTGTCCCAGTAACCCAATTCATTCTCCCTTACTCTGTTGTTTGTGAATTTTCTGAGCCGCACATACGTAACTTGCCAGTGTAGTCAAAACACTCGCAGATTCATTTTGAAGCAACCACAGTGATTTTTCAAAAAAATCATAAAAAGGAACTGGTACTATGACTGGTATCAAAAAAGCATCCCTAGGCATCTGATAGAAAGGACAGACCCACAGAAAATGAACTGTGTCTTTTACTACTCCCATATTGCACAAACATAGTCTGTGTGAGTAGGGGATTCCAGACCATCTCCCTTCCTGTACCTTAGTATCTTAACTGTCCCAAGCGCAAGTTTGTCAAAGCCTCTCTATAGGAGAATCTTGTAATTATGGACAGATAACGTTGTTGCACATTATCAAAACAGATATGTCTACTGAATGGCATATGGCTATATGCCTTTGCCTTCGTGAGATCTTCCTGTGTCAAGATATAAAAAATGATCTACCGTTACCCGTCTTTCTTCCACCAAAGGTAGGGGATATGCCTCATGTACAACTGAACCCAATCCCAGGTCCGGCCTTAGGAGTTGCGGGGCCCAGGGCAGTGGAGAAACGCGGTGCCCTATTCTCCCACTGGTGGCAAAGCCGGTGGCAGCCAGCAAGCCTAGGGGTGCTCCCTGGCTTGGTTGGGGGGCTACCCAGGCCTGGGCTCGGGAACGGGCAGAGGGGCGCTCCCCTCCACCCATCCCCAAGCACAGCCATTTCGGGGGCACTTACCCCATCCATTGCTGTGGCGTTGCTGTTGTGGGCCCCACACCGGACCTGCTCGCTGGCTCCCTGTGTTGGGCTTGGGTGGGCGCAGCAGCGGCAGATTAAATCAGGCCGGGAGTTTTGGGCTCTGAGTACTCCCAGGGCGGCCGCCCCGAGCTGCCCAACTGTAAGGCTGGCCCTGCCTAATTCCACCCATTCCAAAGCCTGCTTGACCTCAGAAAGCCAGGTTTTTGTTGAAAACTTTAAGGAACTCATTCCCATAAGAGCTACCTTGGGCAATCTGCCTGGAGAATAAGTTCTAAGTTTCAGCCATACATAATGGTGGCAATATACCCTGCCTGTTTCCACTCTAACTATAGACCGGAGGCGTACTCCTCTGAACTGCTAAAAGTTTTTGCAGAAAATTAGCCTGAACTTTTTCAATAATCTCTAAGGCTCATGTATCAAGGCCCCAAATTTCTGCTCCATAGAGTAGTGTGGCATACATCTTAGTTCTGCTCACGTTAAGAGCCTCCACACAAGGGCGTTTTGCTAATTTATTATAGAGTACCAAAATTCTGCCCATTTCCTGAGTTGCCCTTCTGAGCATGATCTGCCCAGGATTATGCAGTAGAAAAGTAAGGCCCAAGTAAGAGAAGATTTTAACCATCTCTAATTGCTTGTTAGCGAAGTGCCAGCGATAATGTTTCTTAGTCGCAAAAGCCATAGTCTTTGACTTTTGTACATTAATTTCTAGCACGTTCTCTGTACAATATGCTGAGAGGGTATTGAGCAGTCTCTGTAGGTCTACTTCGGATAGTGAAAGCAGGACCATATCGTCCGTGTAAAGCAGGGCTGCACAACATGCGGCCCGCAAGGACCTTTCCTGCAGCCCGACTCCCCCTGGCCGCAAAGACCTTTCCTGAGTCCTGCCATGCCTCCTCCTGCTCTGGCAATCACCTTTCCTCCAGCTCCCGCACTGGCATGAAACCCTCCTTTCTCCAGGCAGCAAGCCTATTAAAGACACTGGTCAGATCCCTCCTTCCTCCTCTCTGACTCTAGCTTCCTGCTGCTGCCGATGTCTCCACCTGAGCTTCTCACTGCTGCTTCTGCCACCCGGATCTCCAGCCCCAGCGCCTCACTGCCAGTGGATGGGGTTATGTAAACTGAGGGTGGGGTTGTGCAAATTGGGGGCAGAGCCACATGCAGCTCAGGGTTGGGTCAAAAGCAAATTTTCTGGCCCTCGGCACGAATCAAGTTGAGCACCCGTGGTGTAAAACATACAAAGAAGCTCACCCTCAATCATTTTAGGTAGATGGTGATTTGGTCTCATTAAATGCAGGCATAAATCATTTAAATAAAGGTTGAAGTGTAGGTGAGAGAACACAGCTCTGCCGTACCCCTTGATCCAAGGGGAAAGAATACATCAATTCACCCTCGTAATACACCTTAATTAATTTCAATAGGGTGGGATCCATCCCGCTCCTATGAAGTTTTGCCCAAAGCAGTGTTCTGTCAATTGAATCAAATGCACCTTGTAGATCTATAAAAGCAACAAAAAGCTTTTGCTTCTTTCGTACATACTTTGTGATCACGTGGTGCAGGGTGTAACATTGATCCATGCATGAGTACCCTGGCCAGAACTCAGTCTGTTTCTCACCAATTATATCTGCCTCTGTTATCCATGAACTAATAGGCCCAAGTAGATGTCTGCCCATCATTTTAACTGTGATATTTATCAGACTTATAGACCTGTATGAGCCTGGATCCGTTTATCTCCCTTCGTATAGGTCAGGATGAGCATGTTATGTTTCCAGGTTGCAGGGTATAAATTTGTTAGTATATTCATGCATAAATGGCTTCAATCATCAGTGCAAATCATTACTTTTGTCATTCTTGTAGAAATAATTGTGCAGTTTAATTAGAAAAAAGGGAATCTGTGCCAGCTCTCTCATAAGTTAAAGTTAAAAGAGCACAAATCAGGGAACTCTGATCTGCTAACAGATGCAGCATTTGACTAGATCAGACATTGTCGGCGCATCCGAAATGAAGCAAGGACATGTTGGGTTTGAAAGGCCACGCTCTTTATTCAAATTGGAATTAGGCATGGTGGAGGTAATTGCCCACAGGCAATTCAGGTCCAGTGCTAACTTCTATAAACGGGTACATAACAACCTAACAAAGGGGAGGCTTAGATGTACCCTCCATAACCCCCCCTTTCCTACCTAACTCAAACGTCTCCCCTCCGGCGTTGGCTAACGGCCGCCTCCAGAGGGGACGAGGTCCTTCCGGACCCGAGCCAAGGATTTAAGTTACCGCCAGCTTGGGGACCGCTCATATCCCTTCCCGCCTTTGCCAGCAACTCACCTTGGGAGGTTAACCCTGTGGCTGCCCGCGCCCAGCCTATCCATCCATCCATCCATTTTTAATTTATATCCCGCACTCTCTCAACCGACTCGAG
Organism: Sphenodon punctatus; assembly: GCA_003113815.1. Classification (NCBI taxonomy): domain Eukaryota; kingdom Metazoa; phylum Chordata; class Lepidosauria; order Sphenodontia; family Sphenodontidae; genus Sphenodon; species Sphenodon punctatus. The sequence continues at coordinate 646,864 of QEPC01009488.1, read as the reverse complement.
GCGGCTTACAACAAAATAAAGAAAATACATTCACTGGGTATATTCCCACACAGGGGACCCAGCACAGTAAATATACAATTAACATAATATATTAAATATACATTTCCAACCAAGATATAATCAAGACATTCTGCATAATGAACTTCCACTTATCATCACTTCTACACAGACCACCCCACATAACAGGGCGGTCTCCCCCTCCGTACCCTTCTCTCACCAGGGTACAGACTGACTCCGCCCCCCTCTCACCGGGGGGAGCCAGCCCCTTCTACCTTCTTAATCATAATGCAATACAAAACAACAATTTACATATTCAACATTTCAATAATCCAACAGAACACTCCCACCTCTCCAACTAATCCACCCACCATTCCTCAATTTCCCCTACTAAAGCCAAGAAAATTCCCTCCTCTACTATTTCATTTTCCCTCCCCTCACTCCGAACCCTCACTATTTCCACTCTGCTAACGTCAGGGGAATATAACTCGACTGACCCCCCATCCCTCAACATTCCCAAAATATCTATGCCCCAGGTGTTCCCCTCACATCTCTTAGGGAGATGCCTCTTTTACTACATATTATTAAAAACTTGCTACAGCACTGGACCCCTACAAGAATGTGACAAGAGTAAACATAACTACTACCCTCCCTCAATCCTGACTACCTGGGATTGATCAGACAAAACAACAAAACACTACGAGGAAGGTGAAAAATGAGAAAAACTATTCTGACCAATCGTGTTTTCTCTTAAAAATTCCATCCTGGCCCCTACTAAGGCAACCGGTTAAACCCGTAGTATCTCTGGGAGGGAGTTTCGGGAGCTTACAACTCACAAACGGCGCTCTGAATGGCGCCGAGCGAGGCAACGGGTGGGAAGGCTCCCCATAAGAGACGGGGCCCCCATGCTCGCTTCTGATTGGCTGCCCCCCCCTGTTGCTGGGCAAATTACATCTGTGCCGCCGACGTATCCTTGCAGCGACCCGGTGTGAATGCACCAGCGCTCCCTGACAGCGGCGCTGCCTGCGCCTCTGGGGAAAAAGGCTGCTGCCTCTCTCATCTCCCCCCCCCCCCCCTTAGTTCCATTTCTCTAGTGGAGCTCAACAAATGTCCCTGGTGGCCGCCTAAAAAGGCGGGCCAAGGGCCCTTCTCATTCCTGCGACCATACTGCCACAGAGCTATTGAGGAGCCTGGTGAAAATAATGAAAAAGTTCATTCTAGCCAGCTTGCACTGAAGAAGGCTCCGCTAGCAATATTATTTACAATCAAAGAGCAACATCTTCTTGAGCTTAGATAATGGGTTATTTTCTCCAGTGAAGTGTGTTTTCATCTATATTATCCCGTGCGATTCTGTGAGGTTTCTCAGGAGGCAGCTTCAGACTGGAGATGTAAATACAAGCTTCTAACCAGAAAAGTGAAACTGAGCTTTGTACTGTGGGCTTTCCCCAGCAATCAGAAGGAGAGGTGTCAGCTGCCAGGCAGACAAACATTTTATAGCAGGTGACTGTAGGTTAAGTCTTATTACCATTAGTACTTGCTATTCTATTCACTAGAACAGCATCAGCAGCTGAGGTCATCTAGCCAGCTGCCTTGAGTCCTGATGACAAAGGGCAGGGGTGTGTGTGTGTTGGTAAAGGTCCTGCTGATGAGGCCTACGTGGATTGGCAGTGGGCAGCAGCAAGCTTCATGGCATGGGGTGGGCCTAATCCTGACTAGTAGCAAGGCCTGAGCTGCCAAAGTGCAGCCACCAACTCCCCCCCACCCCCACCCCACCCCAATATTCTGCCCCCAGTATTTTTGGTGCCCACTGGAGGTCCATTGTCAGGGGCTCTGATGCTGGGCCTGGATTTTCATTTTGAGGTTTGTTTGAAGGCTTTCAACTCCTAGACCAAATTCACTTCTCCAATGCCGTGCTCCGTTCTATCGCTTTAGAACAGTGTTTTTCTGCTATGGGTCCCAGTCCCCTCCAGTGTTCATGAGGTGTCTGGCAGGCGCTGAACAATCTCCCACTCTCTATCTTTCCACTGTTGTGAAACTCCATGGGCAGGCGTTCTCAGCACTGCAGACTGATGTGTCGGTGCACATGCTGACTCTCCTGAGCCACTGGGTGTGCTGAAATGTTATGGATCATAGTGCAAGGAAGGATTCTGGGTTGCAACTGAGAGAGACCATTGTGCATGGTTGATTTATGAAAAATGGTGAAGCCGGTTTTGAATTGGTCCCTTTTAGAGAAAAGGGCTGTTTCAGTGCTGGCTGTGGCAGCCTGCTTCACCCTCAGGTGGCCTGTCCATCTAAAGGCACCCTGCCAGCTGTGCAGGCAGAGTAGGCTGTTTCCCCTCTGGGGCAGCCCTGCCAGCAGAGCTCCAGAAGGTCCTGGAGCACCAGCCTGAAGTGGAGCCTTAGTTTGTCTGATGCACGGACCCACGCTGCTGCTCTGCTTCCCTGGGCAACACCATAGCGTTGCGGATGCTTTACTCCACAATTCTATGGTGGTGGTAGGGGGGGGAGGGTGCTGTGCAGGCAAACTGTGGGCCGAGGAACCTCCCGGGTCTGTCTGATCTGGACCTAGGTGGGGTTGGGAGCGGACGGATGTGGGGGTGCACCCCTAGAGCAGCTCTGGGGGTGGGTAGCCCTGTATCCATCTGAAAACACCCTGTTTATTTATTCTAGTTTTTCCAACTCAGTACCTGGCACCCTTTCTCTTTAATTGGCACCTTTGTGTGGAAGATTAAGAAATATTTCCTACAAGTACCAAGCCCTCTCTGCATTTTAGTCCTTACTAAGTCCTGGTAAGGAAGGGTTATCAAAGCAGAGGCTATCTCTGTTACACAAATCTTATTCCTGCTGCTCTCAAAAACTCTGCCAGTGATTCTGTTTAACCAAAGAAAATTCAATTTAGTTCCTGCACCTATGTAGTACTGAGGGCCTGTTTTTTTTTTGTTTCACATCTTTTATGTCAAAGATGCTGAAAAAGAATAAACTTTAACATCAATACTAATTCTATGAACTCCGAACAGAACTCTTAAATACAGTACAAGTCTGAGCCAAATGAATTTGCAGGATTATTGATTGTTTCTTAGAGTATAAAACCTATATGGAAGATTCTTGATGTACTGAATTTTCGACCCCTTTTTGGCAAGCTGAAATATTTATCAAGACAAGTATCTTGAGATTAGGCATTAAAATCATGCACATTTTGTGATATAGTAATTAGGTGTAATCCGATATGTTAAAAAGTGCATGCTATCAAAGCACGATCTTTGATGCATGGCAAATCCTGGAAATTATTCTAACCACATAGCTAATGAAAAGCAGCAAGATAAAGGGTAGTGGATGAAAGATCATGCATCTAGCAACACAGAATTTCATAAGCTGATAATGTCGTAGTTTCCATCTTGATAGGAAAATGTCCCTGCTTATTAAAAGATGAAGAAAAAAAACCCTCTGCCAACCTTTTTAATGGAACTCTGTTTTTAACATTCCAGGCAGTTTGCTCACCCTGGCTTTTTACATTTAAATTTTCTTCATTGATATGCAGTGTGCAACAGTGCGCTAATCAAGGAAACATGATGCAGTGGGGGTGATTTATGGAGAAGCTGTTAAAGGAAAGATTCAAATATATAATAATTTCAATGAGATTTTCTTCCTTTATATGGACCAAACCATGACATATGTTAGGGCTGCTGAGAAGACTCTTATGCTCCGAGCTGATAGTTAGGTGGGCGTTTCAAATTCAGAGTAACGTTTGCCAGATTGATTTTTTTTCTTTTTTCTTTCTTTTTAAAAAAAGAAGCTATTTGATACTATCCAACCCAGTAGACGACCTCCACTGATAGGTGAAACCAAGAAAGGGAATCGTATTCCTCTAGCATACCAAGTGCTCTTCTCCAAAATCACAAAGGAAAAGAAACACAAGTTGTGTAACAGCGTTCCTGGTATGGCTTGTGCTGCAGCACAACTATACCTTAGGTACACGGGCCAGGATCCTCAAACCATTTACTAACAAAGAGTCCCATGGATAGCGGTGGTGTTACTTGTAAGCATGTGGTTTCAGGACTGCAGCCAGTGTCAGCCACACTGAGGTTTGTGCTCCTGCCTCTTAATCACTCTGCCCTTGGGACAAGTCGGAGAGTATTGGGACAAGCTCATAAGAGGGTGAGGGGCCATGAGGAGGAATTGAAACTTACAAATTCTGTGCATTTCATATGTGACAAATACTTTGTTTGATTATTACTCTGGATAGTTGCCTGTTTCTGTTTGTCTGTCTTACCTATTTAAATGAGACATTTACCTGAAAAGGGACTATTTTACAGGAGGGATCTTCCCTTCTAGAGTCTCTCTGTTGCTTCTCTCTCCTGTTGCTGGGTTCCTCCCATCTTCACCTCCAGTGCTACTGCTTCTATTTGCCTTCATTCATACCAGTGTCCAAGTGTGACACCCACCCCTGTGCAGCTGCCAGAACCTGTACCAATTCGTGCTTGTATCCTCTTACAGAAGAGACACATCACAATTGTCACAACTGGGGAAAACTGCCAGCATTAGCCAGCACAGTTGTATGCACTTTCCCAATTTTGAGTGTCACAGCTGGATGCAAAGTTACAAGAGAAATGAGTTAAAGGAAAATTGACCCAGTAGATACTTTTGTAATCAAACTGCATTAAATAAATCTGTACCAATCTTAGATTCTCTACTTCAGGATTGGGGAACCTCAGGCATAGGGGCCCAAAGTGACCCAAAGTTAGTTTTTATTGGTCCCTTTTCAGTTTCTGGATCTGGTCCCTGGATCCAGTTCCTACCTCCAAGTCCTGAAAGGGTGAGCTCAGAGAAAGAAAGCAGAGGTGAGAACATACACACAAGAATAGGGCACAGATCCGATTCCATGACACAAATCAATGATATGGACCCTCCTGTTCCTGAGTGTCTCTCCCCCCTCCCCCCCCCCAAACATCTATGCACCCCTTGGAGCTTGTTCTATTTTCCAAAGTGGTCCCAAGGAGGGAAAAGTCTCCCTACCCTTTCTCTTCTTAGTACCATATTAACACCTCCACTCCTGCTAACTACAGGCCAGTCAAATACGGTGTTAGTTGTCATTACTGTTTCTCTAAGGACGAATATCCATCCTTAATCTTTTAATTAAGGAGCCGCAATAGCGGCTCCTTTAGTTAAGGCAGAGCTAACTCTCTTCAGTAAGAGGCCCATTGATTTCAATGGGAGTTCTCGGGGCAATTTCCTCTGCCTTGCAACCGAGGGTTGGCAGGGTTTTCTCTTTGATCTTCTTAGTAAGAGAGAATCTGGTCACATACAGAAGTCAGGAAATGGTCAGGGTATGTGCTACTTAGTTTCGCATTGTGAAATGGAGTATTGGAAGATGTTGATTTTATGTTTTATTTATATATGTGCGTGCTTTTATGGGACTTAGCTCACGCATGTGCAAAACGGATGGCACAAATCTGCCCCCTGCTGGCTGCTCACGTGAAACTGTGGCGGGGAGGAGGGGGGGCTTGCCTGACAGCTCAACTCTGCGGGATGGGGAGGCGGAGAGACGGGAAAGGAGGCGCCCCGGGGGGCAGGGGGCGGAGATGGAGAGAAGGGATCTGGGGAGGCTGGGAGTCTCGGGCAGCGGGACACAATCATGGAAGGAGAATCAGCATCGGGCGCTGGGGGGGAGACTAAGAAAACGACGGGACCTGGGAGTCACAGGGGATGGGGAGGGGGCATCCCAGGACTCCCTCAGGGGCGGGAGGCTGTTTTGGGGGGTTCATATTCTCTCTGAAGACCCACGCCGTGGCGCTAAAATGCCCACCAGCTTCGTCTCCTCCTCCTCTTAACACCCTCCTCCCAGGAATTAGGAGCCCCCCCCCCCGCCGCCACAGTAACAGCCCCTGCTCCAGGCAGCAGCTTTGTGCTCCCCCCCGCCCTTTGGGGGAGGGTGCTGTAGTCAGTCTCTCCTCTGCCCCCCCCCATTCTGGATTGGCTGGGTCACCCTGCTGACCCCTTCCCTGGGGCTCGAGCTGGGAATGACTCCCTCCCTGGTGGGGGCTTTGCTATTAGACTGCAGGGACAGCCCCCCAGAGGGGCTTGTTCCCAGCCCCGTGTGTGTCCCTGCTCACCGAGGGGCTCTATGCTGTGAGCCGGGGGTGTGTGTGTCTCAGCCCCGGCAGCAGCAGCACCAGCGTCACTACCAGGGGGGCCATAGACCAGCAGCGCCCAGCTCCAGCAATCCCTCCAGCAGCAGCAGCCCCGATCTCTGCTTGGCAGGAGCAGCAGGGACCGTGTCTGCCGGGGACTCACCCAGAGCCAGCGCTTCTCTGCCCCTGCCCCCAGGTATTGAGCAGCCCCAGTCAGCATGGGGGGCAGCCGGGCAGCAGCATCAGTCACCGAGTAGAGGCATCTCCAGCCAGTCCCATCGGAGGAGATGGGCTCCGGGGCACAGAGAGAGCGGCTGGAATCGCTCCATCACCTCCCCCAGGGTTTCACCTTCGGTTGTTTTTTTACCTGACACATTTTGGCCTATGCTGCTGAAGAAATCTATGGGGCAGCGAGCGCCCCTTGAAAGGGGAGGGGAGCAGGTCTGGCCGCCCCCTCACAACAAAGATCTAGGAGAAGGGGGTGGGGTGGGGGGCATAGGAATGATCCAGGGTCTGGACTGGCTCTCTGCAGAGGAGACAGAGGCTGGATAGGTTGGGGGGGGAGGGGTCTTCAGCTTGGAGAAGAGACTGCTGAGGGGGGAGAGAATTTTATAAACTGGGGGGGGCGGTTATTTACCCAGCCAGCACAGAATTAGGGGACACGCCATGAAACTAACTGGCAGCAGATTGAAGACAAATAAAAGAAAGTATTTTTTCACTCAACGCACCATTAACTTGTGGAACTTGTTGCCAGAGGATGCGGTCAAGGCCAGTAGCTGAGCTGGGTTTAAACAAGGATAGGATGCATTCTTGGAGGATCGGTCCATTAACAGCCAAGTAGATTGGGGGACGTAACCTCTGACTTTCGGGAACTGGGAGTGACCAGCAGGGAATGGATCTGACCCGGTGGGGATTTCTCCCAAGGGACCGACATTAGCCACTGTTGGAGACAGGATGCTGGGCTGGACAGACCAATCTGGCATGGACTTTGTTCTTACCCAGGCTTCCCGCAATGCACCTGGGATGTCCGGCTGTGGGCATGTCCCCCTCAGCAGCTATCTCAGACCCCTCTGTGCCCCCCTCACAACCCTCTCTGATTCATAAACACCCAGGCCTGCCCTCCATTTTAACTCCCCCCCCCCCCTTCCCCACTGGGACTGAGGCCCTCAAAGACCCTTCCTCCTTGTGGTCAGAGGAGGACAGTATGGGGCAGGTCCCAGCCCTGTAGCCTGTGCCCAATGGGGACTGTTTCATGTGTTAAGGGATAGGGTGTCTGGGGAGGGTGTCAGGTGTTTTGATTGTGTTTTTAAAAACTGCAAACAAATTGGACAAACAAAAAACCTACGGTTTTACAAAGTTAGTTAAGGTGCTTTCATATCAAGCAAACTTTTACAAACCTGGAAATTGTATATGTTACGGCTCCCGCCTTAACCTGCACACCTTGTAAGCACTGAAATTGTAGTATGGTGTCGCATACTGTGCTCACTCACAAGTTAGGCTCCATACACCCGCGCTTTCCTTCGTCTTTTAGCCCCAATCATCTTCCTTTGCAGGTTGGGGGCAACACTAAAGCTAGGATGACACGCTCCTCTCTCTCCAATATTACCTTGTTACTCTACTTTGAATGTGGCAATTTATCTTTTTTTTGTTTAAAACATATATTTGAAATATCCATTCTGTGGCACCAGATGAAGTACATCTCCCGACTGCACAGGTGACAAACAGGATGTTAGTATTCCAAGATCACATGAATATAGTGCTCCATCCAAAACAGAAAACCCAACAACAAAACACTCTAAAAGGTCATTTTAAAATAGTGTTACTGACAGTCTTCCTCATGGTTGGCTGCACCCAACGTTTGATCACAAAATTTTCAACCAGGCACAGGGGCCCAAAGTCGTCTTTGACATGCTGGTCACACACTAGAAACAATATGTACACCAACTCTGTCATTTCCCCCCCATGTGTGTGCAGATGAATAACGTGACAACAGAATATTGCCTCGACATCATCCAGAAGTTTGAAGTTTCCGAGGAAAACAAGGAGCAAAATGTCCTGGGGATAGAAGGTAAGATGCCTCAGGTTCTCCAGTCATTTACATTGCTTGTTGTATTTTAGTCGTGGGAAGTTGAAATGGGGAGGGAGGGGAAACATCCATCTCTGTTTTGGGGGCACAGAACACCCTCCCTTAATTCCATCCCCACTGCATCCTCGGGTTGCTGCTGCAAAGGTCACAGGAAGCTGAAAGTAAGGAGGACACTGCCATCTTCATTAGTCTGCTTCTCACTGGCATATCATTTTCCTGATAACTGGATGAGTGGGCAGCGAGACTTGTATTTAAAAGGCAGGGTTTTGAAGGCCAGAGGGGAGGACCCATCTCCCTCCCTTTGCACTGTTGAAACTTCACTGATTATAGTAGAGTGGAAAAATTACTGGCGACATTTTCTTTAGTATAGTCTAATGCAGGACCCTCTGGCCCATGGGTCAAATACAGCTGCATCTCTTTTTAGATCTGGCCCAGCAGGACACCTCGATGACTGCGTGTAACGACTAGGCTGGACCAGGGTTTTGGAGAGGTCTCTGCTTCTTCCTGCCTGTGTGCAAGCTTCAGCCCCAGTTGGCTTGTATCACAGGCAGACAAGGAGGGGAATATTGCTTCTTGCTAAACAGTTGATTCATGAGGCACATCCCCCTTTTTTGGTGTGACCTACTAGCCCAGGGCTGGGGAACCTCTATCCCATAGTGCTTTTGCTGCTTCCAGTTGTAGTCTCTTGTGTTGTGGGGTTTAACAGTTGCTGAACAACTAGACACCACACTCTCAGGATTGGGTCACTGGGCTTTCATTGCATAGGTCAGGGACAGTGGATCCAAATCTGTCCCTGACCAGGAGAACCAGCAACACAGATCCTTCTAGCTAGCCAAGATGGTTATGAGGCACTGTATAAATGAAGGGTCTCTTATACAGCACAGGACAGCTAAAGGAAAAGAAGGGCGTGAGTCAAGATGTTAATTCAATAATACCTCCTAGGGCAGATCAGTAAACAAAGGGCGCTCAAGCCAGGGAGGAGCCCATGGCCACTATACTGAATTAGGGAGGCACCCTTTCAGGCTCGTGCAAAGACACTGACCATCTGTCCTTACAAGGCCTTTGCTGATTTATCCATATATGGAGCTGTAGATTGCCCTGGACGTGCCTGGGCATGTCAGAACATGCCAACCACCAGGAGGCCACCAAATGGCCCCAGAGGTTCTCCTGCATCCCCATTTAAACCAGCCCAGCAGCTGTGTTCAATGGCCCACGAATTGCTGGATGATCACTGAGTGCTTCCAGACCAGTGGTCACGCCCTTCGTTTAGGAGACGTAACCCTCTCACTCACTCCCCACCAGCAGCAGGATGCTCTGGCTCACAGAGCTACAAGACTGGGGATTGTTTGGAGGAATTTCCTCATCCCTGCATTAGCCAATGTTAAATTGGCAGCGTGGCCCCCAGACAAAAAGACTGCTGTGAGTAGTCGGCCCAGCTCCCTGGTGTCACGACATCATAGGCGAGCACAAAACCTAGAGTCTCAGGTTGATCTTGGCAAATCTGGCTTCTTTATTCCACAAAACAATTAGAACAACATAGTCCATGTCTTAGTAGACTATCAGGCAGGCCCTACATACAGGCTCTCAGCCTGTCAGCCAAGTCAACGCCCTGGAGACCTCCCAAGGCTAGCTAGCTCTGGCTCAGAGTCAGGCACTGACTGCTAGAGGCTCCCAATTAGAGGACAGGCCCAAGGCACCAGCCAGTGCTCCTTAAAGGGTCCACCACCTGACCCATTACAATTGCCTACTCCTGACCATATGAGTGGCATGAAGGGATAGCCACACTTGAATTTTGAGAAGTTTTAGTAAACCAAAGAAGGAAAAATGAGACAGTGGACAAGTTGAAACACTGGCTTAGCTCTATGCTACCAGCTACAGCAGATCATTTAGATATGATTTTTCTTATTGCCTTAAAAACAGAAATGTTGCACGTTTTTATCAGTTTCCTGTTGCTAATTGCAGATCTGCTTGCTTCCCATCCTGGGCCATAACCCACCTTCACTGTAACCATATGAAGTAGGGACCAAATTCTACTCTGTCACACCAATGTAAATCTTATTATTACTTACATAGTGCCAGCAATATACCTGGTACTGTACAATTATTAATTAGAGACAGGTCCCCATCCCAAGGGACTTAGAACCTAGGAGAAACAAAGGAGGGAGGTCATGAGGGTGGGGACAAAGGGAGAGACAGGGGATGTATTCACAGAAGTTGAGAAGTCGCAGGTGCACAGGCTTGACTTAGTTACTGGGGAGAAGGGAACCCTGAATGAGAGGATGGGAGAGGAACCACTAGTCCCTTCATTTACACTCCAGACCTGGGAACAGAGGACAGAGTATTTCCCTAAGGGCCTTTTTAAACCAGTGGGATTTCTCCCGCAGTTTAAAGCTGCGGTGTTGCGAAACCCCCACTTGGGGGAGGGGCTTTAGATGCGCCTCTGGAAACTGGAAGTTGCCTGGGCGTCATTAGAAACTGGTGCCACACGACTCCTGGGTGTTTTCAGAGACGGCATAGATAAGACCTCGATTATCAGGGTCTTATCTACGTCAGTTACTGCCCCATATCTCCGAATGGATCTTGCTCTTGCCACATCAGGGTCAGGATTGCACAAAGTATTGTCTGGGGAAGCCAGGAACTATGTTGAGCCAGGAGGTAGAAAAGACAAAGAAGACCAGAACAGAGGGAAGACGGAGCTGAGACAGAACCAAGGAGTCGGATGGCTGGAAACCAGAGCCAAGAGGGGACCTGCAGGGTAGAGCATAGTGGGAACGGTCCAGGGATGAGGTGGGTGCTAGAAACATGCACAGCGTCCACAAGCCAGGTAGTTGTCCCATTGCACAGACATCACCTGATGTAGTCAAGGGCAGGCAAGGGGAAAGCAAGATGGGCGGAGCCATGGACATAGCATAGTTTGCTGGTTTTTCCTGAGACTGGAGTCCAACAAAATCCAAGGTGGTCAAGAGACCATAACTAGAGCTGCAACCAGGCACCTGAAAATGTGGGCACTCTCGATGAATCAGACGTACCCAAATCAACCCGGCCCTGTTCAGGCACCATCAATGCCTGGTCAGGAGGGACCCAACACGCTGCTCGATTGCACTGAACAGCCTTTGATAGTGACAAGACCTGGACCAGCCACAGCAGACAAGGCCAGGTCCTGTCACTTTCAAAGGCCACTGAAAGGCGCTGTAGGGGTTGGGGAAGTGCCTGCTGGGCTTTGAAAGTGACAAGCCCCAGCTGGAGTGCCGTGTCCATTTCTCTGGTCAGTGAATGCTGTGGGCTTCAATTGGTTCTCAGGCAGCCCAGTGAGTGCCCAGAACACGGGTATTACCCATGGGTACTAATTTTAGTACCTGTTGCAGGTAACCTACTGGTCCTGCATTCAGAATGCTCTCTACTGCTGCATCCTTACATACTGAGAATGGAGTGCGTCATCTGGGAACTGTGGGGTTGAGGGGGCGTGAAGTGGGTGTTTGTGGAAAAAGCTGACATTCCCTCTTTTGCAAAGAAAAGGGAAGAGACCTGTCTGTAGAAGATTTCCTCCTTTTAAGATTGTGAGGAACGCAATCTCTTGACTACAGTTTTAATGCTAGTGACTCCCCTTTTAAATGTATGGTTCACAATTGGCTTGGGATGGTCTCTAGATGAAGTTGAATGATTTTGAATCTAATCTAATTTTCAATCTCTTTTCAATCCAGCAACTAATTTTCCGGGAAGGAGGTTCTAGAAGCAATGGGTACCTACCCTGTGCTGTTTGTTAGAGGGATGATTTTGTTGACTGAACTTCACTAGAGACAGCATGAGCATATTTGGCCACGTCTGTGCATCAGATTTGGCACACAGAGAGTCTCCGGGGCTTCAGAAGATTTTTATACACAGATTTTCATCCTATCCTCCTCAAGGGCTTGAAGGAAACAGCCATCTGAAAACAGGCTTTTGTGCAGGGAATTGTCAATCTGGGCTTTTTTTAGCCTTGCCAGACAGCTGCTATTCATTATTTAAGCCTTTATATCTTACCACTTGAATCCACTTCTCTGTCCTTGCTCCTCTTTGTTAACAGATTTCCTTAGACTCTCTCTGCTTGGTGCTGTCACTGCAAACCTTTCTGGGCCTGGTTGGCAGAGCTTTTCTAAAATATGCTATTTTGCCCATTTGTTTTTTGGTGGTGGCTCAATATTTGTTGAGAGAGAAAGGTCACGATCCTCTGACGGGATAGCCTGTATGCTAGCGCTTTGTGAGAGCATGAGTCCCATTGAAGTGAATGGGTCTCATGCACCTGCTATCTCTCAGAGGCTCATGCTGATAGTGTGCTTTGAAGCACATGAGTCCAATTTATATCATTTTTGCCAAGGACCTTATTTTTCCCAAGCATGAATGCTCAGCAGGAGTTGTACCTCCCTAGGGGAATAATTTGGTCCATGGCTCTTATCCAGAGGGTTTGCGAATTAATCCGGGCAAACAATCCACAGTGATGTGGACACACAAAATGCCAAGTGTCTTAAGAATAATGCAGCATTTTTTGGGTAGAAGGTTAACTGGCTTTGTCAGAACATAAGAACATAAGAAGTGCCATACAGGGTCAGAGCAATGGTCTATTGAGCTCAGCATCCTGTCTCGGACAGTGGCCAATCACAGGGGCCTGGGAGAAGCACCCAACAGGTCACCATGCTGTCCATTCCCTGTGGGTCATCCCCAGGCTCCAGACAGTAAAGGGTTTTGTTCCCCAATCCTATCTGGCGTATAGCTGTGAATGGAACTATCTTCCAGAAACTTGTCCAAACCTCTTTTAAACTCCGCTATACTTCTGGCCTTGACCACCTTCCCTGGCAGTAAATTCCACAACCTAATTGTACGCGGAGTGAAAAAATACTTTCTTTTGTTTGTTTTTACTCTGCCACCTGTGAGTATCATGGAGTGTCCCCTAGTTTTAGTACTAGTTGAGAGGGTAAATAACCATTCCCTGTTTACAAGTTCCACACCACTCATGATTTTATAGACCTCTATCATATCTCCTCTCAGCCGTCTCTTTTCCAAACTGAAGAGCCCCAACCTATCAAGCCTCTCCTCATACGGGTGCTGTTCCATACCCTGGATCATTTTTGTTGCCCTTCTCTGTACCTTTTCTAGTTCCGCTATGTCTTTTTTGAGATGGGGTGACCAGAACTGCACACAATATTCAAGGTGCGGTCGCACCATTGATTTGTATAGATGCATTATGACATCCTCAGTTTTATTCTCTATTCCCTTGCGAATAATTCCTAACGTTCTATTTGCTTTTTTGATTGCTGCGGCACACTGGGCTGAGGATTTCAGTATGTTATCCACAATCGCTCCCAGATCCTTTTCCTGAGTGGTAACTCCTAGCTTAGTACCCAGCATTTGTACTCATAATTTGGATTATTTTTCCCAATGTGCATCACTTTGCACTTGTTCACATTAAATTTCATCTGCCATTTAGATGCCCGTGCACCCAGTCTTGTAAGATCTTGCTGCAACTCCTCACAGTCTGTTCATGTTCTGACTACTCTGAATAACTTGGTGTCGTCTGCAAATCTGATCAGCTCACTCTTAACCTCCTTTTCCAGATCATTAATGAATACATTGAAAATAATTGGTCGCAGTATTTGTACTGGGGTCTCCATTGTGAAAACTGGCCATTTAGTCCCACTCTTTGCTTCCTATCCTTTAACCAGCTAAATCCATGCTGACTCTTTGTCATTAAGCCATGTCTATCAATATGCCCAGTGATTCTGTTCTTAATGATAGTTTCCACCATTTTGCCCGGCACAGATGTCAAGCTTACCAGTCTGTAGTTTCCAGGATCACCTCTGGATCCCTTTTTAAATATTGGGTTACATTTGCCACCCTCCAGTCCTCAGATACAGTGCCAGATGCCAACGTTAGGATACAAATTACTACTAGTAAATTTGCAATTTCATATTTGAGTTCCTTCAGAACTCTGGGGTGAATACCATCTGGCCCTTGTGATTTGTTCGTATTAAGCTTGTCAGTTGCTCTGGAACCTCCTCCAGGGTCACACTGATTTGTGACAGTTCATCCAATTCATCACCTACAAAGTAGGGTTCCGCTGTGGGTATCTCCCCAACATCCTCGACAGTGAAGACCAATGCAAAGAACTAGTTTAGTGTGTCTGCAATGTCCTTATCCTCCCTGAGTGCCCCTTTTACTCCCTAGTCATCTAATGGCCCAAACGACTCCCTAGCAGGCTTCTTGCTTCTGATATACTTGAAAAAGAATCTATTATTATTATTATTGTTGTTGTTGTTGTTTTGTTATTATAGTGTAAGCAATGTACCTGACACCGTACAATCATTAACTAGAGACAGGTCTCTGCCCCTAGGGCTTGACAATCCAAGAAAGACAAGGGACCTCCCAAACTTCAAATCCCTCTTGAAAACCTACCTCTTTTGCCAGGCTTTCCCCATCTCCTCATCCCCATAGCCTGACTATTGATTCTCACTCTTCCATCCTGCCACTCAGGGTCCCCCTCTTCCTTGTAATTTAAGCTAAGCACATGCACCTGTGACTTCTCAACTTTGTGAATGTATCCCTGACTCGCCTTCCCTTTTAATGGGCCTGGTTTCTTCTTATTGTATTTTAATGTTCTGTTTCTTATTGTTTACAGGTTTCACCAGCTTCATGCTCAGTCCTGCTTGTGATGTGTTTAACCCACTGCACAGTGAAGTGCACCAGGACATGGATCAACCCCTTTGCAATTACTATATTGCTTCATCTCACAATACGTACCTGACAGGAGACCAGCTTCTGTCTCAGTCTAAGGTGGAGATGTATGCCCGGGTGTTGCAGGATGGCTGCCGATGTATTGAAGGTATTGTTATTGCTATTTCTTTGGTTGTGAAGTTTTGTAAAAGCCTGACAAAAATTTGTTTTAAATTAGGCCTTGAAAGTACAAGTTCATTCCCTCAGACTACTTCAGTCTAATCGTAACTCCTTGTTATTTGCTGACACTCTTTACAAATCATCTCTGGCACTGAGGTGAGCTTGTTAGATGAGCACATGTCACTTTAGTGACTACCGCGATCGTCTCCAGCAGGAGTGGGTCCTTTTCCTTTCCACAAGCCACTCTGAAAATGAATACAAGCTCTGTGGGTCAGATAGACGTTGGGGTGGGGGTGTTTAAGGGTGGGAGAAGGAAGGGGGGGTCTATATCGTGGCACTAGACCATGGATCCATCCCCTGTCCTTGAGTGCATTTCTCATCCTATGTTCCCTTCCCCCCCTGAGCATGCTCCTTCAGCGCTTGAGAGTAGGATCCGTGGGTCAGATCCAGGAATTGAAAATGTCCCAAATAAAAAAGATGTGGGCTGTATGTAGCTCATAAAATGGAAATTCCCCAACCCTCTATCTACAGTGTTCACCCCTAGAATAAGAACAAGAGAGAGGCTGGCATGGCACTTGTTAAGTCCCATGCTCTACCAGGGAGGAAATCTATAGCACAGATGCAGAGAGAGGAATTACCTGTTTTAATATACCATGAGCCTGTACGTTAAATTGGAAGTGGCTTCCTGTGGACTTTTGCTGGAGAATTTGAAGGTTGTTTTTGTGCAACTTAAAAACTCTGGTTTGTGTTTAATGGGTAACATCTGTCAATTGCCAGAGCACAAATGTGCATAGGAATGTTTTTTTAAACTAGAAGCCTTGAGAGCATGGGAGACCTGCTAAGACTTGATCTGATGATTAGAACTGAGAAGAGCTGCAAAGGATCCATATCCCCACTGAGCAGAGTGGCTGAATCCTATCCAAGCACAGTTCCAGAACTAGAATTATCTGTAATCTGCCTTGTTCTGGCAGACTGCCAGCCCATCTGCTACCCCCTACAAAGGCTTCCAGAGGGACATACTAGATGGCACTGTGTACCCTCCACTGCCCCATCTGGAAGCCCACAGCATTGCACATAGAACCTCCATCTACCCCTTGTGTCTATATGTGCGGTTTAGTGAGGAGGAGGTGTGGGGGGCATGAATGTCTCCACAACTAACTGACATAGGATCAGCAGCACTTCATCCTTGGGGATCTGCCTGCTCTTTGGAGCCCTGGGGCTCTCCCTCTCCCACAGGATCCAGCCATTAATGAGCAAACTCTTTTCCTTAAGGAAGAACACTTTCTCAATTCTATTGAGAGCTAAATCAAAAGAAGAGTCGAAAACAAGGATAAATTTAGAGCAATAAAAATAATTAAAAATTTACTGTTCCCTGAAGCCAGAGGAGCCTGATACAAGTTAGTATTGAACTGTAGATTATCAGGGATACAGAACATTATTATATTCTCATTTATTATTTATTTTACCATTTATATCCTGCCCCTTGCTCCCGAAGACGAATTGAGGTGGCCTCACAAAAAGAATAAAAAAAGAATTAAATACATACAAAATAAAAAATATATAAATCCAATATAAATGCAATAAAATATGTAAGTAAAACACATTAATATTCATGGTTTATATAAAAAAACCCCACCCAAACTCCTAACCCATCCTCTCCACCTCCTCCCCCCTGCCAAACGGCTGGTGGAAGAGCCGGGTCTTACAACTAGGCCGGAAGGCAAGGAGATTAAGACTGAGGCGGATCTCCGCCGGTAGGGCGTTCCAAAGCAAAGTCACAGCCGCCAAGAATGTCCTCCTGCCTAAATGGACCCACTGGAAATGTGGGACCTCCAGGAAGGCACTCCTGGACGAGAGCAAGGGCCTCCCAGGGACTCCGGGAGGTGAGGCTCTTTCAGATAAGGAGGGCCCAGACCATAAAGGGCTTTAAAGGTTAAAACCAGCACCTAGAATCAGGTCCAGAAGGCAGTAGGCAGCCAGTGCAGTGCTCAAAGCACAGGTGTTATGTGCTGTCTGCAGCCTGTCCCAGTCAAGATATGGGCCGCAGCGTTCTGCACCAGCTGCAGCTTCCTGACCGTCGCCAAGGGCAGCCCCATGTAGAGCACACTGCAATAGTCCAGTCTCGAGGTAATGAATGCATGGATGAGGGTGGTGAGGTCTGGATCTGAGACATATGGGTGTAGCCCTCTCACCAGATGTAATTGGCGAAAAGTGCCCCTGGCTGCAGCCGACACCAGAGAATTGAAGCACAGCTGTGCATCCAGGAGCACCCACAGGCTCCACACAGATGGAACCAATGGAGGACAACCCCCCCCCCCGATAACAGGAGCATTCTCCTCCCCCAGACTGCTGCCCCCCCCCCCATCATCACCTCCATCTTATCAGAATTGAGCTTCAGTCGGCTCGACCTCATCCAGTCCCCCACAGTGGCCAGACAGCAGGGCCTGGGTCGGATGAAAAAGATAAATACAGCTGGGTGTCGTCTGCATATTGATGACAACTTAACTCCCCAGCTGTGTACCCCTACCGGCTTCATATACACGTTAAACATGAGAGGGGACAGAATGGAAC
This sequence comes from Sphenodon punctatus, assembly GCA_003113815.1. Taxonomy (NCBI): domain Eukaryota; kingdom Metazoa; phylum Chordata; class Lepidosauria; order Sphenodontia; family Sphenodontidae; genus Sphenodon; species Sphenodon punctatus. Next base: position 629,218 of record QEPC01009488.1, on the reverse strand, counting down.
CCTGCAGGACTCCACACAAGAGACCCCCTAGGGGATGATGTACAGTCTCCTAGGACCACCTGCTGTGATCTTCCAGCAAGGTAAGAACAGAACCATTGGAAAACGGCTTTGTCCACCCTGGCCAGGTCCTGCAGGCAGGTCATCAACAATTCATGGTTCACAGTATCGAAAACTGCTGCTAAATCCAGTAGAACTAGTGGAGTCATACGGCCCCTATCCAGCTCTACTAGGAGGTCGTCGACTAAGGCCACCAATGCTGTCTCTGAGCAATAGCTTGGACGAAAGCCCAACTGCGTGGGATCTAGGAAACTGGTACGGTCCAGATGCACCTGTAGCTGCTGGGCCACTACCTGTTCAATAACCTTCCCTAAAAAGGGAAGGTTAGAGACAAACCGGTAGCTTGCCAGGGCATCCACATTGAGAGATGGTTTCTTAAGGAGGGGCTGAACCACAGCCTCTTTGAGACAGTTCAGCACCCTCCCTTCTTGAAGGGAGGTGTTAATGACCCCTGTCATCACCAGCCCAAGTGTCTCCCTGGAGGCCTTAACCAACCAGAACGGGCACAGATCTAGTTCACAAGTTGTGGCCCGAACCGACCCCAGGACATCGACCGCCTCCATTGATGTCACCGATTGAAATTCATCCCACAAAATCTGATCAGGCAGGGCATTCTTAACCTCTGTCTCTAGCGATCTCTGTCTCTGTCTCTAGCGATTTTGTCCGCAAAGTATGTTAAAAACGTCACAGCGGGCTTTGGACGAGTCCAGTTCCAGGTGGAGACAGGGTGGTCCGACCAACCCACTCACCACCCGAAACAGCTTTGCCGGCCGCGATTGAGCGCATGCTATGAGGGAGGCAAAGAACTATTTCTTTGCATCCCACACTGCCACAGCATAGACCCTTGAAAATGCTCTATGTCGCAATTATGCATCACAAAACCACAATGGGCCTCTCCCTCACTTCCGATGGCCCCCTCCGCTGCCTGTCTATCTCAACCAGGGGGAATGAGGGAGAGGCAGAGGCCCCGCCTCTCCCACATTTCCCCTGGCCGAGACTGACAGGCAGCCGGGAGGGGAGGGGGGGCATGGAGTGTGGGAGAGGTGGGGTCTCTGCCTCTCCTTCACTCCTGCTGGCCCCCTTCGCTGCCTGTCAGTCGGAGTCGAGTCTGACTCTGCCAGGGGGGCCCTGCGCTCAGGGCCCCAAGCTCCTGGTCACTGTCAGGCTGGGAGCTGGGGACCCCAAGTGTGGGACCCCCCCAGGAGCGGGACCCGGGGTGGCCATCCCAAGCCATCCCACGGCGAGGCCAACCCTGGAGCTATTGTGCCGTTTGTTTTCACCCAGTGTGGTTTGTTGAACAGTTGCTGTTTAAAATTAAAATATATAGCTGTTCATGTTTACTAATTATTACTCCATTAGTTTCTGTTGTTCCCTATAGAGCAGAGGTAGTGGAACGTCGTCCACACACACACACACACACACACACACACACACACACACACACACACACACACAC
>QEPC01009488.1:614549-627605 GCA_003113815.1 Sphenodon punctatus | reverse complement strand
CCACTTTGAAAATCCGTACAAGCTCTGTGGGCCAGATAAGAGTTGTGGGAAGGGCATGCTCAAGACAGATGAAGGGAGGGAAAGATTCAAATTACCCTCAGCCACATCCCCTTCTCTCTGCTCCCTTCCTCCTGAATGCATTCCTTCATGGTTGAGAGGGGGTCTGGTCCCATGAGTCAGAGCCAAGAATTGGAAAGGGACCAAATAAAAACTGGTCATGGGCTTCATTTGGCCCATGAACCAGAGGCTCCCCAATCCCTGTTCAAGAATCATTTAATTATAGTGCTGGAAACTACCTCAGTTGGTTGTTTAATACATTCTTCTTCAGTGAGGAAGGGTTAAATCTAACTAATCCCTTATGATGATATAAATTTTAAAATCTGTGGTTATGAGGAATCCACAGTTATCCTTGTTCACACCCAGACACTCTTGTTTCTTGCATTTATTTCCTCTCTCAAGGTGTGTATAGCCTGTGGATCGTAACTAGATGGTTTTAGTTCTGACCTTCACAACTGACTCATATTTTATTTTTTCCTTTAGTACTTTGGACTCTTTATTATTTATTATTATTATTATTATTATTATTATTATTATTGTAAGCACTTGTATAGCGCCAGCTGTGTACCCAGCACTTTACAGAACAAGGAGATGGACGCGGTCCCTGCCTACGGCTTACAATCTAAAAGACTCAGAGCTGGGAGACAAGGAGAGGGGACATAGGGAGAGACAAGGGACAAAACATTCAAGTGGATGCGAAGTCTCAGATGCTTGGCTTGGTTGCAGCCAGGGGGAGGACAGACTGTAAATGTTGATAGGAAAGTTCTAGCAAGCGTTGGGAAAGGCGGCGAGGAAGAGGTGGGTTTTGAGGAGGGATTTGAAGGAGCGGAGGGAGGGGGCAAGGTGGATGTGGGCAGGGAGGGAGTTCCAGGCATAGGGGGCAGCAAGGGAGAATGGGTGAAGGCGGTTAGGGGAGCAGGGGAAGCAAGGCTTTGCAAGTCTTTCAATTTTAGGGTATTCTCAAAGCCTAAAACCACAAGGTTCACAGTCTGATGGTCTTGTGGCAGTAGAGTGAACCTGAAGATGGGACTGTAGTGTCCCCTAAAAGGCTCAGAAACCAAAGGAAAGTAAAATTAAAAATCCAAATTTGGTTACCTTTGTAAAAATCTCATTATTTTTAAGCCAGTTTCATGTATTTAGAACAGCAATTCCCAAGCTATAGTCCACTAGCCTCCATCATAGATGGTCTTGAGATGATCCACGGAACCACTGAGATTACGTTTTCAGCCAAAGGTTTGACAGGAAGGGTGAATGGTGGTCCACCGAAAAAATGAGGGTTCAGAGTGATCTCATCTGAAAAGTTTGGTGACGACTAGTTTAGAGGTTGACAATCTTTATCAATCTTTATCAAGATAGAATATCTTTTGCCAACTTGAATTATTTTGGATCAGTCCTTTTAGGAATGAGACAGAGCAAGTGTTCCCATTCTGCAGGGGACTACCGGCCTTTTGGAAGCGCTTGTGAGTGTTCATTGGTACTTCATCAGTCTCCGGTGATTCTGTGCTTCCGCCATTGTCAATATCAACACCTGTTATTTTTCATCATTTCCCATCAATTTTGTCACTTTCTGGCATTTTTTGACATTTTTTGGCACTTTTATGGCCATTTCCAGGACCTAGCCAGCCCCTTTGCATCTTCACAGCCCCTGCAGGTGCATGCAGGGTGCACATGGCACTTGGGATCGACTCTGTCGCAGCTTTGTTTAACTTGCGAAAAATGTTGACACATGGTGAAAATAGTGGCAAAGCCAGTATGTTTCTGAGTCACGAGAATGAAGGCAAATGGCCTATTTCTGATGGAAATAGCATTCACCACGATTTGTTGTTTCAGGCCTAAGTCCTCTAAGGCTGGATTTAAAGCCATTGAATTAAGTGGGAGTCTTTCCATTGAATTCCATGGGTTTTGAAACAGACCATTAATTTTCTTCGTAGAGGTTTTGTCATAAAATATTTCTTACAGTATTACTATAAGCCAGCTCATGTCACTGAATGAGCAGAGTGTATGTAGAATAACATTTAATGCATTATATCATTTTCTAAAGAGAGTGAGATATTTTTTATGGAAACAAGCGTATTTTTTTACTACAGAATGAGGATCTCAGAAATTTCTTAAAAGCCCTGTTTTGTAAAATGTGTACTGCAGCTGAGATAAGCTGTATTATTATTCAACAAAAACCATGAACAAATGTGATAAGTTGCAGTTTTGTTAACTGTATTTGCATAGACCTAATATAGCTGTCCTACTCACATGAATGGGTAGACAAATCAGTTTCTAAAGAAATATCAGATTAAATTGGTTTTCCAACCCATTCGGGTGTGTATGATAACTATATCGACTTTTGCAAGTTTACGTAATTGAGCTTACAATTTTCTAGTCTCTCTTCTCTTTTCTATAACAAAATGCTGTTTACACAACTGATTGAGTTAGTGTATTGGGCCTTTATTTTTGGCTGTCAGAATGAGTATAGTTAAAAACTCTAATGCACAGAAATCTTTTCCCCCAGGTGGCTTAATGTATGACATGGAGCCAAATTCTGTTCTCATTACATGTGTGTTTTTCTCATTCAGTGAAATGAGTAAATTAAGACGCACTTCCGTCAAGTTATTTGGGTGACCCTTATATATTCCAGGATATAACTTAAAGCAGAATTTGGTTCAGATTTCCCATTGCCATTCTTACATAAAACCTTATTTCATCGCAAATATATATAAGGCCTTTTGAGTCAGCCTCACTCACATGATGGAAGTCTCAGTAAATTTATTGTGATTTATTTTAATTATTACTTAAATTTTTATCCCACCCTGTCCTTAGGGCTCAGTGCAGGTTTCCATACAATATAATATATTGCTGTCAAAGGTCTGGCCAAAACAAAAGTTTTACGTTGCCTCTGGAAGATGAGCAGATTCAGGGTTAGATGAATGTCTCATAACTGTGAGGCAGCAACCCAGAACACTTCCTTATGTGCCCTTGCTGTATGAACTTGATGGGCAGATGGTACATGTAAAAGAACACTCCTAGCTGATCTTAGGGGCCATGATGGGGCATAAGGTAGGAGGTGGTCTTTCAGATATGTGGGACCAGGCCATTTACAGCTTTATAGGTCAAAACCAGTTAATTGAATTGCGCCTAGAAAGCTATTGGTAGCCAATGCAGGCTGTGGAGCACTGAGGTGATGTGCTCCCAGTGACCGGGCTCTGACAGAAGGCAGGAGGGAGCACAGCTGTATCAGTAAGATTTGGCATGAGGACTCTGAAAACAAGGGTTTATTTCCCACTTTGCCACAGACATCTAAGATAAATAATTTAATCTGTCAGCTGCCTGTCTGTAAAATGGGAATCATAGTATTTTTCTAACTTTACTGGGGTGCTGTGAAGGCAAATGCTTGTGAGGCACTTGGAGAGGAAGGTCATATAAATGTTTTCAGTTGAACTGAACGAGATTCCTGGCACAAGCATAATGGGATTATTTATTTTACATATATATGACTGACATGAATTAAATTTGAAGGATCAGGACCTGGAGCCAGCACCGGCACAAGAATGTTTTGCCACCCTAGGTTTCCACACCCCTGATCCAGCATGGAGCTTATCAGGGTGGGCAAGTTGAGGGGGTAGCTCTCCTGTCCCTGATCCAGCATGGAGCTTATGTTGGTGGCAGCAGCAGCTGGATTGGGAGCTATAGAGCCACTCCCTTCAACTCGCTGCTCTAGGTGGCCGCCTGTGCTGTCTTTATGGTAGTGCCGGCACTGCCAAGAGTTCGTGTGTTCTACTTAGGCTTGTGTTATGGTGATGGCAACAATAAAACTAGATAATTCCACTCAAAGTGAACATGAATATATTGCATTCATATTTGTACAATATGTATCCAACTTCAGTCTTCTGCTAGTATAGTTTGCTATAGTTTAAGGAAAACAATATATAATACAAACAATAAGATAGTGTCAGTTTATTGGTGACGATTCATGCCTCTGGCTTGTATTCATTCTTGGAACATTCCTTCATCCTTTTCAATAAACAAAAATTCAGACCTTCATAATGAATAAACTAGTGGCTTTTTAAAAAAGTGTATTTTCCTGTTTTGACAGTGGACTGCTGGGATGGTCCTGATGGAGAGCCAGTGGTGCACCACGGTTATACTCTTACATCCAAGATACTCTTCAAAGATGTGGTGGAAGTTATCAATAAAAATGCCTTTGTGAAAAATGAGTAAGTGTCATGGGGGGTTTGCGTGTACAGTGTGTGCGTTTGAGACTGGAAATCCTGCATGGAAATGCTGTGTCATAATTTATATTTCTTCCAGCAAACTTGCAACGAATGTGCTTGTCATTCCCATTGCTGACTTTATGGTGTCAGATTTATCACTTAACAAGGCGGGTATTTGATCAGTCCATTAATCAAGTACCTAGGTTAGGGAAATCTTTTCTGTGCCTCTGATTCAGGCATTGAAACAGTCTGAATATATTTGCTGAATATATTCAAGGGGCCAGATCCATAGTGTCATGGTGATTTTGGACCATCTTTTTAAACCTGATTTTCTGGGGAAGGAAGACTTCTGCCAGGGGTTGGCAAAGTTCCCAGGCCCAAGAGCCGCTAACCAACATTTTTTTTATATTGGTGAGAGCCGTAAGACACTTAGGATTGATCATCGGTTTCCCACAGTCTTGGAGATGGGGCAACTGACTTCCCCCCCCTTACCTCCTCCCTCATGTTAAATCTCTGACTCCCAGGAGGTCCAGCAAGCTCAGCAGCAACCACAGTGGCTTAGAGCACACTGCCCCTGCTTGCATGGCCCTCAGAAGGCTCTGGTGGCAGTGATGGTGGAAATGGTGGCTTGGCTTCTCTTGCTTCTGGGGGAGCCACATGGACATGCCCCCATGGAGTCATGTCTGGTGAGAGCTGCAGTATCGGTGACTGAGAATTGCACATGGCTCCCAAGCTGCCATTTGCCGCCCACTGGCTTATGCAATCACCATATCTGTGCATGTGATCATTTGTGAGTCTCCCCAAAGAACTTTTGTTCTCACAGGCCAATTTTAAGCAAATGTGGCAGAGGGGCAGAAAGTAAATAGGGTTCCAAAATTTCCAAACAATTGGTGCCCCTGGAGGGGGAGATATGGTACTTTTTGAAACCAAAAAATCCAATTACATTGGGTGTTGCCCCCCTTAGGAACTTGGTATGTTAATTTGGGTTCTTGCTGCACAGAAGTCACTGGTGTGTTTATTAATTAGAAGAAAACATACTGTTAAATTTTGCTTCCAGTTACACCAGGATAAATTCAGAATAACTCTCTCGCTTCAGTGTAGTCACTCAGAATTCACAGCAACACAGCTGGAAGCACAATCGTCCACATGCAGCACTGTAAGGTTCAACCAAACTGAGGTTACATATTAGTGAGTTTTCATGTGTACCAAAGTGATTTCCAGGCAGAAATAGGCTATAAAGATGAAATGCAATGTTTCAAGCAAGTGGTGTTGCTACAGAGGATTTAAGACCAACATGAATGTACATCTGTCTCCAGTATAAATTGCATCGAGACTGGCTAGGTCGTATATCTTTTGGAACTGGTGTTGTCCGGGGGTTTCTTTTTGTTTTAGGTTTCCAGTTACACTGTCCATTGAGAATCACTGCAGCATCCAACAACAAAAGAAGATCGCTCAGTACCTCAAAGAAATATTCAGTGACAAACTGGACTTGTCATCTGTAATCCCTGGAGAGTCTAAGCAGCTTCCTAGTCCTCAAAGTTTGAAAGGCAAAATCCTTGTCAAGGTAATTTGCTACTACGCTGAGCACAATCAAAGTCAGATACAGAGCATACCACTCTAAACCCCTTTTCTTCCAGGTGCTAAGAAACAGCAAGATGAGAATCGCGACAGACAAAATTAGCAGAGTTATGAATTAGTGTTTCTTTTAAGAGAGCTTGCTCCTGACAGGGAAAGTGTGTTAGATATAACCTCTGTACAAAGGAATAAGAAAAGATAAATATGTGGCACTCCTCATCTGAGATTCCCCATACATTTCGCAGTGGCGAGCAACAATAGCTTTGTCAGAAACGGAAATTTATTGTATGAAGTGCCAAGAGTACATAGTGACTTAATACCATAGGGCCCAATCCAAGGTGCATGCATGCACCTTAGAATTTGCTGGTCCCAGAGTGAGATAAAATGTGGGGGCCCTAATGACCCCACCCCCTTGGAGGCACCCTCTGTGGGGCCCTAGAGGTGGATTGTGTTTGGGAGGGAGGGCCACACCACGGCCTGATGAAAATGGGGCCACTGCCAGGTCCCCGGAAGTAGAGCAATAGTGGAGTCCAGGACGGTCGCCCCAGGTTGCCCTGTGGTAAGACTGGCCCTGTATGCATCTGTGCTTGGAGTGTGCACACCCTTGGATTAGCCCCATATCATGACTAGAACTTGGGCCCCCAGATTCCCATTTCCTAGATCCCTGTCCCTTGATTTGCCAAGAGTTGGCCCTTGGTGTGTGAGAGTACCAACGGGATCAGCGCTTTTACTCCATTTAATGCTGCAGTAATCACTCCAGGCCTCAGGTACTGTCGTCAAGTATGGTCATTTACGTGCAGTGTCTTCATTTTTACCACATCACTGTAGGGTAGCTGATCTGAAGATTTCCACTGCTACACACTTTGGTTCCCCTACAGAAGCCCTTTCACCCCCTGCCCTTCTGGAGTATATTGACTCTTCCATGCACCTATGAACAGCCTCTACCTCTCACCAGCTCTCCTGGAGACTTCTGCCCTTGTAGGCTTTCCCTCATAGCCTCTCTTTGCAAAAACTTCCTGTTTCTTAAAAAGCCTTAATTAGACCTAAATGGGATAATGTCTCTTTAGCTGCATCTGTGTAGTGGCTGGGTGCTGGCTAGCTCTAGAGCAAATCCTGCTAGTACTTACCCCAGCCAGAGTTGCCCATTCACTAGGGAATCTACATTTTAATCCCCATCTTTCCCTTTTCACTGTAGTATTTGGGCACAATATAGAAAAAGGTAAGAAATTACCCAAAAGTGTGATAAGAAATCTTGCCTCACCTTTCATTCGCCAACAACCCTTTTCTCTCACTAACAATCCATCAAATTGAAGCATTTTTCCCCGTGATTCATCACTTGAGCGTATACACACAGAAATATAATTTCAGATAACAGCTAAGTAACAACATGGGAGATGTGTAGGACATGCTGTTTGGTATTGTATGCTAGAGGAATAATCTGAGCTTTTCAGTGAAAACAGACCTTTGCACAAAGTCATTTCAGAGAATGTGATGGAGTAACCAGGGAAGAATGCTAAGGAATGCTTTCAGAGGCCAATGAATATACTTTATCAGACTGGTTTTCTTAACATATTTTTACAATGGAAAGCAAACTTAATTCTCTTCTAACACCTTTTTTCATTTTTTTAAAAAGAATTAAACCTCTGAGAAATGACAATATGGTTTGGTTTAGTGCTGAACCTATTCAAATACAAAGGACATAGATAAACCAGAAGCTGAACACCTGATATAAATGTTTACAAACTTTTCATGGGAGTTGGGCATGGATCTGAATGGCCCAACGTGGGCCCAACTAAATGCTGCTTGGAGACTTGCAATGGCACGCATGTGGGCCCAATCCCTGGTGTGCCACACCCACACATGCACACGTACAATGCACAGAGCATGTGTGGTGCGTGTGTTGAACGTATTCAGTGCACGCACATTGTGTGTGACAGTTGTTCACGCTCTCTGTGGTAACATTGCCCATTCATATATCTGCCAGTCCATAAAACACAAGTATTAAGCATGTAAATGGAGTCAAGTGGGTTTTTTCTCCTTCAGCCTAGGGAAGTTTAAAGAACACGGACAAAGAAGTACTACAAAATGCATCTTTGGGGCTTTTAATTTTTCTATTTACTGCATGATAACTAAAGAATAAGCTGGAACTAAAAATACTCCCAGAGCCTATTCTGTCTGATAGAAAGTGATTTTACTCCCATACTGCATCGCCTGCATGCCTACAGCCAGCATTATGACCCATCAGTGTCTAAGTGATTTAAGATATCCATTTAAAAGAATGGCAGCAATCTCCATTGTACATCTGTCAGGAGCAGGGAAGAGACCAATTTGCTTACTGTGTGCTGCTGCTCAAGAGACTTTGAGATAAATGATTATATTGTGCATTTTGTATTGCTTGGCATAAAAGTCAAAAGGCAACTTTACTGTTAGGAAAGACTTCCATACTTGGGATTATGTAAACAAGCAAGAGTCTTAGCCTGCCTTCTCTAAACTTATTACAATTTTCTTTTGCTTATATTTTAGGGTAAAAAGTTTTCATATGCTCTAGGGTCGGATGCTGAAGAAGGCGAGGTTTCTGATGAAGACAGTGCTGATGAAATTGAAGATGATTGCAAGTTAAAACTCTGTTATGTAAGTGTATATAGCCATTATCTAGCACACATGGTTAGCTTTAGAATTGGCAGGACCTGGAGTGGCGTTAAGGTGGTGGGCAAGGTCACTGGGGGCTGGGGTAGGGAGCTGCAAATAGAGGAAGCGCCTGCCCTAGAGCCTTTTGGAAGTGGCTCTGAGAGTCCCATTGCCACCATTACTCCTGAGGCTTCAGGAGTGGCAGAAGGGCTCCTGGGGCCCCACCTTGTCATTCCTGAAGTCCCCAGGGAAGTGGTTTTTGCCGGGGCCTCACACAGAGTGGGACATGAGGCAGCTGCCCTGCCTAAGACCAACCCTGCTATTGCAGCTTCCTCCCCAAATATTGCAAAGTCCTGCATTTCTTGCACACATCGGATCCCCCGCTTACTCTAGTTTCTATGATCCAATATTTTCCAACTTTCAAACTAAAACAAGAGCGGGCAAAGCTGCCAAGAGCGGCACACCACATTTTATATCGCCGAGAGCTACAAGAAACTTTGCGATGACCAGTAAAAATAAATGTTTGAAAGACTTGGATAAGTTATACTACAGCAGTGCTGGAAAGCATTTCATATTATTGTTTAAAACCAATGAGGGTGAGTTGCATAAACAAAAAACAGTCAGCATGAAGTAGGTAGGGAAGCTCAAACATAATGGGCCAGCTCTCTCACCCCAGTTCGATGTTCCAAAGAGACTGCAAGACCTGCTGGAACTAAAACTGCTTTTCTGTGCTTTTCACTTTTCTAGCCACCTTCCAGTGCAGGACTTGGGACGTCTGAGGCAAAGTGCTAACTTGTCGCAGGCCAGGGGCTTCCCAGACCAGGACTGGTACAGCATGACTTCCCCCAGTCTTGGGCATAGAGTTTAGGGTACAATGCTCCCCCTGTTCCCACGTCCCTCCAGCCGCAGTAGAAAAAATGGTGGCTCCACTTCTCTTGCTCCTGTGGGAGCTGCATGGACATACATCCAGGCAGCTGCTTTTAGTAAGAGTCACAGCGCATGTGCATGGGAGCCGCATGCAGCTCCTGAACTGCCATTTGCTTAACCCAGAACGAAAACTTTGTGTAGGAAACCTTTGAGAGATCTTGAGAATGGGTGGTTCCGACTGATATTCCCAAATAATATGGATTTAAACTCCTTACTTTCGTTATCCAAGACTGAAACGATTGCATTTAGCACTGACCGTTTTCTGGGAGCTTTACAAGGATGAAAGAAGACAGATCCACGGCATATGATCAACTAGGCAACTTACCACACAAAGGAGGAAGAAAGGGGGACTGGATGTTTAAAACTATATTTAATTCCTCACTTAATATCTACATTTTAAAAAAAATGCTTAAACTCTTCCCTATTTTCTCTCCATTTATGCTGTATTTATCATCTGCCTATTATATCTGTTTGCAAATTTAAAATGCTTAGCCCTGAGCTACTTTTTTTTTTTTTTGCTGCTAATTTTGTTTTTAATTATTTCCTTTGATCTGACACTATTCTTCATTTCCTGCACTAAGCTATGCTGTGTGGCTACGGCGCAGCACCACACAGATGTTATGTTCCAGCTCAGATGCAGCCACACTCCACTGGTTTGAAATTTGGAACAAGAAAGCAAATATCTCTTCTGGTACAAACAAAATGGTTCAGATTCACATAGCTTGTGCAGTTCTTAGAGCTGAATTTGGCATTGAGAATTTTAATTACTTACCCCTTTGCCTCCAGTCTTCATGTCATTTTTATTTATATTGCGTATTTTGTACTAGCTTTTTGTAATATCTGGGATATAAACCTTTTTACAAGCTGACTTGGGAATCACTTTGAAGGTTTCCCATCTGAGTTTGCTTGGAGAAAACAGATGTTCCTAATGTTTCCTTTATTAATTTTTTTTTAATTCTCATCACACGGTACCACACGATGTCAAAGACTCCTCAAACTCTTCTTTGGGATTCATGCACAATCTGACACTGCGTGAAGGAACCCAGTTGGGTTCTCTCTAATGATAGATAAACAGAGGCATGATTCACACTGAAGAGAAGATGTGATGTGTTTCAGTTTTAAACAGCCATAGGTTTTGAGGTTGCTTTTAGGTCAGAATGTAGCAAGATGCTCCACATGTGCATAAAGTTAAACATGTTCAAAAGCACCTGAGAAAAGACGTTGCATTGCGCTTGCATGAAAATCTAGTCTTTCAGCCTAACTCTAAATAACTTGCATTGACCAACTAGAACAGTGGTTCACAGAATTGATGCCTGTGTGACTCCATTTTGAGACTTAAATTGAATTCCATGATCTCAGACATGAAAGCCCTAGCAAATATCAATCAAGATCACACCTCCATCTGCAAATTGTGCAATCCAACCCCATACTTGGATATGTCTGAGCGAGAGTTGTAGAATCTTTTTTGACACCAACTTTAACAACCAGCTCATTCACAGGAAAAAAAAAAACATTTTCAGGAATGGCTGATGCTTAAGTGATGTTAAGTAGCTCCTCTGTGGGTGGGAAATCCTTTAAAGGGAACTCAGAAAGGCAGGAGCTTGCAGTGCTAGGGAGCGGGCAACCCCAGAGAAAGCGTGAAGGTACAAGGCCTCAGCTGGCTGACCCTGTGTTCCTCCCCCCTTCCCTCGATTATTGGTGATGGAAACGACAGAATTTTGGGGTAAACCCTCACTTTCTTTGGGGAACTGGCAGGAAGGAGGGTGGATCGCCATACCCATCAGCAGAGAAATGGAGAGGGAATTTCACCCCATTTACAACCAAAGATCTGCTGAAATGATGCTTCTGGTTTATCTTTTGAGAAAGAAAATTCTGATAACATTTAGCATTAAGACAAACCCATTGACTGAACACTCCTTGTGAATCTCCATATTACAGACGGAGAGAACGTGACCGAATGCAATCCTGATCCTGTTGAAGCTAATGACAAACTCGCGTTGGCCTTATTGGATCAGTGTTGCATTCATGAAAGGTTAAAATGCGAGGCAAAGTAAACAGCAGCATAAATAATGTTAAGAGGGATAACTTCCATATCAAGGAGGAGAAGAGGGAATTTATTTTAATGATTGGATCTTGTTCACTGGGATTTACTAATCTGTTTCAGAGTAATGGCACAACCGAGCACCAGATTGAATCTTTTATAAGGAAGAAACTGGAGTCCTTGATTAAAGAATCTCAGATCAGGGACAAAGAGGACCCTGACAGCTTCACGGTGAGGGCACTATTGAAGGCAACGCACGAGGGATTAAATGTAAATTTCAAACAGGTAAGAGTATTCCCCCCCCCCCGCCCCCACCCAATTTGCTATGAAGAGTCTAACGTGAACAGCCACCTATAATAAGTTACCTTGCAGATTTGTCATGCAAAAATAATGTTCGGAGAAGTGTTTTTATAGGAGAAAAGCTTATAGTAGCAACCTTGTAAAAGTTATCTGAAATGAGAAACTGGGACTTACAGGGGAGAAAAAATGTGGAAGGTGTGGAATGAGATTTATGTATTCCATCCTGTAGTAATAGACACAAAACCAAAATAGCAGTAGGCCCTTAGAGAGCTGTTCCTTTCATGGAATCTTTAATCCTTTAATTTTAGATGGTTTAATTGATGTTTTTATGTTGTGCGCCACTCTGAGCTGCCAGAGTGCAGGAGGATGTGGGATACAAAGTTTTGTATAAAATAAATAAATACATAAATAAAATCTGGTAGCCAGGACTCTTATGTTTGCATAGAAGCAACTGGGATAACTGGGCTATTCCAATATCACAGACACATCCTCTTTATTGTGAAAGATAAGGGTGAGTATAGTTTATTGGCAGCACCTGAGAGTTTAAAGCTTCTTATCTAAGTTCATTTTAAGATGCAAGTTTGATCCTTACTTTTCAGGTGTATATTGGGAGTGACTCTCTTGGAACGGTACCTTTCTAAACATTTCTTTCAAAATTTTGGAGTATAAAATGTGACCTCATGAAGGACTCATGCAAAAGCATTCACAAAATTGGTACTCCTGAAACTGTATATCCACACTCTTAGTCCAAAATGTACATTAAAAGATAATACTTTTACATCTGTTATGTCTTCAGTTTATAAATCCCAAAGCACTTAACACAATTGATTAAACCTCCACTACCTCTGAGAAGTAAGCAGAGGAGCAATTTTAGAAAAGAGTAACCAGAAAACACATCTCAGTCCTGAAGTACCCACTGGCACAGCACTTTCAGGTTCAGGCTGAGGGCTTGCCAAATACCACACAGCAAGTCAGTGGCAGAGACAAGAAGCTGTACTTTACATTTTCAGCTCTACTTTACATTCCAGGAGTTCTACTTTACATTTTCTTGTTAAAACTAGCTATGTTGTCTTCTGACAACAAGAGGTGTAAAACCAGTTTCCATCTGTAATCCCCTCATCCTGACTTGAGTGGAAGCAGGAAAGATCCCTATATTTGGTATACCGCGAGAAAAAGTGTAATATGTAAAAGTTAAGTTGTGTGTTTCTAAGGTCAACATTAAATATCTAGAAGAGATGTGTGGAACAAGCTCATCCATGCCTTCGTCACCTCGAGGCTGGACTACTGTAATGCGTTCCTGGTCCAGAGGCTGCAGCTAGTGCAGAA
>QEPC01009488.1:586162-614405 GCA_003113815.1 Sphenodon punctatus | reverse complement strand
CTCCTTCGGTCTGCCGGGGGTGCCTTCTTGGAGGTCCCCCGTGCTAAGCAGGGGGCCACAATGGAGAGGGCATTCTCGGTGGCCAGGCCGCGTCTTTGGAATTCCCTCCTGGAGGAATTTTGTTTTCCAACCCTGTTTTAGTTTAAATTATTGCGTTGTTTTAAAAATGTTTTTATGAAATGTTTTTATTAAATTGTACATCGCCTCGGGATGCCGTAGGCATGGGGGGCAACTCATAAATGCATTAAATAAATAAATAAATAAATAAATAAATAAATAAGGTGGAGCATTAATAAAGAGAAGTAAAAAATCACTGTGTGAATTGGCAAATTCTGCTAGGAACTATGCCTCTATAAGAACAAAGAAGGACATTCATTGGATGTTGGTTTTTCATGTGGAGATCATTTTAATGAAAGATCTGACTCCCGGAAGAGAAGGAGCGATGATCAGTGCCTTTGTGCCAAAGACGAAGTAGCTGAGATGTTGTTCAGTGAGAGCACTGAAATGCAGGTTGTTCCAACTGAATGGTGTTCATCCGCTTCAGTTGTATGGCTTAAGATAGAGCTGAAGAAATATCAGGTCAATCAGTCCTGCAGGCTTTTTATAAGGTGCTCAAGCAAGTGCCCACCGTAAGATTGGAAAAGATTCGGACACACACCAGTGGTGCGAAAAAATAGGTTTCCATGCCCCTGGTTTATCGTGGAGTTTTTCAAAAAGTTTTTGACTCTGTAGCATTTCCCAAAGTATGAAGTACATTCTGTATCTTAGGGTTCCTAAAGGACGTTGTCAGGTGGTTTCAAAAATTATATGAAAGAGTAAAGGCAATGGTCAGGGCTAGTGAAATCAAATGTGGAGTACACCAAGATGACTTCCTACTTTCCAAAACTGTTTACTGTGGTTCTTGTGACTGAAGAAATGAAACACCAGTTGAGTGCAGAATGCTAAGGTACTGGGTGTAAGATGAATTCGTCAAAGGGAAAAAAAAAAATGCATAATAATACAGGCTCCAAAAATTGAAATTAACAGGTAAGAAATTAAAATCATGGATGAATATGTATATTTGGGGCAACTCATTATTAATGCCAGGGGAGATGGGTAGGGGTGGGGGATTGGGTTGGGGTTTTCTTTCTTTCTTTGTTTTTGCTCCAGCAGTTTTATGATATATTGTTTTAAAGAATTTTATATTTGCTTTATTTATATTTATATGTTTATATTAATACGTTTTATGACTATGTGAGCCGCTCCGAGCCGCCTGAGGCAGAATGGGTTGCGGGATACCAAATGTTAAAATAAATAAATATATGCAAGAAGTATATCAAAGAAATGAGAAATTGATTAGGCTAGACTGGGACACTTTTTAAAAATGCTAAGCCTTTTTTAAAGGTTGGCACCCCAAGTAGCTTTTCACACTTGTGATGTTACTGCTGTACATGTGGAGTTAAGACATACACTCTTGTGGAGAAAATGGAAGAAACACGGTCAGTCATGCAGAAATGAATGGAAAGGGCAATGCTAACTCTTGTCAATGATATAATCGCACATGATCTTGTGATACATCAAGAGGACCATCAGTGGAGAAGGCAACCCGTCAAATGGTATCTGACAGGACCAAAATAGACCAAAACAGCAATGAAGGAATGGCATCAGGGAAGGATGGGGGGTGCTCAGGGAGGATAAGGACATTGCAGAGAAGCTGAATGAGTTCTTTGCATCGGTCTTCACTGCGGAGGATTTTGGAGAGGTACCCACGCCGGATCCTTGCTTTGTGGGCGAGGAATTGGAAGAGCTGTTACAAATCAATGTGGAGGATGTTCTAGGACAAATTGACAAACTGAATACTAACAAGTCACCAGGGCCAGATGGCATTCACCCCAGAGTTCTGAAGGAACTCAAATATGAAATCGCAGACCTACTGTTAGTAATTTGTAACCTGTCACTAAAATCTGCCACTGTACCCGAGGACTGGAGGGTGGCAAATGTAACCCCGATATTTAAAAAGGGATCCAGAGGTGATCCTGGAAACTACAGACCAGTAAGCTTGATGTCTGTGCTGGGCAAAATGGTGGAAACCATAATTAAGGACAGAATTACAGGGCATGTTGACAAACATGACTTAATTGGGAAGAGTCAACACGGATTTAGTAAAGGTAAGTCATGCCTCACTAACCTGTTGGAATTCTTTGAGGGTGTAAATAAGCATGTGGACATGGGAGACCCAGTAGATATAGTGTACCTGGATTTCCAGAAAGTATTTGATAAGGTCCCTCATGAGAGACTCTTGAGAAAATTAAAAAGTCATGGGATAGGAGGTAGTGTCTGACTATGGATCAGAAACTGGTTGAAAGATAGAAAGCAAAGGGTAGGACTAAATGGTCAGTTTTCACAATGGAGAGATGTAAAAAGTGGTGTGCCTCAGGGACCTCTTTTGGGACCGGTGCTGTTTGTTGTATTCATCAATGATTTGGAAAAGGGTGTTAAGAGTGAGGTGATCAAATTTGCAGATGACACCAAGTTATTCAAGGTAGTTAAAATACGAGCAGACTGTGAGGAACTGCAACGGGATCTTATGACACTGGGTGCCTGGGCATCTAAATGGCAAATGAGATTTAATGTGGACAAATGCAAAGTGATGCACGTAGGGAAAAATAATCCAAACTATGCGTACACAATGCTGGGTACTAAACTAGGAGTTACCACTCAGGAAAAGGATGTGGGGGTGGTTGTGGACAATACAATGAAATCCACAGCACAGTGCGCAGCAGCAGTCAAAAAAGCAAACAGAATGTTAGGAATTATTCAGAAGGGGATAGAGAATAAAACTGAGGGGGTTATAATGCCTCTATACAAATCAGTGGTGCAACCGCACCTCTAATATTGTGTGCAGTTCTGGTCACCCCATTTCAAAAAAGACTTAGCTGAACTAGAAAAGGTGCAGAGAATGTCAACAAAAATGATCAAGGGCATGGAAGGGCTTCCGTATGAGGAGAGGCTTGGTAGGTTGGGGCTCTTCAGTTTGCAGAAGAGACGACTGAGAGAAGATAGGAGAGAGGTCTATAAAATCATGAGTGGGGTGGAACTAATAAACAAGGAGCAGTTATTTACCCTTTCAGCTAGTACTAGAACTAGGGGACACTCCATGAAACTCATGGGTGGAAAGTTTAAAACAAATAAAAGAAAATATATTTTCACTCAGAGCATAATTGGGTTGTGGAATCTACTGCCAGAGGCTGTGGTAAGGACCAATACTATAGCTGAGTTTAAAAGAGGTTTGGACAAGTTTCTGGAAGATAGGTCCATTAGCAGCTAATAGCCAGACAGGGTCAGGGAACATGACAGGAGCTGGGGGGAAACAACAGGGAATGGATCCCCCATCCATTGTGACCTTTTGGATGCTTCTCCCAAGCCACCGTGATTGGGCACTGTCCAAGACAGGATGCTGGGCTAGATGGACCATTGGTCTGACCCAGTATGGCACTTCTTATGAACATGAAGGTCAGCCGTGTGCACAGAAAGTGGATCTCATGTGTGGCTGGAATAAAGAGATGCTTGAAGTTCAGAAGAATGAATGACCAATGGATAATTAATTATGGATGTCTCAACTTTGGAACATAAGTCAATAATTAAAGCTAGAAGAATATTTTGGAAGCTATATTGCCTATAGATAATTTTTTTGTCAATTGCAGTTAGAATTTTCTGCTTTCATTCATTGTATTTCTTCTGTCATACATATCGCACCAGTTTCCTGTTTTTAGTCCTGTAAGCTTTGGAACCAATTAATTCAATAAGAATAGAGATTGGAAGTGAATGTTGAGTACTTTGCTTTGTATGTAAGATCATGCATGAAGAAAACAATGTTTTAGTTTTCACTTTTTACATGATGTGAAGTTATGCCTGTTTCAGTGTGTTCAGACAGAATCATATAGTGGGAAGTATAATCATTGCCAATGGCATCACCAAGTCTACCTATTGTAAAACATACCAAGCTGAGAGACTGTGGGCACGATCCAGAGATCCCACATATGCATGGCTTATGTATGTGCGCATACACACACGTGAGTTCCACGTGGCTTCTGTGCGGTTTGTATATTCACCACGGCCCCCATAACAGGGGTGCACAAAGATTGTGCATGCCCCCACATGTGTTAGCAGGGCTTAGGATCGCCCCGCCCATCTGTTAGGCAAATTATGTATGGGAGTGGTTTTACATACACTATTCAATTATTGGTCATATATTGATATGGTATACCACATACAATAATAGTACAGTCCCTGGTGTGCTCTCACACTTCATTTTATTGGAACCCAACAGGACCAGTTGGGGACTGTTGGGCTCTGGTCAGGTAGCGGTCCTCTAAGGGAGAGTCCCACCTGAGGAAAGGCCAGGACTGGTTTGTGTTTGTGGTGGTTTGAGAACTGTAAATTAATTGCACAAGGGAGAGAACTTGGTCTTCACAAGTCTGGTTAATGAAGGTAGAAAGGTGGTCCTGATACTTCAAATATCTGCTGCAGGAAGGTGGTACACTCCTTTGCTTCTAAACTATTGCCGAGAAATTAGTAAGGTGGGATGCTCTGTGTGGTGGCAGGCCAAACCATGCATGGGTAAGGGTGCGTCCCTATTCTTGATAGGGATGTGCAATTAGTTTTTGTTATGATAGTGAAAATGAAATTTTATGTTTTCTTTTTCATTATTGTAATAACAAAAACCAAGAAGAATAACAACAAAAATAAAAACAAAAATAGCTTTTGAAATAATGGGAAAACATTGAAAAATATTTTTCTGGCTATAACAATTTTGTTTCTTATTCAATTCTGATGGATCTTGGGGAGATTATACCCCCAGTGGAGGCACTATGAGTACCAAATTTCAGAAGGACTGGATAAAGGAAACTGATTTTATAAGCATTTGAATGTTGTGATTTTAAGAAAAGCTGCATATGCATTCTTGGCTACAACATCTTTATTTTCTATCCTGTTTGTATAAAACTTGGGAAGGTTATATCTCTTCCCAGGATTACCAATCGTGCCAAATTTCAGAAAGATTGGACAAAGGGTCCTCATGTTATAAGACATTAACTTGAAAATGCATTTCTGGGAGTAACATTTTTATATTCCATTCTGTTTACAAAACATTTGGCAGGAATGTATCCCACACCTTCCTTGTCATCTCTGCCAAGCAACAAGACAATTTGATAAAGGAGCACAATTTTATAAGAATTGAAGTTATCCCCTTGAAGACCATGATTCAGATAAATAGCAGCACATGCAGTGCCACTCAGAGGCAGGCACCTGGCATGGCAGGGGAGGGAGTATGGGGAAAAAAAAAAAAGGAGCAACACAACAAACTGACAGACACATTCGCTGGCTAATTACTGCATGCTTCAAGCTTTACAGGATCAATTGGTGGTGGCTTCGAGGTGGGCGTAGGGGGTGACCCTTAGACGGGCACAGAACGGACATAACTGAGACTTTGGGGATAGCATCCCAGCAATCAGGAGGCATGGTTTACACATCCAGGCTGGCCAGTTATCACGATCACTTCCTGCAGTACTGTGACAGAGGACATCAGAGAATATCTGTTGGCTCTTTCCTAAACAGATGCTTCCAACTTCCCAGTAACAAATGGGGGAGAGAATTTGGGGTGGTCACAGCACAGAATGAGGATATTTGGCTGACATTTTGTCTGGCTAATTGGCATCACAAACAGATCTTATACTCCAGTGACACATAAGAGAATCCCTGGCATAGGCTCCTTCTCTGCAGGCGTATAAAATTATGACCCTTTATCACATCTTTCTGCTATTTGGCAGATATGATCCTGAAGGTGTGAGATACAG
This sequence comes from Sphenodon punctatus, assembly GCA_003113815.1. NCBI lineage: Eukaryota > Metazoa > Chordata > Lepidosauria > Sphenodontia > Sphenodontidae > Sphenodon > Sphenodon punctatus. Next base: position 608,571 of record QEPC01009488.1, on the reverse strand, counting down.
CCCTGCCAAATTTCATGTACACTGGTTGGACTACAAAGATGTTACAGTCAGACATACATTGCTTATACCACCAGGACCCTTTATCCAATCCTTCTGAAAGTTGGCATAGATCTTCGGGAAGGGGTATAAACTTACCAAGTTTCATCCACATTAGATGGGAGACAAAGAAGTTACAGTCAGGAATGTATATGCAGATTTTTGGAAAATAACATTATTAAACTGCTTTTAAAATCAGATTCTTTTATCCTATCTTTCTGTAATTTGGTACACATAATTCCTTCCATTAGAGGTATAATCCCTCCAGGTTTCAGCCAAATATAGTGAACAATATAAAATCTACAGCTGAAAATGTGGTTTCCATTGAAACCAATGGAAATAGAAAAAGAAAGCACAAACGAAAATGAAATTTTGATATTTACGAAAATGAAAAACTTAAATAACAAAAACTAAAAATGAAAAATGATGATGACATGGGTCCCTGGTGCACATCTCTAATCCTTGGCCTGTTTGATTTCTGGACATGTGTGGGTGCTCCATGCAGTGCACATGGATCCACTCCCCCATCTGTGGCCATTTAAAAGCAGCCAAAAGGACAGGACTACCTGAACTAGAGCCAAAGGGAAAAGAAATCAAGCTGCTGTCTGCTTTTCAAGAAGAGATTTTAAGTAGGTATCTGTGATGCACCTATCACGTGACTGCATTCTACTTCCACATATTTGAATTTTGACGCGTCTGTCAGAGGCCCCAAACATCACTAATATTTCTTATAGGATTTTAGAGGTAATCATTTCCTGTTTTAAGGTTCTAACCGCTCAAGCACCCTTTTCAGCTAAAGCCTTGGTAGATAGTATACTCTTTGGAACTTCTAACCACTGAAGGAAGAAAAATCCACAGATCTGAAAACTGGCAGATTTTCTGTCCTAGGTCATTCCATTTAGTAATGACATCAGTTTCTTCCATGAGGCAGTTGGGTTAGTAAGAAGCTTTCACTCAAGAGAAATGAACACATTCTGAGGTTACCAATCAGCTGCGAAAGATATTAGTCAGGAAAAATGCTGAAGACAGTTGTGCCACAGATGCCAACAACTGTAACCATGTCCACATTTTCACTAAAATGCAGCAGTTAGGAATACATAAGCTTAGATTAAACTTTTGCCAACTGATTAACTAGCTGTGAAGAAGTAGCCTCTAATGATTCACATTAACATCTTCCTTTTGCTTCTGTATTCCTCTCTGAGGTCTCGCTGAGTTTATTGTGACTTTTAGGGTGGTTTTTGATCCCTTTGACAGCTCAACAATTAGCAGTGCAATGAGAAACTAAAATGCCTGCAGGCTTAATTTATAGCATCTTGTTGATCTTCATAGGAGGGGAAAAGATTGTAAACAATAGGGGTGGGACTTGGGCAGAATTTCCAATTCTCGGTTTCTATCAGTATCAGATCTCTGTCTACCAGTTCTCCTATCGGTTCTCTCGGTATTGGATTTTTAACATTGTGTTTTCCCCATTGTGGGGAAAACTGCAGTGTTAAAAATCTGATTTAAAAAACCAGTGCAAAAGAGCTGATACCGAGAGAGAACCGAATTATCAGATTAATCTGATAAGCCAGTATCAGCTGCTTTTGGTTCTCAGCAATACCAAGAGTCCCATCCCTAGTAAACAAGAATTAAACTAGTTATGTTTGGGTCCTATCAATTAAAGTCAATGGTTAAGCTCCTATTTGCTGTAATTTCTCCCTTAGTAAATCATTTAACTAGCTCTGTTATGAGTCTGCATTACAAAGAATCACTTCTGATTTATTATACCAGAAAGGGATTTACTAAGAGGTTGGGTTTTTTTACATTTCTTTTTGCTTCATTAGCAAATCTTACATGTTTTGATGAGTTATTGAAGGGCTGTTTGTTTCCTCTAGCAATAAACTAGTTGCCAAATGGTAGATTGTTTGTCAGACTTGTACTATGTTGATGAGTTACCACCACCCAATAGGGGAGACTAGCAGTCAGGAAAATAAGTTTAGTTCTCAAATGTACAAGGAACTTTTATTCACATCTATGTCAAATCTGCCTCTTCCTTGAAACTTTGCATTATTTTTCTAACCCATGGTAGTATTCTGTTCAAAAGAAAAATGCTCTAACCAATTCATTGTTATAGTCCCTTGTTGTGTTGACCTTTTCTCCTCTGCTTGACACAACGTTCTGCAAACCTTACGGGTTTACAGTAAAATATGATTTTGTTGGAAAAGAATGAAGATTGTAATTTGTGTGTTTAATAGAAGTTAAAGGACATAAACCAACCATTAACTCCCTTGGGTTAAGAAAGTGAGCAAACAGATGTCCATTTTCTGTTATCTCCCACTGCTGGAAACTATTTAGTCGATTAGACAGATGTTCGTCTATCTCTAAGCATCATAGAACAGGACTGAAGCTCCTGCACTAAGAAGCATTTCCCCCATATGTTTCATCCTAGCCAATTCTGTTAGTCCCCATTATGGGTTATCCCACAAGGGGCGAGTACTCGGGGCCTGAGATGCCACCAAGCACTGTACAGAGACTCACTGTTACTGTTGGGGATTCTTCCACAAGTGTTGTTTATTTATTTAATTGCAGGCCACCCCGTCCTGCTAACTGCAGCTCGGGGTGGCTTACAACATATTAAAAACATACGGTAAGAAACAATATCAATAAAAACAAAGTACAGTATAAAAAATTATGATGAAACACCCTCACAATAGAGCTAAACCTCCCACCTCCTGCCCCCTCCCTCACCAAAAGCCTGGCGGAAGAATGGTCATCCCCAGACATGTCAACTTAGTCTCCACACACACAGCTGGGCAGTGCACCTGACGCAGCAGGTCCCTAGCCCTTTAAGTCCATCTACTTTTGCAGAAAATAGCCCCTGTTCTCCAGCCTTAGCAGTCACTTTAGGCTTTAGGGAAAATACAGTCCATCCTAGCTTTCAAGGACTTAGGGAATTGTGAGTTTCCTGGTAAGGGTTACAAACTCCCTGCCTTCTGCTTCTACAACTAGCAGCCCCCATACAGCCCATCTGTTTCCCTCCCTGGTCTTCCAGGACGTTATGCTTTTATGCTCCTACTGAGCTGCAGCGACTACTGGCCGGGTGTTGACCAGCCAGGGAACTAACCCTGCCAGGATGTACCCTGGCAAGCACACTGCCACAGTCTCCCAAATTTCAGAATCGCCAAGTTCGCATAAACATGGGGTATTTTCAGATGTGACAGGGCCTGTATTGGCCCTGTCATGGAATCACCTATTGATCCCCCACCATGATGAAACCGGCACGTCCAACAGACGTGCCGGCTGATCCCGGCGGAGAATCGGGGAGGGGGCGGGGCCGCATGGCACAACGGGCAACCGCACGGCCCGCCCCCCCACGCTCCCTAGGCCGCCTGCCCTCTTGGGAAACGGGCGGATGCCACAGCCAATGCGGCCGCAGCGCCCACCCGCATTGACCACGGCCTGGAATCCTGCCGCTGATTCTGGGCCGTGGTAGGGGGCCAGACGTTACGGTCCCCTTGATCACGGGGGGGAATCACATTCAACACACAAACAGAGATGATCCGGCCAGCATCTCCGTTTGCGTGTTGAATGTGATTTCCCCCCCACCCCCGTAATTTACGGGGGTGAACATCTGAGGGGGGAACTTCTGTTCCCCCCAACAAACATTACGGGATCACGATCACAATGTGGGGATTCACCGTGGTTGAGCGTGATCTCGTAACGTTTGAAAATACCCATGGAAAACAAAAAACAACAACAACAAAATCTAATGTCTATTTGCTCAAATGTTTCAATTACTTGGGAACAGGCAATTTTTTCTAAATCATGAAGAACTGGAATTTGTACATCTTCCTGTGGAAATGAGTCAAAGCACTGGGAAGCCCAACAGAACTTTAGATAAAGTCATATGATACCAGAGTAACAGTCTGACTTCACTGAAGTCAATGATAAAACTCCTAATGGAGCCAGTGTTTCATTCCAGGACTTTTTACTGTTTTGGAGTTTGCATTTTTTTCTGTCAACACTTTCAAATCCCCTACTGCTATTGAAATTGACAAGTGGTTATTTATCTCTGAAGAGACTTTTTTATAGACAACTTTCAACCTGGACTAAAAATATGTTTATGAAAATGATGCATACACATCGGCCAGTCTTGCCTAAAACCATGGAAAACATCTCTTGCCCCTAACATTATGCTAATGGGAAGCCCTAGACATTGTGCAAATGGAGCTATCTGGAGTTGAACTGTGAAATGTTGAGAGAATATATTTCAACACCTTTAGGTTTTCCTTCAGGTTTTCAGTCAGATGAAGGGATGTGCTTTTTTGACAGCAAAACTGGAGACTGCCAGTGAACATCAAGTCAATGACCCAGGGGATACTTCTATACAAGTGAAACTCTGGTGGCTTCCAAACCTAACATCTGTCTCTGTGTTGTTGTTTTTTTTAGTTCTTAATTTCTCTTTTACCTAGACTTTCAAATGCTGCAGGGTGGATTCTTTTGGTCCATCTGGATTCCATTGCTTCTGATTCCAGTTTGGTTTCTGAGTCATCTTCCTGAATCACCTGTTCCTTTTGCTTCAGGGAACCTGTAATCCTGCTGTTACTTTATTAAAAATATGCAACTCTGGCTTGCAAATGGCTTTATTACTGGGGCTTGCATTATCTACTGGATAATGATTTTTTGCATGTGTAACATGTGTTGCCTGCTCACCTGTGTAATAAAGATTCTAAGGACAACATGAAGTACAAGATGGGACCCACAACAATGCTTAGTCTAAGTAAAATTGGCTGTTTAATTAATTTCACAGTCGCTTACATATGTAGGTAGGACTCTACATCCTCTTTGGATAACTGCAGTGTGTTGGAAAGATCAAGCTCATTGTTTCTCTACAAGTTAACACCATTGACTTCAGGTGATTTTAGTCCTGATTTACTCACATGTAATTGAAAAAATAATCAGGCCACAAAGAATTGCCATAGAACTGACATTGGCTTTAATTGGAACACGTTTCAATCCTTTATCTGCATGTCCATGCCTAGCAGTTTGAACTTGAAAAAATAGGATACAAAATAAGGGACATGACGACTTATTTTCTATTTGAAAGATTCACTACTACTATCCGCCATGTCATTGACTGCAATGACACAAAGAAGTAGTCAGAGCCGGTATACCAGGGGGAGACTGAAGTTTGCCTGCAAATACCAACTTACATGTTGTCCTTGTCCTCCTTGACCTCTCCGCTGCCTTTGACACTGTCGACCACTCGCTCCTCTTGGACTCCCTTTACTCTTTGGGCTTCCGTGGCTCTGTCTTTGACTGGTTCTCCTCCTACCTCTCTGACCGCTCCTTNTCTGTACAGCGCCAGGTTGTTACTGGCGCTTTATAAATGTTTAATAATAATAATAATAATAATAATAATAGCTTTGCATCCATTCTTAACTCCCACGTACCTCTCAAATGTTCAGGATTTTCCCAGACATCCCAGCTTTAAAATCCCTGATTTGTCCCATTGATGGCTTGCAAATTACTGTCTTTCACACTTCCCTTCCTCGAGACTCTGCAGCAGTTTTTATTTATTTATTTATGTTGCAAACTTTTACCCCGCTCCTCCTGCCAAGGCAGCACACCCCCTCCCAACCTAACCCCCCAACCAACCCCCCCTTCACCCATCTCTCTCACCAAAAGCCTGGCGGAACAGCCAGGTCTTTCACTGACGACAGTAGGAGGGGCGGTCCGGGGCCACCCGGGCCTCTGCTGGAAGGGAATTCCGCAACCAAGGAATGGTCACCAAGAACGCCCTCTCCATAGTGGTCCCCCAACAACTTGGGGGACTTCAAGAAGGGCACTCCCAGCGGACTGCAGGGACCGATCCAGAATGCAGGGGGTGAGGCAGTCCCGCAGATAGACCGATTACTGCTAGACAGATGACAAAAGAGGTGTTAACTTAGGGATGTCCTGGAAAATCCACAACACTTGAAAGATATGGTCCCCCATGTAATTACTATATAATTATAGCAGCCTGGTGTGTCATAAATAAAAGAATGAGTTCGCAATCAAAAATGCATCTTTTTAAACACTGTAGCAGATTCTTAAGGTGGCTTAAAAATTGTTTGTTTTGCATCTTTGTTTTTCCTTACAGAACCCAGACACAAAAGAAAGTGGAAAGAAGTCCCATAGTCGATCATTAATTAGCAACTTTGGAAAACACAAGGTACGTAGAATTAGAATCTCAAATATCTGCTGTTTCTCAGTTAGTGAATATTGGGGGAGGAAGGGAAAGGAGTTGGGGAAATACTATTATTGTTGTTGGTTAAATTGAGTACCTACATAGTGTGCTCAGTACTGGCGAGAAGGAAGTAACCAGTGTGAGAAGATACTGTAGGCAGTAATGTACTGGGTGACTAGGAAATGGGATCGCCACAAAGGGTAAAGCCACATGTGACAGCCATGCTGCTGTGTCCTGGGCTGCCAGGGCGCACACCTACTGGAGCACAGAACAGACATGCTCCTGGGTGGGCCGATGGCAGCACATCCCAGGAGTGGGGAGAACGGGGAATGTGTGGCTGGCCATCCCCGTGCTGTGCCCAGCGATCTACCCCCCACCATGACAGGCAGCCATCGTGACCAATGATGGCCGCCATGGAAGATGACCATGTTGGAAGCGGCCTGGGCTGGCAGACTGGCCCGGAGCCAGACATGCAGGCTCCAGGATGACCCGCTTTGCCCCAGTCCAGTGCGCCCTAGCCTGGGCTGTTACCTTGGCTGGTTGTGGGAAGGTCAGAGCCTGGGCTAGCTGCCAACATGACCTGGGATACCCCAAGTCAACATCTGGTGTCAAGGAACCAAACATGATAGCAGCCCATGGACCTAAGCAGGTTTTACCCAAAGTGGTGTAGAATGACTATTTTGTTAACGCAAATAAATTAAATAAATAGCAATTCTGCACAAATGGCTGTTGGGGAAGAAGGGTTTTGTAGAGATTGGAAGCGAGATACATAAAACACGATAGGAGAAGGGGGATGAAGGGAATAGGTCTTTGTTTATTCTTTCACTGATATGGACTTCCTTGGTGACTTTTGTTAAGTCTAGGATAACCACTTCCAAAATGTCATTCAGTGTTGGAACACAATATTTAGGGCCTGATACAAGGTGCACACATGCACCATGCACAGAGTGCCAGTGGGCACCTTGGAATGACTCCTTAGTTAGTACTTAAGGCTTCAAGGGCATGCCTGATTGACTAGAATAGTGGCAGGCTGGCTTGCCAGGATTAAGTCTTTTGTTCTTTACCCAATTTGTCCATGTAAGGCACTGGAAACAGACACAGACTGAAAAACTGTTCTAACCTGCAAAGAGAGACATGTTTACAGTTGTCCCCAAGGAAATGTATGGAGACAAAGTAGTTTGAATGATATCTTTCAATGGACCAACTATTGTTGGTGGAAATGTGCAAGCTTTCGGACCTCACGGGGTCCTTCCTCAGGCAAGTAGGAGTCAGAATGAAATGCAAAATACAACAGGTGACAGAAGGCAAGCAGATTTCATCATCATTTACTTAATAAGATAGTTTTTGTGTTGTTTGTTGTTCATCTTCATCAAGGATGCAGTATGTGGCATCCCAGAAAGCATAAAGAGTAAATAGATTGTTTTATTTAGAGCCCATTCTTGCTATCTTTGTTCATACTGAGTTCAGTCCTCACCCTTCAAAGTCAAAGGAAGATGAGCCATTGACTTAACTGAGGACAGGATTGTGCCCTCTAAGTAGCACCATACTTAAACCACATTCACATTTGATGGTCTACGCATGTTTTGGCTCCAGGAAAGAATCTGATAGCCAAAGTATGCTCAGGTTCGGCAAGTGCAAACCCCCACCTCCACCCCCGCCACACAAACACACAAGGCTTTGCCAGTGATCATCCAGGAGATTACGGAGTAGGGAAAATCTGGTCTGAAATCTCCTGTTGAACCCCGTGCATGTTTTGGCTTCCAGATTCTTTCCAGAGTCAAACATGCGTGGAACATCAGGTGTGAATGAGGCCTTAGGCTCTACTTCTCAAACCACTTACTCTAGAGTAATCCCATTGAGGTCAGAAAGAGCAGTCTAGTAAGGGGACTACTTGTTGAATAAGGGCTTTACTCACCCTGTGACAAAATCAGGAATTAACAAAATTTAGATTTGATTTGAAAGGAAATCCAGAGAGCCTGATTCTCCTGCTGCTACACACCAGTTTTCTTCGAATGTAACTCAGTTGAAATAATTCAAAGCACACTGATGTAAAGCTGCTGCAATGGAATGGAGAATCAGGTTTCATATTTATACAGTATTTGTAATTGGATTATAAATGCAGTTTACTTTGAACCTAGCTTTTACGTTAGTTGAGGCACTTGTTCACAATCTCTGGTATTTAGGGAACTAAAAGGTGAATGTTAGAGTTCCATCGGCCATTCAATTCATCAGCGATTACTGCAAATAACTCTTGAGTGTGCTAATGGGCATTGAACATTGAAATTCCTTGCACATGATGAGAGAATAAATACTATATAGTGAAATGCTGAACAAAGAAATTAGCTACGGAAGAACTATAATTACTGGTGGACGCAGAGAACTGCAAAACATTTTGGTAATTTAATCACTTGAACTAATTATTCTAATGGACCGAGTCAGTTGGGTGCCCCATTTTCTTCATAGCTGTGCTGAGAAAACATAAAGCAAGGTTATTATTATTTAATAATTTTTTTGCAGATTAGGGCCAGCAACTCTTAGAACACTATAATTTTCAGTGCTTCCAGCCAAACTTAAAGGGATGTCTAGGAAGATGGATAGCGTTAATAGCTTTTAACAATTATAGACAGCTCTCTAGCTGAGGATCCCAAACTGCTCTACAAGTATTTTCACAGACAACATGTGAGCTGGGCGTAATTATACCTGCTTTATGAGAACATATACTGAACCACAGAGGCTAAGGCCAAACATTTCCAAAGAGTGAGTCTCTGAATTTAGGCACCTGCATTCAAATTTAGTCGCCTAAATAGGTGGTTTGATGGTCAAAGATGCATCGCCCTCTAAGGATGTGCGAACAGAACTGAGTTCGGAAATTCAGTTCGGTTCAAAAATTGAGTTCAGTTCGGAAGTTCAGTTCGGTCGACCAAACTAGTCGAGTTTGGTCAAATTCCAAACCGAGTTCATACATTCAAAACCGGTGTTTTAAACTGTTTTTGGCCTTCCAAACTGGTTCGGATTCGACCGAACAGGGCGGTCGAATTCAAGTTCGGTTCGGGAGTTCAGTTCGGTCGACCGAACTAGTCGGGTTCGGTCGACCAAACTCCGAACTTCTGAACCGCGTTCGCACATCCCTATCGCCCTCTGATTCATGACTATTCAAGCGTATAACAAGGTGGTCAAAGCTCCCAACCCCAAGAGCCTTGTACCAAAATCTTCATATGCCCAAGACACACACACGCAGGTGTACCCACCCAGACACGCAGTATTTCAGCATGTCAGTCTCACGGGCAAGTTAACAAATAATGAGAAAACAGACACTCTTATTTTTTATCACTTCTGTGGTTTTGTGAATGGTTGGCGGAGATCTGTGGTCCTGTCTGCTGAGATTTGCAGGAGCAGCTGCAATTCATCTGCTGAGACTTGGAGGCAATTAAATAATACACAGAAACCCTTAAGGAAGCACAGGGGGAGGGGCTGGTCTTGGCCAAGAGCCCCACTTGAACTGCTCACGAGCTGCGTGCAGCAAGCCACTGTTTTCCCATCCTGGCATATAGCCAGTCCAACAATCGGTCCACTTCAGTGCCTAAAGTTGGATGAAATTTCAGTGTTTGACATAGGACTGAAACAAATGTTTGAAGCAAATTGATTATTTGGCCAATCATATATATTAATACTTTGAAATTCCCATCCTATTTACGAATTTTGCAGCAAAGTTTGCAAGAGAATTTCCCTCTGTTTGCACTTTGTTACTTCATAGTGCTTGTCAGTTCCCCATTTGTAAAATGGGAATAATAGTGACCTACCTTGCAGGGCTGATTGGAGAGTGAACTAGATAAGGATTGTAAAGCACTTTATTTATTTATTTATTTTATTGTATAATTTTATACCCCGCCCCTTCTGCAAAGCAGCTCGGGGCAGCTTACAGTTTAAAACAAAAATATAAAACATATAAAACACAAATATAAAACCACTTTAGGGGGAAGACATAAAAATATAAACCTAAAACAGCTGCAATTCATCTGCTGAGAACGTTATGCCTGGACCCCAGGAGTCCAAGAGTTCATTATTTTAAACCATAGAAAATGAAAATACTCTTCCAAACGTAGTTGTTGTCACCCCCCCGCCCCACCTCCTAATTTCAACACTGTGGGCAGTAGAATAAACTCAATTATGGGCATTATTAGTATATCACATTAGAAAAAAAAATTAGTGAAACTCATACAGAATGTAGTTGGATTGATGTCTGACGGCCTTCTCAATTATACAGTAACCACCTCTTAATTGCCACTGGGGAAATTAAAGAGTTCTTTGAACTGCAGTCAGAATGTCACTGAATATGTAATAATACCGAAATCAAAGGACAGGGATGGCTACTTTGGCAAAAACATATTCTCAGTAAACAGGCTGCTTGTCTGCATCACAAAAGTGAAAGTCAGTAATCCTTACTACAGTTTGAAAGAGAAATGCTTTTGAGTTTTTACTCCATTTTATAGCAAACAGAAGTTTGTATTATTAGGAGTCAAGTTTGACTTTGTATTATTAAGAGTGTGTGGTACTTGATGTTTTTATATGCTGTACAGCTCAGAAAGCAAAAAATAAAGTTTGAGATGTTTGAAAACTTTACCTGGAGGCTGTTTGTTCAGTGCTTTGTAATACATTTGTTAAACTTCTCTTAGAAACAGCAGAGAAGTCATTGCTTGAAGCAATACAATGCCTGTGTCCTGCCATCTGTTAAAGCCTCTTTGTTATTAAATGGGCTGCTGTACATTAGGGACTCCATCTGACCGCTTACTCATTAATGGAAACAGCACTCAGGGTCTTGGGTTAATTGTGGACCAGATTCTGGCTGTCCTTACTCTGGGTGAAAACAGACAAGACACTGGCCCGCTACACCCCATCCAAGCCCGGGCCTCAACCACTCATTGATTCTCTCACTGCCAGATGTTGGCCGCATAAGCCTCGTGGCAGGTAGGTGGCTGGCCCAGGATGCATCCTCTGGGCGACCACCCCAGGCCAAGAGCCACCCACGCAGACCAATGCGGGCCAGCATGTCTGTCTGACCCCGCCATGGGGTGGGACCTGCCATGACTGTTCACCATCGCTGTTCATCATGGCTGCACGTCATGGCAGCAGGGATCAAACAGGGACCGAGTGGGGCAGGGGCTCCTGTGCATTTGTTGTGTTCCCCTACCCTACCTGGGGGTGAGGGGAGAGAAGTGATAGGATGGCATTCTGGCTGCCAGGGGTTGCAGGCACATTTATGCTGTGCTGCCTGCTGACAGAGGGACTGGCGGCTGTGCTTTTCTGACCCAGGACGGGCTGGGGAACCGCTGTGCCCCATGCGCGTCTGTTTTCACTCTTGCACCTCCAACCGACTGAATTTCTAAGTGTGACTCCTTGGGGTTTTGAGAGAGTTGTACCGCATAACGATCCTTTTGTCCATCTCTTTTCCTGAGTATCCTGAAAAGTCAACTAGAACGTGCCCACACGCTATTAAATACACAAAAGAGGGACAGTAACTGAAAGGGTAGTCCATACTTTAAATCAAATTAATTCAACCAGAACTTATCTTTTAATCATACACCTGTTATATAGACTATTAGCTCGTACACCCAGAGAGTTCTTAACTCCAGCCTAATGTTGGTAAAATATTGTGGATTTATATGATGCACGGGTTCACTGGCAAAGTCTGCCTTTGGTTTCTCCAACAGAAAGCTGCCAAATCAAGGTCCAAATCTCATAGCACATCTGATGATGAAGAAGGTCAGCAAAACTCTTCAGGAAAGGACACTGGGCAGTTGTGCAGGTAAAGACATCACTTTTATTCTTCAGTTCAGTGAACTCTATGGAGAATATTTACTGGACCAGTTATGCTTTATGCTACAGCCAGACCTAAGTCTATCTAGAAGAGCAAGTCTCCTGCATTCCTGGCACTGTTGAAATGGATTTTGCACTAACTACAATATTCCAACACTCAGTAACATAGGTTTTCAGTGGAATGAAAATAGCAATTACTTTTTAAATAAATAAAAACAATATAGCAAGTCTTTTTGGGTGGAAAAAGTCAGATTCAATTTTATATGAAAATAGAACTAGTGGAAAATAGTTTAGGCTGAATAACAGCACATCAGTAGCTGTCCAAATTCATTTTGGCTGAGAACATGAATAAATACACTCTGGAGTATACATTTATTGCACCTAAGAAATCCATATGACTAATGTCTTGCAAAAGTGGTTTGTCCATCCTCCCTTTACTTAGTATAACTGATATCTCGGTACAAACAATCGTTTGGTTATGGGCTGAGTGTGTGTACACGCCGTGCAAGAATGTAAGAAAACCAGCCTACTTCCTGGCTTGGCATTTTATATATTTTAGTTTGTCTTGCGGGTAGGAAATAAATGGTATTATTTAAGAAATGACCGTGACTGATTGTAAATGAAATTTTTCCTCATCTTATTGCAGAAAGGAAAAATGACAGAGAAGGATGCTAAATTTGTAGCGAGTTTCAGAAAATCAGTGTATGTATCTATTACTCCATAGGTTAGGCCGTCGGAGGAAAACGATGAAGCTGTGTCGCGCTCTGTCTGATTTAGTGGTGTATACCAATTCGGTTGCAGCACAAGACATAGTAGACGATGGTAAGATTGTGAAAGTATATTTTGGGTATAGAAATTCTATCATTTCATTTTATTTTATATTCTGGTGGGAAACTGGGCCCTGGCTGTATGTCCCTCAATTTTTCAAAGGAGTTTTAAAAGTTGACCCAGGTGCCTCAGAAAGTTTTCCTTGGCTCCATTCTTTAGCTGGAGAAAGCATGATAAATATAAAATATCTTCCTTTGCTTCCAAAGGGTGCAACCCAAATCAATATGGTGGGGAAACTAGCTCTACCCTCTTCCCATGTCCCCCCAGCACATGCTTCCTGATTCTTCCCACCCCTTTTTTGGACATGAGCAGAAAATGAAATCTGCCCCCATAACACTGTCTCCTGCTCATGTCTCACATTCCCTGTCCCTTCCCCTTCAACAAACACCAGCCCCTTCAGGAAGCAAGCAGAGCCTGGGGGAGGAGCCTGGGGAGGGACAAGGAATGTGTGCTCTCAGCGGTTATTTTCCAGAGGAAATATAAGACTTTTTTATTTGCATAGGAATTTGACAAGCAGGGATAGGGAACCTAATTGGGCTTATTTATGTGTACTTTAAAAAAATCTGTCTGTCTGTCTGTCAATCTAATCTAATCTAATCTAATCTAAAAGATACTTGTACTTTAAAATAAATATATATATATATAATATATTATTTATTTTTAAAGTACACATAAATAAACCCAATCAAGTGTGTCTGTATGTATGTGTAGATAGATAGATAGTAATTTGCCCTGAGCCCTTGGCAGGTTGGTTGAGATGAAAAATTTAACAGAATAAAAAGAATTAAATAAATAAATAAAGGGGTGGGGACTGTTTAGGGAGAAATAATAAGACGGGGTGTGAGTGATACTCAAGGATAGATTGGGTGCTGCTATTTACTTTTTGACATAAAGCCCAGAAGATTACATTCAGTGAAACAGAGAAGACAAGTGCGTATAAAACTGGTGATGGGAAATAACTTCTGCACAGCGCCTGGTAAATCTGTGAAACTCATTGAGGCCAAGAGCTTAGTAGGATTTTAAGAAAGAATTTGACATTCATTTGGATAATGAGAATATCCATAGCTTCAGAGATAGACTAAGGGCGCAATCCAGCTCCATACAACTCAGTGGGAGTTCAGGCATTGACTGCAATGGGAGCTGGATTGCACCCTAAATGTTTTCTAGTAAGGGACCTAAATCTCGACCCCCGCCCCTGGCTTACCCCTGCCATCCGCTACCTCCGCTCCTGCACCCGGGCTGCCGAACGCCTCTGGCGCAAATCCCGCTCCCTCCCTGACTTCCTCCATTACAAATTCTCCCTCTCCTCCCTCTCCTCGGCTATCTCCCTAGCTAGGCAGCGCTATTATGCCTCTAGGATCGAATCTTTCTCCCGCGACCCTCGCCGCCTTTTCTCTACTTTCGACTCCCTTCTCAAACCCCCCTGCCCTCCTCCGCCCTCTTCCCTTGCTGCTCAGGATCTTGCGTCGTTCTTCACCTCCAAGATTGACAAGATCCGTCGGGATATTGCCTCCCTCCGCCCCCCGCCCCCCTCCCTCCTCGCATCCTTCCCTCCTGCCTCTCTCCAGGAAATCTCTGCTCTTCTCTCTTCATCCAACCCCTCCACCTGCCCCCTTGACCCGATCCCCTCCCGCCTCCTGACCTCTATTGCTCCCACTGTCGCTCCCCCCCTTCTGCATGTTGTCAATCTCTCCCTTTCCACAGGCTCCTTCCCCTCTGCCTTCAAACATGCCACTGTCTCCCCCATCCTCAAAAAGCCTACCCTGGACCCTTTCGATCCCTCTAGTTACCGGCCGGTCTCCCTCCTTCCCTTTGCTTCGAAGCTCCTGGAACGTGTCGTCTACTCCCGCTGCCTGAACCTCCTCTCTGCCAACTCCTCCCTGGACCCTCTCCAGTCCGGCTTCCGCCCCCTCCACTCTACTGAAACTGCCCTGGCCAAGATCACCAATGATCTACTTGTCGCTAAATCGAAGCGCCACTACTCCGTTCTTGTCCTCCTTGACCTCTCTGCTGCCTTTGACACTGTCGACCACTCGCTCCTCTTGGACTCGCTTTACTCTTTGGGCTTCCGTGGCTCTGTCTTTGACTGGTTCTCCTCCTACCTCTCTGACCGCTCCTTTAATGTCTCCCTCCCCGAGTCGACCTCCCCCTCCCTTCCCCTCTCGGTTGGGGTTCCCCAAGGTTCTGTCCTTGGCCCTCTCCTCTTCTCTATCTACACCCTGTCCCTTGGCGAAATTATTGCCTCCCACGGATTCCAATACCATCTCTATGCTGATGACACCCAACTCTATCTCTCTACCCCCTCTCTCTCCTCCTCTATCCGCTCACGCCTCGTCGACTGCCTCTCTGATATCTCCGCCTGGATGTCCCGACGCCAACTCAAACTGAACATGGCCAAGACTGAACTCCTCATTTTTCCTCCATCCCCCTCCTCTCCCTCTGACCTGACCGTCTGCATTGATGGGGTCACCATCCGTCCTGTTCTCCGTGCCCGCAGCTTGGGCTTCATTTTTGACACGCACCTCTCCTTTAAACCTTACATTGACTCTGTGGCCAAATCCTGCCGATTCGCTCTCCTCAACATTGCCCGCATACGCCCCTTTCTATCTATCTCCTCGGCCAAAATCCTTGTTCATGCCATGGTTATCTCTCGCCTCGACTACTGCAACCTCCTCCTTGCTGGCCTCCCTCGCTCCCACCTGTCCCCCCTTGTTGCGATCCAAAACTCTGCCGCCAAGATCATTCACTCTGCCCGTCGCTTCGACCATGTAACGCCTCTCCTCCTCTCCCTTCACTGGCTCCCCCTTCCTGAACGTATCCTGTTCAAACTCCTGGTTTTCACGTTCAAATCGCTCCATGACCAAGCTCCCCCTTACCTCTCGGACCTAATCGCCCTACGCACTCCTGCGCGCGCTCTCCGCTCTTCCTCTGTCCCCTCCCTCGCTCTCCCTCGTTTCTCCTGCTCGCCCAACCGCCTTCGTCCCTTCTCCCTCGCTGCCCCGCATGCCTGGAACTCCCTCCCTGCCGACATCCGCCTTGCCTCCTCCCTCCGCTCCTTCAAATCCCTCCTCAAGACCCACCTTTTCCATGCTGCCTTTCCCAATGCCCTCTAGTCTTTCCCCTTGCTCTTACTGTCAGCCCTCCTCTGCTGACTGCTGCTACCGACCACCTTGTAACCAAGCCAAGTACACGCACCTGAGACTTCGCATCCGCCTGAATGTTTGTTTGTCTTCTCCCATGTCTCTCCCGCTGTCCCCTCTCCTTGTCTCCCCCTCCTTGTCTTTTAGATTGTAAGCCACAGGTAGGGACCGCATCTGATTGTATGTTCTGTACAGCGCCAGGTTGCAACTGGCGCTTTATAAATGTTTAATAATAATAATAATAATAATGGTGCAGAGCAAGTGTAAGCCACTAACAAAGGTTTATAAATATAAAAAAGGTTTATATATTTATTTATTTATTTTCTAAATTTTACCCTGCCCCTCTTGAAAACTGCTCGGGGTGGCTTCCAACAATAATAAAAAATACATATAAAAACAAATATAAAACAATTTTAAATATATCAAAACAATTTAAATGTTTAAAACAGGGCCCCGGGATACAATTTAACATTAAGACAGGGTAGGGGAGATAAAAACCCTAACCCACCCCCACCCCCTACCTCAAAGGCCTGGGCGAACAGCCAGGTCTTACAACACCGCCGGAATGTCAACAGGCTTGGGGTCAGGCAGGCTTCCTCTGGAAGGGAGTTCCAAAAGTGCGGCGCGGCCACCGAGAATGCCCTCTCCATTGTGGCCCCCCACTTCCTCCAGGAAGGCACCCCCGGCCGACATATGGCCTCATGGTGAAATTCAGTTGCTACTGTGAAGCTTTTTTGAGGGCATCTGGCCCTAGACTCTGGTTAAAGACAAGAGAGAGGGTTTGATGGACCACAGGTCCAGTTAAGTTCCTGTGCCACTGAGCATTAAAGATGAACACATTTTGTTTTAAAGGAATGTAAATATTTTTCCATTATTAACTACAAACATGCCTTAATTTCTCCAGCAGATTTTACTGACTTTTCTTGCGCTCCCAGAATAGTCTTAAGAGCCAAGAAAAATAGTGCCACTGAGCAACCTTAAATATCTGAAAGTGACAGTTACAGCTCGGGGGCACTGTTTAATTAGAAGTTCTGTCTCTTTGTATGGAAGAATGGAAAAATAAAATTAAGCACAAGAGGTATTTATGCTGTGAAAATGCTACTGTTAGAGTTACGAATCTGAAATCAAATGCTCTGCAGCGGTAAGGATGGAATGCATATAGAGCATAATATCAAAGGAGAAGATGTGCGGGGAGGGATTTGGTAATATTTTAGGGCCAGACCAACCCTCCCTTGGGGAAACTGAGAACAGGGGCAAGAGACAGCTGAAAAATACATCCGTTTTTTCAGGAAACTGTCCCATCTAGTGGAATGAATTGGACCCAGGCATGATCCAGTGGATTTATTTATTTTATTTTTATTTATTTTACAGGATTTATATCCCGCTCTCTCCTGCCACAGGCGGCCCAAAAGCGGCTAACAACAATACATATAAATATAATAAAACAATTCAACTATAAAATAAACCATTCAAATAACACCCCAAACCACCCTCCCCAGGCCCCCCCCCTTTCTCTCTTGCCAAATGCCTGATGGAGGAGCCAGGTTTTGCTGTTCCTACGGAAGGCTGGGAGGTCCGGAGCCAACCGTGCCCCTGCCGGGAGGGAATTCCAGAGGTGCGGCGCAGCCACTGAGAACACCCTATTCTGCGTGGCCCCCCAGAGAACCCAGGGGACCTCCAACAAGGCGCCCCCAGATGACCGCAGGAGCCGATCTAGAACCCGGAGGGTGAGGCGGTCTCACAAATAAGCAGGGCCCAGGCCGTGTAAGGCTTTATAGGTTAAAACCACACTTTGAATTGGGCCCAGAAGACTATTGGCAGCCAGTGCAGAGATGGGAGCACTGGTGTAATGTGCTCCCGGTGGCCCAACCCCACCAGGAGCCGGGCCACCGCATTCTGCACCAGCTGCAGCCTCCGAGCCGTCACCATAGGTTGCCCCACGCAAAGCGCGTTACAGTAGTCTAACCTAGTCTTATGACACTGATAACAGCAGCACCTTGAAATAATCATGACCTACCTCACAGGGCTGTTAGGATGTTGAACTAGATAAGGATTGTATGAATGTTGAAAGTACCATAGGAATAATAAATAATACCTTTTTGGTAAAGGTAAATAGACAACAGACCAGTATAACATCCGAATCAGTGCAGTGCCAGTAACCACACAAATACACACTTTATAATGAGAACATTTTATATAAGAATTTGGACAGATAATATTGGTTCAGAGTAAATACAGAAGCTGCGTGATGAAATGAAATAAAAAGAGTGCACAATGGTAGCTTAACATAGAAAACTTCCCTAAGTTCAGATCTAGTCCTAGAAAGCGAATTGCCCTGTCTACCATGCAGACAGGCTGACACAGACAGACGTTGCATGCTGGAAAACGTCTTCACAGGAGTTCTCCAGGAACTCTCTCTCCTCACGTGCTGTCAGGCACCCTTTAAATATTCAAGCTGATCCTTTGCTTCTCTTCCCACCACTTCTCTGCTACCTGGCTGGGGTCACGTAGACTGCTTGTGTGTGCATTGGGGGTCAGACTCCTTTGTCTGGGCCAGGCGTGGGTTATCGTGATTAAGTTTCCTGTTGTATTTTCTAAGCTTTTACTATAAGTTTAATTCTATCTTATACAATCAGTCATTCACTTCATGTAATCAACACCATGTTGTTGTATACGTCACATCAATCATTTAGACGCCAAACACCCCCAGGTTTCATCAATTGGTTTTACAACGTTACTGCTGAAAACAGACGTACTCATGCCACATAAGTAACTCATAACCCCCATGACGTACTCCGCTTTGTGTAAGATTTCTATGCACTGTGTCCCTGGCCTTTTCCTGAGTACTCAGAGCACAGCAGCCAGCTGCTCGCCACACCGCAGGATGAAAATCTGGTGGTCGCCAGGTACACATTGCATTGCATCACATCGTGGGGCAACGATGACTGATGTGGGGTAAGGCTGCCCAAACTCTGGTAAGTATCTCGCATGGCTGCACCCTTTGAATAATAATAATAATAATAATAATAATAATAGTTTATTAAGGCACGGGCTTTCACCATGGCCACAGAAGGTACAAACATACAAACAATCTCCTAATTTGAGATAGTCAAAAGACCATCCAGATATATAAACAGAATAAAATACAGACACGATTGAATACATCCAAGATAAGTCCATCCCAGCTTAGCAAAGAGTGCATATATCATAATAACTAAAATATAACCACTAACAAACATATAAGAACAAATCCAAAACTGTCACATATTATAATAAAATAAAATAACTAAAAGAAAGAATCACAATAAGGCTTAAGTCTCATACAGCAGAACAGAATAGAAAAAAAAAATTCTTTACTGCGAAGAAACCTCCTACTCCACATAAGACCAAACCGGGCCATCTAAACTGACCACGGCACTAGCTCAATGTGTCATAGTGGTCTTAGTTCATAATTGAATGGCAATTCGCCCCTTTGCGGCAAGAGCCAAAAAAGATGCTACTGCAACCAAATCGTCAGTTTGCGATAAATTAGTAGGAAATAGGAAAAGATCAACTGTCCTCTTCTCCCTAGCCTTAACCAATAAGGGTGCCAACCATAAATCCCTTAAATGGGAGTAATGTAAACACCTCAAGAGAACATGTTCGGGAGTTTCAACTTCCTGTAATGCACAGGAACACCGACGAAGGTCATACCAAACGCCTTGCAGCGTTCCCTCCACTACTGCAGTTTGAGTCAGGTGAAAGCACAAAAGGGTATAATGCCTTCTAAGGGCAATGCTGGTCAGCTTATCTAGATAAGGCTCCATAAGAAAACCGATCTTACCTAAACCCAGCCTAGGAGCCACTTTCCAGAGGCTCAGTGAAGAGAGATCTTGCTGCATAGCGAGGTCCGTAGATCTCTGTTCCACTTCTTTCTTTATACTAGAAATGGGTTTCCCCTGAAAATACATCAAGGAAAATCCCAAACTAGCTAGAACAGAAGCAAGATGTTTCACCCAGGGATAAACTCTACTACCTTCATGTTTTAATTCTTCAACTAAGCACTGAGCTTGCAGGACCTCAAATGGTTGGGTTAACAATTTTATCCAGTATCGCACTAACACCATTCTTCCATAGTGCTGAATGGCAATTGTACCCGTTTCCGCTCGTACCACAGCACCCGGGACGCTGGAGCACACTCTTTTCATTTTTTTTCATTTCATCTTTAATTTATACCCCGCACTCTCCCAACCAAAGTCGGCTTGAGGTGGTAATTAGAACAATCCCGCAAACTCTGAGGGCTCTACGCAAAAAAAAGTTTTGCACCCTCTCCAAAACAATAATGTCTGGGAAGGGGACAAGTTCAATCCCAAAGGTTAGCATGTTATGGATCTTAATTCGAAATGTCTTCAAAATAGTGCTTAAGGAAATTCCGGTGGAAACACTCATAGCTTTCAGCAAGCAGCGAGCTGCACATAGTGACGAGTGTGCTCTATTTTTGAGGTGTAATGCCCAAGTGCCCCTAGATGAAAAAATTACCCCCAAATATGAAAAAGAGTTGACCACTTCAAAGTGGAATTCCCTGATTTTCCATTTGCGAGAGGCAATTTGCCCCCGCAACCATTATTTTTGATTTTCTGCTATTAATTTCAAGGCCATTAAGCAAACAGTATTCTATTAATCCACTAATAGAAGCTTTAAGGCCCTTTTCAGTCTGCGATAGCTGAAACATGTCATCTGTGTATTGCAGAGCATGCAGAGGATAGGCATGAATCCTAGGGGGATCCGGGTTCCTCTCCTTTATAAAGCTCATCAAGTCCGCTACATACAGATTAAAAAGTAGAGGAGCAAGGACACATCCTTGTCGAACTCCTCTTCTAATGGGGATTGGGGCACTTGGTGCAATCCCAGCACCATTTTTAACTCTCGCTGCATCATTAGAGTGTAATTGAATCAGGATTGTAAGAAGCCTGTCACTTACCCCCATAGCCCTCAATTTGGCCCAGAGTCTCTCCCGTGGGACCGAGTCAAAGGCCTTAGTAAAGTCCATGAAGGCCAGGAAAAGCTTCCCTTATCTAATCTTTGAATATTTGGTAATTAGATGCATCACGATGAAACTACAGTCCATTGTGAATTTGTTTGCCCTAAAACCATATTGTTCCACGGGAATAATACTCCTCGTATCAGCCCATTTTTGTAAAGATTGCAAGATGATAGTTGCATATAACTTGCTGATAACTGAAAGTAGGCTAATTGGTCTGTAACTCCCTGGATCAGCTCGGTCACCTTTTTTATAGATTGGAACAATCCAACTTTAGCCCCACGTAGATGGAATCCTACCCTCCTGCGAGATTTTGTTAAAAAGCCTACACAGAACTGAAGCCCACCAATGTGGGACAGCTTGCAAAACTTCTGCAGTTAAAAAATCTGGCCCTGGGGACTTCTTGGACTTCAGCAACATAATCCTTTCATAGGTATCTGACTCCTGACAATCAATTTCTAAAGACAGAGAAGGAGAGTAACAGACGAAACTATCGCTAAGATCTTCGTTAGGCAAGCTTTTGGCCTTACATAAGTTCCCGAAAAATTGCTCCCAGATGGCATTAGGGACCGAAGAACTCCTAGGCTTCCGAATAGAATTAATCATGTAATTCAGAATTTTCCAAAAATTCCTCGTGTTGCCTGTCCTGCTTGCTACATTAAGCGTTGCCCATTTCTTACTATAATACCTTTCTCTTTTGGTCCTAAGGAGAAGTCTGTATGAATGCCTTAGATCCAAAAAGTGGGAATGAGCAGAATGGGTTCGAGTCTTTACCCATTTCTTCTTCCCAGCTATGAGCCAGCGTTTAAATACCCGGCATTCTCTGTCAAACAAGGAATTACTCTGTATAGTAGATGCCCTGTAGGAACCAACTAGGTTTTCCTCAAGATACTCCATAATACCTAAGAATATATTAATTGATCCATCTGCATCATGCTCCCGAATCAGTGCCATGCCAAGCTCCTTAAGCTTCCCACTATAACACAGATCTTGCATCTTGCAAAACAGCTGGGTAGAATCCCATTTCCTAATCGTTCTTTCACTTGGCGAGTTATTAGCCTTGCTAGTCTAGTAATTCAGGCTATTGCCTAGGGCTATCCGCGCTTCCAATAGTTTATGGTTGCTTCCTGGTCTGATATTTAAAGTAAGACTAACTTCTCCCCAAAAGTGGGTTCAATAAAGACGTAGTCTATCATGCTTTGACCTAACGGACCAACGAAAGTATATCCCCCAACCAGATCTCCCTGTAGTCTACCATTAAGGGGTATCAACCCAAGATTGAAGATCAGAGCTTGGAGAAGCCGGCCTGTACCGTTAACTATCTCATCTTGAGAATGGCGACTAGGGATATGGGAAAAGGATC
>QEPC01009488.1:574099-586143 GCA_003113815.1 Sphenodon punctatus | reverse complement strand
CTCATTATCAAGTCCTATCCTTGCATTCCAGTCCCCTAACAAAATAACCTGGGCTCGGGGAAATTGGTCCCTTAGAGCATTTACCCTGTATTCCAAAGAGGACCATACATCCTCTTTATAATAAACCCAGGATGATGGAGGAATATACACATTCACAATAAGGTAATGCACTTGGTTAGGCAGCCTCAGTGACCGTATTTGAAACTCAGGCCTTTCTGAGGGAAGTGAATGAAAAGACCAGTGTTGCGAATCTACCACCAGGATTGCCAGGCCACCAGATGTCGGCCTCTTTTCCCCAACTTCTGACCGCCATGAAGTTCAATTTTGAAGTTCCCTATAACTAAATTCAGACCCTCACCAGGGCTCAGCCATGTCTCCTGAAGGCAGACACAATCATACTGCTTCATGTAATCTATCCATTCCTTGTCAATCAGTTTTGCATTCAAACCCGCTATATTCCATGATACTAATTTAAAATAAATATTATGCAAAGAGGAGCTGACACAGTGGGCACCATTCTGATTAGAAAGTTCTAATTCAGGAGAAAATCCCAAGGGCTCCGTGTGTCCAGGCTCTATGGTCAGATTATGTCAGGTGTGAATCTGAGCTATCTCAGTCAGAGTTTGATCTATATCTAGGCATGAGACGTTACTCCTTAGCTGTCCATTTAGATGCCTAAAATTGACAGAGCTTTCATTTTGCTCTGTCAAACAGTCCCTTATTAATGGTATAGATACCTTTCCAGGGGGGCTACCTTCTTTGCCAGGGTCAAGATAATGAGCAGCTGTCAGAACTTCGAGGTTCTGCTCTGGCTTATGCTGCAAAGACACCCGGATTGAATCAGGCAATTCATACTTCAATGGCTCTAAATGAACATTACTCTTAAATAGATCTAATTTTTGTAATATACTATCTTGATCTGTTACAGGAAGGTTCCTAAATGTGCTATAAAGTCCTACAGAATCAGTAGTTCCTGTTCTATCTGATAGAAAAATACCTAATTCATTAAGGAGAGACTGCTGCGCTACAAAAGGGGTAATGGACTGTGTCACCGGGACTATGACAGATGCAACAGGGGGCAGTAAATCCCTCCCCGCCTCATTGGGCAGAGAACTGCCCTCTGTGCAGTCCATAAGGTCCTGTGCCACAGTCTCATCCATAATATCAGGGCCAGGAGACACAGTTTCCTTAGCATCCTGCTTTCCAGCTGCAGATTCCTCAGTACACAAAAATTGCCTCAGTTCATCCACCCTCATTGGGGTTGCAGCAATTTTCTCACTTTCCCTTCTTGCAGGCATACTCAGTGATACTGCATGTACATCTTTCTTGGGGCACAGAGACCCCAATGTACGCTTGCACTCATCCAATGGGACAAGGTTAGCTGCAGAGGTTACTAGCAAAGGAGCTGGGAATTTAGAAGGGGAGATAGCAGGGATATCAGAGAAATTAACACTGACCACCCTAGCTATCGAAATCCCTCTGCTAAGAAGATATTTCCTAGTTTTAAAAATACTATTGACCAGCTCTCTAGAATTAAAATAAATTTGTATTAAGTGACCCCACCTGCGCAAAGGGAGGTGGACTACTTTCCCTATAACCTCGGCTATCACCTCTCTATGCAATAAATGAGATAAGTTAAGAATAATAGCAGGAGTGTCAGTCCATGAGGGGGTGTGGAAAAGCGGATCTTGCCTAACTTTAAATAAAACCGCATTAGGCACGATCCTCCTACCCTGGGCAATACACCCTCTGAGACTGCAACTTATTATTAGAACCCAACCAAGCATTTCATATCGGGCCTGGGAACTGATTTCATTTCATAAGGGTTACCAGCCATATCCGCCGGGTTCTAATTCAGTTTATCCATAACCTCCTTTAACTGGGCTCTCGCCTTAATCAGATAATTACTTATTTCAGAGATACTTGAAAACAGCGCTGCAACAGTTTTCACAGTTACATCAATCTGGGTTATCAGAAAATCAATCATGGCGACATCCTGGAGGTTGCCTATCTCTCCCTTTAATAACGGTGGACTATGGCCAACTCCAGTGGATTTAGGTCCCGACAAGTTAATCAGCTCTTCCTCATCCACAGGCAAACAGTCAAATCTGTTGAATAAATTAATGTTACCTTCCTTCATCTCCAAAGGAGTTTCACGTCTCCTATTTTTCTGTGGGAGTTCATCGCTGAAGGAAGGTGAGGGGCGCATCCGTTTCCGCTCCATGCAAATCAACAGGGTACGGCTTCAGCAAGAATCCTAGTCGGTGCCTAAGGCTACGTGCACAAGGGCGCGCCCTTGCGCGCGCAGCCCTTCGGTGCTCAGCCCTTCGGCACGACGCCGTTTGGCACATGCCTTTGGCATACGCCTTAGGCGCAGCCGCAGGCATCCGCCAGAGAGAAATCCCTGTGGCCAGGTGAGGGGCGGGGCACTCAATAGACTGACAGGTCAGCAGAGAGGGAACGCAGGACACAGTTCAGACAACTCACGTGCGCCAAGGAAAGCGCAGCCCCCTCCTATGTGATAACTGTCAGCAGAAAGCAGGAAACACACAGCGCACAAAAACTGGGCAGCAGCACGGTCCGTGTCCCTGCCGCTTGCCTCTGTTCTCCCAGAAGAAACTCCCGTGGATTCACCTAGAACATGGCCGGGGAGAGTCCAACGCCTGCAGCCCCCCTTTGAAAATGAGTACAAGTTCTGCGGACGGACCACCTAGAAGTTGGGGATGGGAGTGCTTAAGAGCTGCATTTAGGAAGAAGAGGGTCCAGATCATGAATCTGTCCCCTATCCGTTTTTGCAGTGCCCTCATCTCTGTTCCTTTACCCTGAACTAAGCTCTTCAGTGCTTGGGGGTAAAAATGGACCCAGGGGACAGGAACTGGAAAGGGGCCACATAAAAACTAGCTGTGGGCTGCATTTGGCCTCTGGGCCTGAGGTTCTCCACCCTTGACCTAGGTGATCACAGCTGGGAAATGGACAGGGCTAGCTATGCATTTGCTAACCTTCCTTGCTTTTCCTAGTTTAGACAAACCTGAAGAACTTGATCCTGGGATTTGCTGAAGGATGCTTAGCACCCTCGACCACCATGTGGTGTTAAAAGTACTGTGCCTCTGCCAAGAGGCTCTCAGCACCTCACAGAATCAGGCCGCGAGGAGGTTTGTAATTCCCACCTTTGCCAAGGACTGTAGTTTATTTATTATTTTACAGCGTTACTGAACGCATCACCAGTTCAGGGCTATCACCTAGGAGGGAATAGTCATACTGAAAAGGTTTTCTGTTTGGTATCTGCTGTAATAATAAAGTGTGTGTGATTTGAAAATGATGGGATGATTACCCGTGAGCTTGGATCTGGACTAGTTCCAGACCCTATTCCTCTAGATTTACCCCAGTGTCTGCACTGAGAACAGGATATAACCTTTTATCTCACAGTTCTTCTCTTTTAAACCATGAACACACAGGGACGATGGGGAACGTGTTGTCATTCAGCGAGACAAGAGCCCACCAGGTAGTGCAGCAGAAACCCGAGCAGTTTATGCTTTATAACCAGAAACAGCTCACCAGGATCTATCCATCACCCTATCGGATTGACTCCAGTAATTTCAACCCTCTCCCATACTGGAATACTGGCTGTCAGCTGGGTGGGTATTTCAACGTGCATTATGTATTACATGTATTGCATGTCTATTACGTAATACAAAGTCCATAGCTTTATATTCAGTGCAGGTTACCGTGATGAATGATTCCTAAGTTTGCTCCTTCAACAGTGGCACTGAACTATCAATCAGATGGGCGCATGATGCAGTTAAATCAAGCCAAGTTCAGGATGAATGGTAACTGTGGGTATGTCCTAAAGCCTCCACAGATGTGCAAAGGTAATGTCCTGCTTCACATTGGTTAAAATGTCACATTCACCAATATAATACAGCACATCATGTTCATTGTTACAGTGGCAAATCTTGTAGAGAAAATGGCTTTTCAGTTAATTTGTCAGCATTTTGTATCTAAAACTGAAAAATTAGAACAAGAGAAAGGAACAGAATTTGAGGCTCTTTTTTTACATTCCTGTCAAATAGTTAAGTTGGTTCTGATTTTTAAATGACTCAGGAATGGCCCAGGTGTGATGTTTGCTGTCATCAAGAGCAATAGCCTTGCTCTTGAGGACAGCAAACCTCTATTCTGTGTATTCTAATAATACCCTAGAAAGACCTCTTACAAGTAGACAAATATCTCTTTAAAAAGGTATAGCTCCCTCACTTCAGTGGGAGAGAGGGGCATTTGGCATCTGGCAAGCCTGCATGTTTACCCTTCTCCCTTTCAGGTTAATGGGAATCCTTCAATTTCCTTTAATGGGATTTAGAACAGGCCATTAAGCACTGCTTTATAATATGTCTGTATGTTCTTTGCATTATACATGTGCATTTGTAGCTGTTTGTGGGGCTGGTTTGTTCTGACACCGTCATTTCAGTGAAATTAGCAAGAAAGTGGAATTGCCCCATTGATAAACATTCCTGTACCTCAACTTCTTCCTCCATTTGCTGCTGCCTTGTGTGATTTCCTCCCCTCCCCCCATAGCAGTGTTAACTGAATAGATGTTGCTGGGGTTTTTTTTGTTTTTGTTTTAAAGTAAAAGGTCTATTTATCACACATGCTTTTAGATTCCTAATCTGAAGGATGTTACTTTCTTCCTCCCTTTGCAAACCTTTAGGTACATTCAGCCCGTACTCTGCTGAACCACTTCCTGCCTGCCCAAAGAAACAACTTATTCTAAAAGTCATCAGTGGGCAGCAGCTACCTAAACCTCCTGATTCTATGCTAGGAGACAGAGGAGAGGTAAAGCCACTTTGTGATACAAACTGATTTCTTCCATCATAACGGCTGTAGAAATGGACAGTGTTTTTGCTACAGAAGCTTTTGCTCACAAAATTGAATACAACTGTAATTTATAGATATTTAAGCAGCATTGCATTTGATATTCTGAATTTTGTACACTCTAAATACCAATTACCATTTCTTCTGTTTGTATTGATCTGAAAGCCTTGGTTGCTTGGCCACATGATCCCAATACTGCAAAAGAGCATTGATGAAACAGAATCCCCCTTTGATCCTTTATGGCATTTCCCATAATCCTGGGGCAGGGGAAATCATGTTAATTATGTCTGACAGCAAACGGTTGATTAGCTCACAGTTTAAACCACTACTCCTTCATTAACCTGGCCTGCAAATTCTGTATGAAAGCAAATATGGATTGATAGCCCAACAAAGAAATCCTCATTTTTAGCTTGTTTCACATGCAAACCCTAATGTTTAGCAGTGCCATTATATATGAGTATTTGATTTTAAATGAATTATTTGTAATGTTGGGTCATTTCTGATTGTTTTTATGATACAAAATCCAAACAGATAATTGACCCTTTTGTGGAGGTGGAGATTATTGGATTGCCAGTAGACTGCTGCAAAGACCAGACCAGGGTGGTGGATGACAATGGTAAAAGACCAACTTCCTTTTGTTTGGTACATTTTTGTGTAATTATGTCTGACTAATTCAAGGATGGGAAATTTCAGGCCTGGGAGCCAAATGCAGCCCCTGCAAGTTTTTATGTGGCCCCTTTATAGTTCCTTGATCTGGCCCTTGGATCCAGTTCCTACATCAAAGCACTAAAAAAACTGAGCTCAGGCTTAAGTGAACAGAGATGTGGGCTTGCACACAAGGAGAGGAGAGGAGACAGATCCATGGCACAGATCTATGATCTAGACCTCCTTTTCTCGAGTGATTCTTTAAGCACTCCCGCCCCCAACCTCTATGCAGCCTATGTTGGAGCTTGTAGTCATTTTTCAAAGTGGCCCCTGGGAGGGAAAAGACTAATCCAGCCTTTCAGCAGGCTTTCCTTAACTCTTCACTCCCCCACCAAGAGATTGCTCACTGATCCCTCCTCTGTCTCATACTGTTTTATCCTTCAGGTTCCCCTCTTCCTCCTGCAAATAAGCCAAGAACATATACCTGCAATATTTAACTTCATGCACCTTTCCCTGTCTCTCACTGTGTTCCCCTCCCTTGTTCATCCTAAACTATAAGCCCCTTGGGGCAGTGACCTGTCTTTAATCATAATTTGTAGAGAACTCCTTTTTTGAGATTTTCTTTGCAGCCAACACCTGTGTGGAGACAATGCAGGCATTGTCAAATTGTCCCTGGTTCTTCTGACTCCAGTGGAAACATTGTCTGCTGCATGTAGTTCCACCTTAGCAGCTGTTGGCATTGATGAAACGGCTGCATCCCTTCTTGTGTCTGTTCCTGCTATATCCCCCAGGGCTATTTACAACTCCACTTTTGTCTCTTTTACCTCACCAAAACAACATACAGAAAGTATATTTGAGGGACATGCCCATAATATTTGGTCTTTTGTGGGACCCGCTATAATCAGTGTACACTGTGTTTTCCCATTTCTGGTAATCCTCTTATGAGCAAATGTAGCCATCTAATGTTTTTTTCTAAAAAAAACCTGTTCATAAGTTACATCCTGATAGCCATATTTTACCACCCTTGTCCCATGCTGCTTAGCATGCCACACTAATATGTAAAACGTACACTACAGTGTCTGACTGGTAAAGGTTCGTGTGATGATTTCAGTAGGACTGCTAGCAGGGCAAGGTACCCTCAGCATGAGAGAGAGAACCTGACTCTGCTACTCCACACCTTCAAGTCTCTCCTCAAAACCCACCTCTTCCGCTCTGCCCTTCCTAACTCTTGCTAACCACCCCCACCCAGGATTATCCCCCACCTGCTATCTGCAAACTCCCAGTTTACTGTAACCAAGCCAAGAACATGTACTCTTATTTTTTTGTAAAGCACCAGGTACATCACTGGCACTATATAAATAATAATAATAATAATTAATTAATAATAGCACGACTAGGCATACACAGCATTTTACAGTCACATATTTCAGAGACTGGTCCCTGCCCAGTGGGTTTACAATCTAAGGATGACACAGGTTGAGGGGAACTCACAGGGAAAGACAGACAGACACACACATTCCCATTTTAGAGATGGGGAACTGAGTCTTAGAGGTGGTGACTTGCCCAAGGCCACCCACTGAGTTCATGACTAGGACAGGATTCAAACCCTGGCTTCCTAATTCCAAGTCCAACACCTTATCCACTACACCACACTGACTTTCTAGGCTGAGACTTGCCCAAAGCCACCCAGTGAGTTCATGGCTAGGGTGGGATTTGACTCCTGGCTTCCCAGGTCCAAGTCCAGCACCTTATCCACTAAACCCATGCTGGCTCTTCACAGCTAGGCAATTCACATAGTATGTAGTAGAAGATACTCTAACAACAGCCTCTTATACAGTGAAGTGGAAGAACAGGGTGGAATGAGAAAAGAGGGAAGTAGGGCTAAACCTTCACTTCTTAGCAAGAGTAGTGTAAGAGAGCAGCAATGAGCAATTTCTAAAGACAGAAAAAATGTTGCAGCTAGATACAGTGATATCCAGAAGCTGCACCAAAAAATACAAAGAGGCAAAGAAAAATTCTGGGTCTGCAAAAATTGTCATAAACAATCGATTTTTAACCTACAGCATCAGTGTAAGAAATAGCTGCAAACATTGATCGTGTATGAAACGTGATTGACTTCTGATGGATGGCATTGGCTCCTCAGCTTTAAAATGTTGCTTTCTAGGCAAAAATTGCTGGATTGGCAAGAGTAAGATAGATAACAGAGAGGATGGGGCTGTGATCCACAGATTTATGTGCAGCGGCTGTGCTTTGATTTCTTTGCTGTCGGTATCCTGGGTACCTTCCACACATGTAGGCATAAAAGCAGTAAGATAGAATGAGAAAATGCAGGCTACGGAATGCTCCTCTACCACGTCACGTGTATAGGAGAGGAATGCTGTAGAGCGGAGGTGCTAGGGAGGTACAGGTGTCAATTCTCAGTGGTGGAAGTTGCCTGTGAAGAAAGTTAGGGATTATTTCTGTGATGCTTGGTGTGTCTGTGCTTGTTTAATCTCCAGTAGCCCCAAAACCCAGGGGTCAATCGAAGGATATGCAAACTGTGCAACCAGGTAGAGCCCCATAGCAGCTCCCAGAAGTCTGCCCTGCAACGTTGCCATTAGAAAGCTCCTGGCCCAGCTGCCTTACCCTTCTATTTGTAAAAGTAGAAGTATTTGTAAATCTTACCATTAGATTACAGAAATGCAGTCACATTGTGTATTGTCCAGGCACACAACGTATTGTTGCATTTTGCCTTAACCCTTCCTGTATTGAGCAAGTGATCTCTGCTCTCTTCCATCTCCAAAACGTTTTGTTTATCCGAAAAAAACATTTTTAAATAACAAGAATTGAGGCACTTTGATGGTTAGCTAGTGAATATCTAAGATCATCTTTGCTTGTCTAAGATCATTGTTGCTGTTGAGTACCTCTAAGAGCACCTTCACAAAATACTAATTGAAGCTTCCTCCCGTCTGAGTTTGAATTTGGCTCCAATCAACACTGCTGTAAGCACTGACAAGAAGGGGAGAAAGATACTGTTGACCAGGGGCAGGGGGGGGGAGGACATAGCTCAAGTGGTAAGAGCACATATTTTGTATATATAAGGTCCCAGGTTCAATTCCTGGCATCTCCACCTCAGGCTCCCCGCCAGCACGCCTGGGGGAGGCCCCTGCTGGGGGCCTGGAGGGGTCTCGGGTAGCACGCTGGGATGGCCTCTGCCGGAGACCCTGGAAGAGCCAGATTTGGACCCGAATTTGAAACCCCTGCTGCTGTGTCAGGTTGTGACAATACTTTTCTTTCTTTCTTTATGTAAAATTTATATCCTGAACAACAATAATCAATAAAACAAATTTTTAAAAAACAATTTAAAAATGCAATATGCGGGGAAGAGGAAACCCCCCACCCCTACCCCTCACCAAAAGCCTGACGGAACAGCCAGGTCTTACGTACACGCCGAAATAGCAGGAGAGTGGGAGCCAACCGAGCCTTCTCCAGGAGCGAATTCCACAGCACAGGGGCAGCCACCGAAAAAGATCTAACATCGGTAACCACCCACCTCGCCCAGGGAACCTCCAAAAAGGCTCCCACGGACAATCTCAAGGGTCGCACGGGCACATGGGGAGTGAGGTGGTCCCGCAAAAAAGTAGGGCCCAGGCCATGAAGGGCTTTAAAGGTTAAAACCAGCACCGTGAACCTGGCCCGGTGCTTTATAGGCAGCCAGTGCAGAGCCCGGAGCACTGGTGTCATGTGCTCCCTCTGACCCACCCCTGTAAGGAGACGAGCCGCGGCATTCTGCACCAGCTGCAGCCTCCGGACCAGCTTCTCGGGCAGCCCCATGTAGAGTGCGTTACAGTAATCCAGCCTCGAGGTGATGAAGGCATGGATGACAGTGGCTAAGATGGACCATTGGTCTGACTCAGTTAGGCAGTTTAGTTTAGTTTAGACAAAACCAATTATTTTAACGTAGTCTTAGCCCTCCTGCTATATCTCTGTCAAAGGATGTGATAAGGAACACTAGCATGATCACACAGAGTAGTTCAGTTGTAGCATCCAAAATATCAGACCGCTTCCTCCCCTGTGTTTCATTGTGATCCTTAAGGTCAGTCGAGAACAGCCTTCTGCTAATTCCATCACGGTTCCCATTGCATACAGCCAAAGCCACAGCTCTGAAATGCCCTTCCCTTGGAAATTCACCAAAGCCCAAGCTTCCACAGCATCCTCTGGAGGCAATGGAAGATCTTCTATTCGGCCAGGCATTTGGTGGGCAGAAATAGCTTTTGCAGGGAGGTTACATATGTCCTATATTTTGATTATATTTTGTAGCCTACCCTATGCCCTTGGGATAGGACTGGTTATAAGGCCAAACAAATCAATACATTTATTTCTCTCTAATATTGACTATGAGATATTTGTTATCAGTTTCTCAACTCCTGGGTCAGGACCCAAAATTGGGTCACCAGAATGTGTCAGAGAGGCACACCAGAATGCCACTAGTGCTACATTATATGTTTACTGGATTGTAACAGGTCAATAAGGTTTACCAAAGGCTCGTGAGGCCAAAAGGTTGAGAATTGCTGTTCTCTCTTGCCAGTGTCAGGAAATAATATATACTCTTGTAGCAGATCTGTTTCTTTTTATCTCTTGTTCTTCATAGATATTGATACCTGCTGCTTGGTCTGTTTTCCATTCTGATGTTTTCTGTTGTCTTCATCTCATAGGATTTAATCCTGTTTGGGAAGAAACTCTCACTTTTACCATCCACATGCCTGAAATAGCTTTGGTTCGGTTTCTTGTCTGGGATCACGATCCTATTGGTCGAGACTTCGTTGGACAAAGAACTGTGGCCTTCAGCAGCCTTATGCCTGGTTAGTTCCACTCGTTTATGTGACTGACATTTATTTTAAAAATTGGAAGAATGATGGTTTCCCACTGTTGAGGAATGTGGGACAAGGGCAGTCGGTTTAAGTTGCAGGAAAGAAGGCTTAGGTTAAATATTAGGAAAAGCTTCCTTAAATGTAGGAACAGTTGGCCAGTGGAACAAATTGTTCAGGGAAACGGTGAAATTTTCATATTGGAGATTTTTAAGTAGCAGCTGGAGAAAATTGTCCATCAGGGATAGTTAGACAAAGTGAACCCTGTTTCAGTGCAAGGGGTTCAGTGCAGGGGTTGACCCTCAAGTACAGGTGATACAAACTGTCAAAGGGTAAGAACAGATGTGACACTGACGCACTTTGGCCTGGGACCCACCAGTACGTCTGATAACATGCTGTCAGATGTTAGCCCAGGACTGCCCCAGGGCAGGTAGGCAGCTAGCCTGGGCTGCATCCTTGGAAAATCTCCGAGGATGCAGCCTGGCCTAAGGGCCGTCAACGTGGACTAACACGTGTGTTTAGCCCCACCCTATGCACCTCGAGGCAGAGACTGCCATGGATGGTCTCAGAAAGTGATTGACCCAACACATCATGGGGGGCATATCTTGGATCTTGTGTTTTGCACTGGCCTTGAGGCAGGTGAGCCATTAGCGGGGGAGATATCAACTATGCCTTTGTCATGGACAGACCCTTACCTTCTGCAGGCCTCGCTCCTGGCACATGTCTGCCCCTGGAAAGGTGCAGAACCAATTCGAATGGTTCTCCCTTGGAGGTTGATGGAACCGGAGTGATTCCAGATGACTCTGGGCAAGATACCCTCTGATTTCGATGACCATCTCATTGATGATCTTGTCGTATTATGGAATACTCTGATGACTGAGACCATCGATCGGACGGCTCCTAGGTGTCTGCTACTTGTGCGGCAGCATCGCAGGCCTCCTTGGTTTTCTGAGGAACTGCAGTTGCTGAAGCGAGAAGGGCAGCGGTTAGAGTGACAGTGGCGTCATTCTCATGCTGAAGCCGACAGATTGCATCATAGAGCCAGTTTACAAGCCTATGCCGTAGCTATGTGGGCAGCAAAGAAGGAGTTTTTTGCTGCCGTCATAGCATCCGCAAAATCCCATCCAGTGGAGCTTTTCCAGGTGGTGCGGGGGCTGGTCAGTCCGGCCTCCCTTCACCTGGGAGTGGAGTCATCTAAGGCCTGTTGTAACATGTTTGTGGATTATTTTGTGGAGAAAATCACTAGTATTCACCAGGGCTTCAACGCTACAGTTGATATACATGAGGAACTGGAGGTTATGAAAGCCCCGTCTTGTCCAATTGTATAGGATTAATTTCAGTCGGTGACATCCGCCGATGCGGTCGATGTTCTTGGGGCTGTTAGGGCCACCTCTTGTGAGTTAGATCCGTGCCCGTCTTGGCTAATTAAATCTTGCCAGGAGACAATGGGTCCATTGCTGGCTGGGGTGGTCAACACCTCCCTTTGGGAGAGCAGAGTGCCAGGCTGTCTCAAGGAGGCGGTGGTGCGGCGGCCTCTTCTCAAGGAACCATTGCTTGACGCTGACTCCCCCGCCAGCTATCAGCCTGTCTCCAACCTTCCCTTTTTAGAGAAGGCTATTGAATGGGCTGTGGCCCAGCAGCTGCAGGGGCATCTTGATTGTGTTGGTTTTCTTGATCTCTGTCAGG
>QEPC01009488.1:552360-570393 GCA_003113815.1 Sphenodon punctatus | reverse complement strand
TTACGAGATCACAGTGAACCACGGTGAATACCCACCTGTGGTCACTGTGGCTCGAACGTCTGTTTGGCGGCCGCCAGATGTTCGCCACGGTCAATACCCGCATGGGGTCAATTTGAACCACGCTTCCCGGGCTAGCCGGGGGAATGTCCCGGGAAGCGTGGTCAAAAAGATCCCCAGCGGGGACCCAAAAAAAGTAACGTCTGGCCGGTTGCCACGGCCCGGGATCCCAGGCCACGGCACATCCGGCCCGACGCGGCGGCCGCAGTGGCCCCGCCGCCCGCCCGTCTCCCTGGAGGGCGGGCGGCGGGGTGCGTGGAGGGGGCGGGGCCGGGCGGCCGCACGTTGCGCCGCGCGGCCCTGCCCCCTCCCAGATTCCCCGCCGGGATCCCCCCGGCACATCTGATATGGCGTGACGGGGTGACCCTGGCGGGGAATGAAAGGGTTGTTTTCGGTACAGGGCCAAGCGGCCCCGTAACGTCTGAAAACACCCATTGTCAATATTATTTGTGAATACAAAAATGTCTGTTTGTTTCACCACTATCCTTGAAGTCCTTTCCTGCCCTTTACTTCCATGATGACTGTTTGTGACGTCACCAGATACAAGATGCTGAAATACACAGTTCTAACATTATTAAGCTTGATTGCTTACTGGTACAACCTATGTTATGTATAATTGTGGAAGACTATGGGTGTTTTTAGATGGACATGGGACTGCCCACCCCCAAGTCCGTCCACTGCCAGCCCTGCCTGGATCCGCTTCACACAGACCCAGCGGGTTCCTCAGGCGGTGGGCCACTTGTGCAGTGCTCCCCCTCGCACACCATAGAGTAGCGGGTGATTGCCTGATGTTCTAGGCTGGCACCCGCAAATCTATGGTGTTGCCCGGGAGAATGGCTGGCTGGAAGTGGAGCTGCAGCGTGGGTCTGCGCATCAGATGGAAAGCTGCTCCACTTTGGGTTGGTATCCTGGGTTTGGTCAGCCTGCTCTGTTGGCAGTGCTCCGGGGTGTTCCAGAGCACCACCAGCAGGGTTGCCCCAGAGCCACCTACAGATCTAGCAGGGCCCCCTTCACCCAGGGGTGAAGCAGGCTGACACGGCCAGCACCAGAACAGTCCTTCCGTCTGAAAACATCCCATGTGTGAACAGACATTCCTAAGTGTGAGTGTAAAATATGAATTACCTAAGTTTGGATGCACTATTTTTCCACTTTCCCAGG
Organism: Sphenodon punctatus; assembly: GCA_003113815.1. Classification (NCBI taxonomy): domain Eukaryota; kingdom Metazoa; phylum Chordata; class Lepidosauria; order Sphenodontia; family Sphenodontidae; genus Sphenodon; species Sphenodon punctatus. The sequence goes on along the minus strand of QEPC01009488.1, from coordinate 569,178 downwards.
CTACCGCCATGTGTATTTGGAGGGGCTGACAGAAGCATCTATCTTTGTTCATATCACAATCAATGAAACTTATGGAAAAGTAAGTATTTGTGGGAACGTAAATCCTTTACAAATGCTTCTGTTTATTATTGCTGCCAACAATGGGTTAAGATGCATCAATGTAATTTTGTAGGAGTAATATGTCTCGAATCCTAAGATTTAACAGCATGGTGTTTTCTTACTGAGCCACTGTTGGCAGGAAGGACGAGGTAAAAATTTAAATAAATAAATATTATTTAATACTTAAATATTTATTTAATACTGGATCAGACCAGTAGTCTATCAAATCCTTTGGTAGAGATCAGGCCTCGGCCCTACTTATCTATGGGACCACCTCACTCCCCATGTGCCTGTGCGACCTTTGAGATCGTCCATGGGAGCCTTTTTGTAGGTTCCCCGGGCGAGGCGAGATGTTAGATCTTTTTCGGTGGCCACCCCTGTGCTGTGAAATTCGCTCCCACAGGAGGCTCGGTTGGCTCCCACTCTCCTGTTATTTCGACATCTATGTCATTGCTGTTCCGCTAGGCCTTTGGTGAGGGGTAGGGGTTGGAGGGGAGGGAGTGTTTTTTTCCCCTACATAATGTGGAATTTTTAACTGTTTAAAATGTTTTATTGTTTTTTATGGTGGTTGTTTGCCACCCCGGACTACCCTGTGGGCAGGAGGGGCGGGATATACATTTTGTATAAATAAATAAACAAATTAATTAATTAATTAATACCTAATGCGTCAGAGGGAAAGCACAATATACAAATAGCAGAGAAATTACATACGGCCTGATTCTCCATTGACTTCAACCTTGTGTAATTATGGCCACGCACAGTGACCATAAGCCTCATTGTTCCTGTGTAAGTTCATTTGATGGCCACCTTACACTGGTGTGAATGACGCTAGGCATGCAGGGCAATGTAATTTTTTACTCCTGACCATTGCAGGCAGTCAGTTTGCATAAGATTTGTGTTTATTATCTCAACCTGCAAATAACTGTGACTGCTGTTATCTAACATTCATTTCTCATCTATGGAGAGTACATGCATTTAAGCAGTTTTGCTTTTAAAAACCACTAATTGCCCTGAGCTGCAGTCCTGGATATTTAACAAGTTCTTTGTTGAGTTTTAATCCATTTCAGCGTGGGCAGTGTTGCTTTTCTGCTATGTTTGGGAAAGACGGGAAATTTTAAAACTTGTTCAAGTTTTAAAATGAAGGCGAAAGCACAGTGCATTATTGTCATCCTTCCTACTAGCTTCCTTTGCTGAATAGTTTGCTAGAGAACTACAGGAAGGCACCTGTCTTCACTGCCATTTCCCCATTGGCCAAAATGGGGGAAACACAGTGAACTCAGGTCCCTGAAGGTTATTACAAAATGGAGGCAAAGGAATCTAACTCAAAAGACAGACTCATGGAGAATAGAACTATTGTAGAACAGGCTTCTGAATGGAGGGGGGGAAAGGAGGTCAGGGCATTCATTCAATGACAGTGTTAACATTTAGTGGACTGTTCAGAGTCTTTCTCCTGCCTCACAGTGGAAAGCATGGTGACAAAACTCTTAGAGGCTAACAGTGCAGTGAATCCCAAACTGAGTGGCATGAGGACCTTGGGGCAATGACAGTTAGTTCCAGTGGTGGCATGAGACTGGGGAAAAATCAGGACTGCGAGAGAGTAGGAAACAGTGCCCATCTGTAGCTGTCTCCCTAACAGTGCCCAAAGAGCTGAGCGTATACAGTCTCTCTCGTCTCGCTTGAACTATCGTCTCGCACCTAGAAGCGATCCTTTAATAAAATGGAGGCGCATTGGCAAGAAATCATGGAGAAGTTTGCATTGATATTCCATCTGCTCTGAGACTAAACAAAGTTCCTTTGCCTTGTGGCTAAGAGAAATCCTATCTTGGTGGTGGTGATGATCAACATGGATTGCTATTTGTCTTGCATGTCATTCAGAGATGAAATACATTTAAGAAAAAGAATTAATGTCTATTAACTACTGAGTATAATAGGGTTGAATAACTGTAGAAGATTTAAAAAGCAAAGAGACTTAAACACTCCTGTACATTTGGTCTAATGATGAACCTCGCTGAGTGATTTGCTAGGGAGAAGCATGTATTGACACCAATGGATGCACCACAGATTGATTTACATGTTATTGTTTGTTTGTTTGTTTGTTTGTGAAAGTCTTGAAACATCAGCCCAACATATTTGCCTTTCTTTCCCTTTTAGTGGAGTCCTTTAATCCTCAATCCCAGTTATACTATATTACATTTTCTAGGAGCCACAAAGGTAGTCTTCATTAGCATGCACTTTGCACTTGCTAGGCAAAGATTTATTGAACAGTTCCTGATCGCATGAGCTGTAACTATCATATTGCTTCATTTTCCATTAAGAACCCAAAACACCTTTGAACGTTGCTGTGAACAGCCCATATCATACAACTCCACGTTTAATGGGTAGCCTGTTACTAAAGAACTTTTTTTTTTTTTTTTAAACAATCTTATCATCTCTGATTAGGAAACTTCTAGTAAAGCTCCATCATCATTATGGCAGGCTGCCTTCCTAATGAGGAGAAAGTCATACATGCATGAACTCATGAAGACCTGTACCTATAGTTTCCTGCTTGAGTCTATGTGAATGGTTGGATGTGATTTCTTCCCTTTGCCTTGCCTTGCCTTTGTTTGGGGGGGAAGGGGGGAGGGGGTTGTGTGTGGTTTTTGATGGTGGTGGTGGTTGTTTTCATTAATCACTCAGAAATGTATACAGCAGCAGTTTTGAAATGCATTTCCCTAAAGGAGGCTAAACTTCCATAAAGTCTGTGGTTTTCCTCTTCAGAACAAGCAGCTGATAGGATTCAGAGGGCTGTTCAACAAGAACCCCAAGCATAATTCTGCTGAAAACAATGGTCACTATATCCGGAAACGATCGATCGGTGATCGAATTCTTCGACGAACAGCTAGCGCTCCAGCAAAGGGCAGAAAGAAGAGCAAAATGGGCTTCCAGGAAGCCACTGAACTTAAAGATAGTACGTCTGAGACAATAGACTTGAAAGACAAGGAAGGGGTTAGAAGACGTACAGCCAGAAGTTTGCAAGCACGTCCTGTTTCTATGCCAGTAGACAAATACCTTCTGATGGAATTGCCATCACCAAGTCGGGAAACAGTTGATGATGCCACTGGAAAAGAAAATATCTCTGGTAAGACACTTCAATGGTATTTCTGTGCAACAGATTTAAACCATGTTGTTATGCTTGAGCCTACAATTCTCCAATGGGTAGTTAACGTTAAACACAGGTGAATTTGAGCTACAGGATCCAGTCTAATATGCCATGTGTATTGTAGTCTTTCATCAAAGCAACATACAATAAAATTAGTTGGTTGCATTTTTAAATGTCTTCCGATTCAGACATTTTAAATGTCTTTTTAAATCTATTCTGACAAGTGAAACTCAACACAGCTTTTCTATCCCCAGAGTAGACAAGTGGATATTAAAGGATTCCACAGATTTAATTAAAAGGACACTTGTCTATTTTCGTTTTGTAATTTAAAAGAAAAAAGTAACCGGATAAGCTTAGTTGCTCTTTTAATTGCCTGTTAGAAGCTTGAATCTGAGATCTCTGTCCTTCCCAGAGACAATTTCCTCAATTTCCAATTGAGAAACAATGTCCTCAGTTGTCTTCAAGCTCTGGTTTATAACTGTTCATTTACTCAGGAGAGCTGGTCGACTGGCATTGTGTATTTTTTTTTCTTATTTTTTTCAAGGGAAAAAAAGCTTGAAGCATTTGTTTTGGAAACAATGTATATAAGGAATAACATGGACTTTGCAAACAGATGTAAAAGGGAAAAAAAAGTAGGTCAAACCTTGACATTGTCCTTTTAAATGAATTTAGCAAAATTAGAAACCTGGGGTGTAAATTTTGATCTTTGCTTCCTCCCACCCAAGCCATTCCTGGATTAAAATATAAATGTTAATATCATTCCTCCTAATAGCCTTGAACAAAGTTCTTTTAAATATGCCAGACATAATTCAGATTAGATCCACTGGAGTAAATCAGGAGTAAGTCTATTGAAATAAATGGAATCCAACTGATCTAAAACTTGTGGAAAGGGTGCCTAGCAGCTGGAGCATCTGAAAGAAAGCCTTTAATTTTATGCCTTGGGTGTCTTTGCCCAAATGAATCTTCATTGGTGTGATTGCAATTGCATTCGGGTTGAATTGGGCCTCCTACATTTCCCTCTGTTCTTTATTGAAAGACATCTAAGAAATAATATGCATCAGTTTAGTCCATACATGGAGATCCTTTCAACCCTGTGTGCTTGGTCTTGAGAAGTTTAGGAATGTTTTCTTCTTTTCTAACTGGTGTGCAATCCTGCATTCCTGTCCACCGGAAATAAATACCATGAGCTCTCTATGCACAAGAAATGTTGTATCAGGCCCTTGGGTGGTAAAGTGATGGGCAATGCAATTCTCTGGTGCTATCCCTTAGCCTATGTGTGAGTCCCATTCAATTCAGTGGAACTTGTGCCAGCAGTACTGACTGTTAGCGCTGATATTAAATTGCAAGATGATTACACCTGTAGCTATATATTTTTTTCTAGTTGTACATGATTTTTGGTGATTGTTTAAAAAAAGTGTAATTCATAAATAGTCCAACTTTGCTGAACTTACTAGGGCTGTCAACCAGTTAAAATTTTGTATTGTTTAACTCTGTTACTTTGACCCTTTAATCAATCAATTAAGTCCTATACAATTCGTTTTTGCCAAAATTTCCTGTTTTTAAATACTTTAATATTTGAAATTTATGATTTTTCAACTTTTTTATTTAAAATTGTGTTCAAAAATAATTTTAAAAGGTTGATTTTTTATTTTTATTTTTGTGCAGTCTATGCTAATTTGAAATCAATTTATTCATCAATTACTTTGATTGATCAAATAATTGTTCCTTTCAGCCCTAGTTCTTACTTGGATAAATTATGGCTGAAGTTGAGCAAAGACCTTATCTTGATAAGGAATGAGTAATGGAGCTAGAATTTGGCCTGTACAGTTATAGAAATGTGACAAGAGTTGTAGACAGATGTAAACACAACTAAAATATTTCCTTCCACAGAATTCAAAATCTTTTATTTTGTGCGAATACAGGAGATTAGAAATTTAAATGCAGTTAAAGACTTAATTCTAAATGGCAAGTCAAGGATTCTAAACAGTTGCTAAAGACCATTATGCATGGGTCCCACTATCAGATGTTTAACTCAGAGATCTTATAAACATGCTTCTTGTTTCCAGATGTTGTTTAACAGAGCTGTTTTGTTCTGTCTTTATTGCCATGCTTCTTTATAGTACAAATATGAATAGGAACACAGCTGAAGGTAATGCCACATGTCCAAAATATGGTACCTCATTGACATTCTTTACAATAAATATTACATCATGTGCTTGATGTAATAGACATTTAAGAACAGCTTCAATGAAGTGCCTACAACTATAATTTTCCCATTTATTCATATCACACAGATACCTTGTACTAAACCTGCACTCCCCCATAATTAAATCCTGTCACAACTGTAACTAATTTTACATTCTCCATTTGTCTGTCTGAAGACAAAATTGTTGTTAACAGGTCGTAGGCAAAGTGTTGTGTCTAACTAATGTGTTTTTTATTTGATTTAGCCAAAAATAACGATGGTGCAGGCGAGAAGCAAGCAAACGTGAAAGAACCTATCTTTTCATCCCCTGAAAAAAATGTGCCCTCTATAAAGTCAGCATCACCACTTAAAAAAGATATTCCCCCAACTGTCTGTGAAACAGATGGTTCTGTAGCATCACCAGTACGTGAACAACTACAGGGCCTCAACTTAGAAAATGGGATAGCTGAAGCTTACCACTCCAAGGACTATCAGAATAGTCATCTTTACAGCGAACCTGTTCAGGGAAGGCAAGATTGTCTGTTTTCTGTAACAGATTCAGGAAGACAAGATGGAAGTTGCACTGAACAAAAGGGCATAGAGGACAGTGCAGTCACAGCGTGTAAAGAGGAGAAACCAGCACTGATGGAAATCTCTCTTCCTGAAAGAGAACAGGAGGCTGAAAGCAATAAATGTGATGCAGTTATGAGCAGGACTGTAACTACTTTCTCACTGACTGATGGATCTTCTATTGTCTGCTCTGACATCCAGGATTTACACTCTACTGCAGCCATGCATGATAGCGACATTTCTCGTCTTATAGAGGAGGTTTCTTTAACAAATGAGAGTGAAATCGGTAGTTCTGTCTCAGCATTGATTGGACATTTTGACGTCACAGATGACCAAACTAATTTGACTACTGTTTCAAGTCTTCATGGCATTAGCAACCAGACCTTCAGTGTGATGTCAGCACATCCACATTTGTCCAGTGTGGACTTTACACCCCATAAGCAAAACTTTAATAGTGTAAAACCGGTTGAATCACCATTGCACTCTACACCAGATACCACCATGTTCTCCAGTCCTGAGACAACAGAGTGCTCTTTGTACACAATTATCCATGAAACATCTCTTTTGCCAGCTTCTAACTGTAAGCAAATAGATGAACTAGTTTGCAAGAACAAATTAGACTGTGCAGAAGATACTCTTCCAGTGTCATCTTGCACTTCCCCTTTCCACTTGCAGAAAGCAGATCCTAAAAGGAAGTGCGGAACAAATTGGGGAACTCTTGATGACTACAGTTCCTGCACTTCTAACAGTTTAACTTTGGAGGATACAATAGTTGGCCCTTCCATTTGTGTAAATTCTGCAGGCAGCAGTTTAATGGAAGTCGATGGGGATTCTCAAGACCTCTTGATAACTACCTATGAATATAAGACAGAAGATATGAGTCAACTTGCTTCGCCTTTGAAACTGAAGCATAATCAGGATATGGTCTACTACAATGAGAGTATCTCTGGGAATTATTTGGTCAATGAGGACCATCACAATGCTCCTCTAGATAATTCAAATAGTTTTAGGACTGCAAGGAATAAAAATGTTCCTTTCCCAGCATGTCAAAGTGCTAACATTTTGCATAATAATTATCTGCAAACTTCAGATACACAAAACAATTTGCTGTATGTTTCTCAAAGATCCAGACTTCATAACATGCACTCTCCAACTCCCAAGACTCCTTTGCTCTATCCTTCTCCTGCCTCCCTCAAACAGCCCAGCCCTTGCAAATCCAAGAGCCTTGGAGACTTAACATCCGAGGATATCTCTTGCAATTTTGAAAGCAAGTACCAATACATATGCAGAAGTTTTATTACATCTGGCATGAGAGACAAGAAGGCTGCTGCTATGAAATCAAAGGGACCACAGTCTACAGACACTCTGACAGAACAACTGCGTAAACTGGTATCCTTTGACCAGGAAGACAGTTGTCAAACGTTGTACTCTAAGGAGGATGACAATGATTGTCCCAAAGTGTTGGTCCGAAAATTGTCATCCAGAAGTCAGAGCAGGGTACGCAATATTGCTAGCCGTGCCAAGGAGAGACAGGAAGCAAATAAACAAAAGCTTTCGAATGCTAACGACATAGCAGGGGTCGTTCTTAGAAACAAACCATCAGCATCTCCTCATGTTGTCAACAGGCATTCCACTGGCTCTTACATAGCAAGGTATCTGAATAACTTCAACAGGGAGGATCTAGAGGGCCGAGGTGTGCCAGAAGGTGCATGCACTTCTTTGCGCTATGGGGGTAATGACCAGTTTTATACAGATGACTCTGTTTTACAGACTGAGTCAAGCAATGATGATAAACCAGAAATTTATTTCCTTCTGAGACTGTAAATTGTATAAATGTACATTTTCAGTATTTACAATCAATCTGGGGAATGAAGGACTTTTTGGTAAGGAGTGCAGTCTTTGGCATTTTAAATTATTTAGAAATACATTTTGTTTAGCTAGTGATTTAGTCTTCCCTTGAATTAATGTGTCCTTTTCCATTGATAATTATGTAAATAGACTGGGTGAGCCTGCCTGATGTATGTATGATTTTTATGTAGGAATTACTTCGTGGATTAGTCAGGAAATTGCTTGCATGCAATAGAAATGAGCACTCGCAATGTCCTGTATTTGTAATGCATGTTAATTTTAACAACATCTGTGCACATCAACAGAATTCTGCATTTAATGCAATAAATATCTTCCTGTTTCTAAAACCTTTAGCTGTCTGCAGAAAGCCTTGGAATGACCATCTCTTTCTGCAGAGGCTGCTGAGCATAGTATGTTATACTGTTGGTCAGTGCATTGGGACCATTGACAGTGGGAAATATGGTGCCCAGGATTGTTTGCAGATTCAGGCCCTTCATTTGTAACACTATTCCCCACTCCCTTTAACTGTTTTCACCAATCTGCTAGCATTGAAACCTTCCCATGCGTTTTTAAGAACAACAGAGCTGCAGCCGCTGATCTGTGGTGTTAGATATCATGGCAGTTTGTAAATAACTTGTATTCCATCCTCTTAAGAAAGAGGATGGTAATTTTCTTGTATAAGAAAACCGAGAATCTTGCTTTCCCCCTCTTTGTTCTGTAATTTTGTGTTGGCTGTGTATATAACTCGAATACTGTAGCAAACCTGTTTGCTATATATTTGTGGTTATACTGTTAAGTTGTTGACAGCAAGCACAGTATTTACAGCTCACACAACAGAAAAAGTAGCCCAGCTTTCCATTATCCTCTGGTTTTAAGAAAAGGGCTTTTTTTACATAATGCTGAAAACCAAGTACGTGGTTAATTGCAACAATATACAAACATTTACCCTGTAGACAGCAAAGTAGCTTTATTTAAGGCTTTGCTTTCACTCTGAACACATTTTTGTTATATGTGAAAGGCATGTATCTTTTACCTTTTTGCTTTTGTAAATACAGGATATGAATATTCATGGAAACAACATTAAAATAGATTTTTAAGCACCCACATGCATATTTATTAGAGCAAGAGCAAATCTTGATCTAGGGGTAAACTGTGTGCATTTGTCTTGTTGGACACCTACGGTAAGCTTTTAACAAGAGAAAATGTTCTTACTTCAGAAGATGGATGTCTCTTTTCCAATGGACTTTGGATAAGACCCACCAGCCACTGAAGCAGAGAAATGCGATACAATTCTTCACATTACAGAAGAAATGGGTGAAGAGTTGAGCTGAAAGGACTACCCTCCAAAATGAGCAAAACCATCAAATACAAATGGATGAGATGGATATCGAATGGTATCCAACCAATCTTTGTTCATAGACCCGTTTTCCTTTTTTGTGGCATTGTTTGGTGGCCCATTCATTTTGTTCTGTCTGTTTGTTTTGGTCCTTAGTTTCGGGTGACTTGTCTGGTTCCAGTTTTTACACCATCTATTTTCAGTGTTACTGGTAGAAATTACAGAAAACAAGATACCAAGGTAACCTAAAATGAACGAAAACCAACAAAGGCCCTTTTTACATGAGATGCCCTCATGCAATGCACACATGGGTGCCTGTGTGGGGGAGTCCCATGTGAACACCGGGGAGCGTGCGTGCTCCTGCACAACACCCATCTCCACCCATCCCCCACGCACGGAGCAACTGGTGAAAACGGCAGTTGCTCCGTGTGTGGTGATTGGTGGAGATGGATGTGCACCCCGTGTAATCGTCCCCCACCCCCAACTGGGGCGCACACCCATCCCCCACCCACGCCTATATGAAAAAGCCCAATAATGGCTGAAATAGTGAAAACTCAGATACTCAAACTTTGTGACAAATGTTATTCAGATTGACTACAGCCTGTATGTTTTGTAAAAAAAACAAAAAAAACAACCAACCCACAAACATTTATTCTGCTATCTGTTTCCACTCTATGCTCCAATCCAAGATCTGTGCATGCACTTCAGGCGCATGCACAGATCAAAACTTGACTTGCATGTGTGTATGCAAGGGGGCCTGGGAAAAGCCCCCCAGCTCTTGACCTTGCTGCCGCCACAGTAGCCAGGGAAACCTTGATTCTCCCTATCCCGGTCACCACAGGGGTTGGGAGGCAGGGGACTTTCCCCAGGTCCCTCTGTGCGCGCACACTGTGTGCTTGCGCACACAGTTCAAATTTTGGTCTGTGTACATGCCCTTTCCATTTCATTTCATTTTTAATTTGTATCCCGCACTCTCCCGCCAGGCGGCTTGAGGCGGCTCACAACAAATGAAACAATATATACATCCACAATAGGGTCAAAATCACATCAACAAACGTCCCCAATCAATACAGTTCAATAATTTCATTATTACAATAACAACTCACCCTCCTTCTTACATCATTTTACATTCCCAATAAGTAATTCATTCCCTTCACTCACCTAATCCTATCCCCCATCCTGCTGCCACCAGGAAAAGGGCTCTCTACTCATCCTTCCTCCTGCTCTCACCAGGAGGGGAGAAATCCTTTCAACAATTAGATTTCATAATGCAGTAAATACAAATCTATATTATCCATTTCACAATATCCAGGGCCACAATGCCTCTTATATCATAAATTAAACAAAATTATACACTGTACACAATATCATCCCCCTCCTATATCATCAAAAATCAATATCTGGTTACCTTCATAACTTCCTCCCCATCCCCCCCCCTTGCAATCGCAAGCTGGAGGCCCTCCTTGTTTCCTCCTGCTCTCACCAGGAGGCCACATACCCCTACACCTCAATTCCCCTTCCCACCAGACATCAATAATATTAAATTCCCTCCCCAACCCCGCCACCACGCCAAGGGCACGCCCCTTTGGATGTGCCCCTTTGGCACATGCCACTGGCACAGCCGCCGGCACGGCCATCGGCTGGCCCCTGCCCTTGTAGGGGCGTCCCGGAAGTCGGCTTTCCCCGACCTCACCCCCTTGATGACAATGGGGATGGAGGCAGCATTTCCGGCTGATCATAATGTGGAAATCCCTGAGTCCCATAGTTCAAATCCAAATCCCTTAGTCCAACAGCACTGGGAAAAGGAGGGGATATTAGCTGCCTCCGATCACAGTCCTCGCACAAGGAAGGAGGAGGGCAAACATCCAAGCCCTTTGCCGACACCTCGTCAGGGACATGGGAAGGAAGGGGCCAGTCACTCCCATCCTTCTCCTCCTCCAACTGGGAACTCAGTCGCCATACGCCACCATATGAGGGGGTGTGTGTTCATGTACTCAGTCCTCGAACTCCCGGCATAGCCTCCGTCCGACATAGTTCCCCCAATTCCCTCCGCACCAGTCCCGGCACTTTCTCCTCTTCACTCTCCTCCGCTAGTTCGACACTCCCTCAGGGCTGGGACCAAGCTGTTTGATGGTATCGCTGGACGTGCCAGACGTATCAAAGATATGTAAACATCATGGCAATCTCTTTCCTGAGGTATTATAAACTGGATGATCTGGAAGTTCTTGCAGCGAATCAGCAAAGGGCATCCAGTAGCAGTTGTAGCCTGTTTCTCGATAGAGGAAATTTGGCTGTGAAGAACCCATGTCTCCTTACGAGTTTCCAACACATTTTCCACAAAGATGACGTGTGTAGCTGTCAGATACAAAGTCCCTAGTGCAGCCTTCCTGGATGATATTCGATCAGTTAAACGGACATTTTCCACCTGAATTTCATTCTGAAGTACTTTCAAAGACCATACTTCTGTGGAAAACATAAACCAACTGTAGTCTTTTCTAAGACTGCATGCTTCAGGTATGATCAAAATCTTTGTAAACACTCCACCTTAAGGAAATATTACACAATGGCCTTGTCAAAGGGCCCCACTTGACTGTGGGGTAAGTGTTGTCAGGATTCGCACCCAAGAAGGTTGCCACTCAGGCATCAGGCCCAATCAGTTTATTTACAATACAGTCCCAGGCCAGGCACCAAGCCTCTGGCCAATCTTTATGTAGTCAACAACCAAGCCCATAACATAGGCCTCGCCAGCCAAACACAGTCCACTGGCTAGCTATTTCCACTCACATACGTTCTCAAGTTCCCTTCCTTCAGGGCCTCTCTGGCAGCCTCCCAGGATGCGTTCTCCACAGCGGTCAGGAGCAGCCCTGAGGTGCATGTTCGGACCTTGGATCAAGGTTCTAGTGAAGAGGGAGGAGGCAAAGAAAGCAGAAATAAGGAGATAGGGAGGCAGTAGCAGGAAGATAACTGCAGATTCAGTGGGGAAAAGTAAAACCTGAAGCAAAACAATGACTGGACAGGGAGCAGCAGTAAGATATGTTCCTTGTATTATATGAGCGTGTGACATTTGCAGGCAAGTGAATCATTTTCCTAATGAAACCAATGCTTGTTGGTAAACTTGAGCTTGTTGGTAGACATTGGCCAAGGGATAGACGGACTTCTTGGATTCAAGGTTTTTTAAATTTATATGAAATCTCATTGGAAGACGGACTATGTCATTTAATTAATTAATTTAATTAATTAAAAACATTTAGTATCCCACCCCTCCTGCCACAGGCATCTTGGAGCAGCTAATAATTTAAAATCATAAAACTGTCATACTATCCCACCCCCTACCCATCTCCCCCGCCAAATGCCTTGCGGAACAGCCAGGTCTTGCAGCTTTTATGAAAGGAGGGGAGGTCCGGGGCCAGACGCACCCCCACCGGAAGGGAGTTCCACAGCCTTGGCACAGCCACCGAGAACACCTTCCCCATTGTGGCCCCCTGGAAGACTCGGGGGACCAAAAGGAGAGCATCCCCCGATGACCACAGGGCCCGGTCTAGTACCCAGGGGGTGAGGCAGTCTCGCAGATAGGCAGGGCCCAGACTGTTTAGGGCTTTATATGTTAGCCCAATTCAAGGTGTTGATTTTATCGGCAACCAGTGCAGAGAACGGAACACTGGTGTAATGTGCTCCTAGCAGCCCAGTCCCACCAGGAGACGGGCTGCCGCATTCTGCACCAGCTGCAGCCTCTGGGCCGTCACCATGGGTAGCCCCATGGAGTGCGCATTACCATAGTCTAGTCTAGAGGTGATCAAAGCGTGAATGATGGTGGTCAGGTCGGAGTCCAACACGTATGGCCTAAGCCGACGTACCAGATGTAATTGGAGAAAGGCACCCCTTGCCACAGCCTCCACCTGGACATCCAGGCAGAGCTGCTCATCAAGGAGTACCCCCAGACTCTGTACCTGGGGAACAAATGGAGGACAAACCCCACCAATGATGGGGGCTGTTAACTCCATCGCCTTCCCCACCAGCATCACCTCCGTCTTGTCAGGGTTCAGCTTCAGTCAATTAGCCCTCATCCAATCCCCCACAGCCATCAGACATTGAGTAAGCATGGAGACTGTGGGGTCTGGGTCGGTTGAAAAAGAGAGGTATATAGCTGAGTGTCGTCAGTATACTAGTCACACCGTATGCGAAACCTGCTGATCACCTCGCCGAGAGGCTGCATGTATATGTTGAACAAGAGGGGGGACAACACCGAACCCTGCGGGACACCACACGTGAGGTCTCGGTATGATGAAAAACATTTCCCGAGTACCACTCGTTGGGTTCTCCCAGTCAGGAATGAGCGAAACCATTTGAGAACAGTCCCGCCCACCCCTGCACATTCCCGTAGGGATGCCACCATCATCTCATGATCCACCGTATCAAAAGCAGCTGTGACAGATCTAATAGAACCAACAGGGTCGAGTGACCCCAGTCCATCTCTCAGCGCAGATCATCCACCAAGGATTTAATTATGTAGCCTCCATTTTGATGACAGAATGCTACTCTATGCCAAAATTCTTTATCGCATGAAAAATCTGTCTCTTTAGTTACTTGATTCCTTCAAAGATCTTGCCATGGTATGTAGAGTGGGTGCAGAGGTGAAAAGTATACACATCCACTCGCATAAACTCCTGTTCTTGAATAACCTGTGGGGTCATGTTTAGGCCTGGGCTGCAGAAACTGACAGGAAAACCACTTTTTGGTCTATTTGAATAGACAGTCTACTAAGCGAGAAGGAGGATTTTTTAGGGCTTTAAAGCCCTCCGTCTGAAAAGAGGATACTTTCAGAAATTGGTTTAGGCCTTTAAATAGATTGATTGCTTGGAGGTACAGTATGTGTTTGGAAGTACAAATCAGTGACAAAGGTGTCTTCCCTGAGCAGCCCCAAAAGGCTGGCAGACTTCAGCTTGTATTAATGCACAGTAGACTGCACAACCAGCCCTCCAAATGGACCTTTTCTAAAGAGATCGGTTAGTTCCTCAATAACTTTTTAAGAATGGCCTATGTAGATTGCAGTTTAAAGGTTTTAATGTGGCTTGAGCCACAACCCAAATGCTAGATCACACCCATTAGTGTAGGGATAAGGAACCTCAGACCCAAGGGCCAAATGTGGTCCTTGACTAGTTTTTTTTTTAGGGTGTGTGTGTGTGTGCCCCCTTCCCAGTTTCTGGATCTAGCCCCCTGAATCCAGTTCCTCCCCTCAAGCACTGAAAAATGGAGCTCACGGTAATAGGCCGTTTTTACATGGATGCCCCCTCCCCGCACTGGGTGTGTAAATGCTGCGGTGGTGGGTTGGGCGTGCATCCATGCAAACAGCACAGGCAGTGGATGAGGGGGTGTGCTGTTTGCATGGATGCAACACCCACACCCACCCACAGAGCAAATGGGCTCCAATGCCTGATGCTCCGTGGGTGGAGGTGGGTGTGCGCCTCTGGGAACAGCCACACACCTATTCCCGCTCCCCCCCCCAACTGTGGTCCATTTATAAAGGGCTATAGAGAGCTCAAACCAAGAAGAGCAGAGATGGGGGTATACAGATAATATGGGACAGATCCATGGTGCAGATGCATGATATGGACCCTCCTTTTCCTGAGCACACCCCTTAAGTACCTCACCCCCAACTTCTTTTTGGCTCTCAGAGCTTGTACTAATTATCAACATGACCCCTGGGAGCAAAAAGGTTCCCCATCCCTGGCCCTACTGTAAAGTGCTATTCCCCACCATTGTAGAAGAGAGATTGGGCTGTTCTATTAATAAACACCAAAATGTGGTGTTGATATTATTCTCTCTCCAGTATATGATGTCTGGACCAACTGAATTTTGCTTTTATGGAGAGCTGAAACAAATATGCAAGTCAACCAAGTAGAATATACCCTACCCAAATTGAAAATGGTGGTTAAGGTAATAACCCATATCCATTTACACTCCGTTGGGTATCTGTTTGTTATTTCAGGTTGGTTTCTTTTTCTGGAGTGGGGAGTTGGGTTTTTTAGCTGAGTTATTTCAATATTTCGATTTTCATTTCAATAATATCAGCACTATTGGGCAAAACGACATTAATAGAAAAAAAAAAAACCAAACGGAATACCGGAAAAAACAGATGTGAGTATCCATTTTAGAGGCTGATATTATTCAGGCACTTGAAAGGCAGCCTGAAAATGTGACTAATGCTTCCAAATCATAAACCCACTACCTGTTTCAGCTCTGATATTAGGATCAACATCCCTCTGGTTATTTCTATTCATCGTTCCACATCACTGATGCTCAGTGTCGCAACTTCCCTTTTAGTCAAATTGAACTGAAGACAGTCACCCTCTCGAAGAGGGTGCTCAACATGTAACAGGATTTGGCCCTTAATTAAGTTTGTGGAAAAGCTGAAGATTGTTTTCAAATGCTGTTTTCCCTAATTCTTCTAGCTTTTATAGAAACTCTAACTCTACCAAACACTTTATGGTTGCTGTGCGTGCAGGTATGAAACATGCCTGTTGTGTGCTAAGTATGTGATCCATCCAAGCCACTGGGATTACTCTCATGCTTAAAAAGTTATGGTTTTGCTGCTGCGGTGCTTGGCAAGATCAGGATCCGTCAGAGAAGAATATGAAACTAACCATATTGGACTTGACTTTCATTTCTATCCTTTTATATGATGCTCAGTGTCTCAGCTCCCATTTCAGTCCCCACCCCTGAGATTCCCTGGTGTAGCCCTTGGGCACACTCTTCCCCCCCCCCCATCACCATTTACTATGGTCTGCTGTTTGTGCCATGGGCTACCAACCCACCAGATGGCCACAGAGTGTTTCTGGGCTGGTGGGCACACACCCTAAGCATGACCCCCATATAGGAATCCAACCCCCCCTCTGCAGGATGCTCCAGCCTATGGGCCCTATGGGGGAAAGGAACTGGCCCCTGGTGGGGTGAAGGTTGCCTACTCCTCCTCTAGGTAATTGGCCATTGTGGTGGTGATCCTATTGCTCAGCATTATGCGTAGTGGCTATGATGGTAAGCTTTCACAGAGCAGGGTGTCAAGGCAAAGTGAGAAAATGGAAGGGGGAAGGTAATTGGTTGTGGCATGGCTCACACACTTTTAAATCTCAATTAACACCAAATTTAAAGAAATACAAGACAAAAGCATGTTTGTTGGCTAAGTATCGAGTCAATTAAGAAGAGAGGATGGACCATTCTTTGTAAAGGCATTTTTTTGCATTGCAGCATTTTTTACCTATTTGGTTTGTTTAAACCATTTAGAAAGTAGCCACTCTTGTGATCTCTTCATTTAACTGAACCTGCTTCATTTTTGACAAAAAGGAAATGAGGACAGTTATCGAGTCCTGTTACTTTTGGGAGCTATTAATGCCATGAAATATCAGTATGTCTTACAAACTGTAGTGCTACCTTTTTATTTAAAAATACTGGGCCAAGTCCATCTGTGCTGATCAGTATTTATATCAGGGGTGGGGAACATTTTCCCTCCAAGGGCCACTTTGAAAATGAATACGAGCTCCAGAGGCCAGGGTGCTTGAGGGGCGTGCTCAAGAAAAGGAAGGGTCCAGACCCGAGACCTATGCCGCGGCCAAAGGGCGCGGCACTTTTCGGGGCACTTTGGGGGGC
>QEPC01009488.1:518884-530095 GCA_003113815.1 Sphenodon punctatus | reverse complement strand
CCGCCGAACAGACGTTTGAGGCCCTTTGGCCCCGTCATGGGGTTGTGTGTGGTTCACTGTGGTTGACTGTGATCTCGTAACGTCTGAAAACACCCAGGGCTGTTTAGGGCACCAATACAGCCCAGCAACATGCATAAATAACCACCAAGGGTGGTTAAAGGGTGGTTAGCATCATGTCTGTTTTCACCCTTTGTGTACCTATATACTTAGTATTTATTTATTACCATAATAATGGTGTGATAGATTTACAGGGACAAAAGTAGACAGTGAGGTACCCTGCCTACTGAAAAGCTATTTCAGCTTACTTGCTTCACAATAGCCCAACTGAAGTCCAGAGGGCTACTTTGGAGTAAGCAACGAAGTTCTTTGTCTAGGAATTTCCTTTGCTTTTTAAAAACAATTAAAATTTGTTATAACCTGCATTGGGAATCAGAATGTATGAAATCTCTGAGAACTTTCACTCTGCTCTGTAAAACTCCATAAAACTCTAATTGCTTTTCTCTAGTCACTAGAAATTATGACAATATGGCATTATTAGATTTTAATGCAGTTACTATAGATACAAAGCTGTGAAACTTTTCAGGTCCCTCATTATGTATGGATGAGGCAAAGCAGTGAAGTGATTAGTGTGATTACAGCTAAGATGGGCAGATTTTAAGTCTTTGTTGATGGCGACACAAATAAGAAATGAGAACAGTCAATGGCTTAGTGGAACAAATGGTATTTCCCCAAGTTTCAGTGTAGTTAAAACTCACTATCTGTTTCAGTGCTAAACTCACTATCTGTGTGGCTGTGGCATCACCAGAAGGCACTAGGAGGCCAGATTCATACTATAGAGAAACACAAGTGACATCAGCCCTTATTAAGATCTGCTCTCACAACATAAAATCCTCAAAAAGTCCACTCTGTACCCCTCTGACCTTTCTAGCTACCATCCTGTCTCACTCCTTCCTTTTGCGTCCAAGCTTCTTGAATGTGTTGTCTACTCCCGCCGCCTCGACCTCATCTCTGCCAACTCCTCCCTTGACCCTCTCCAATCTGGCTTTTGTCCCCTTCACTCTACTGAAACTGCTCTCGCTAAGATCACCAACGATCTTCTTGTGGCTAAATCTAATAATCTCTATTCCATTTCTTGTCCTCCTTGACCTCTCTGCTGCCTTTGATACTGTTGACCACTCACTCTTGCTGGATTCCCCTCACTCCCTTGGCTTTTGTGGCTCTGTCCATAACTGGTTCTCCTCCTACCTCTATGACCGCTCCTTTAATGTTTCTCTCTCCAACTCTCTCCCTCCTCCTTCCCCCTCTCAGTTGGTGTTCCTCAAGGCTCTGTTCTTGGCCCTCTCCTCTTCTTGATCTACACCTCATCCTTAGGCAAACTCATTGCCTCCCATGCCTTCCAATATCACCTCTACGTTGATGACACTCAACTCTATCTCTCTACTCCCTCTCTCTCTCCATCTATTCAAGCTCATCTCACCAGCTGTCTCTCTGACATCTCTACCTGGATGTCTCAGCGTCAACTCAAACTCAACATGGCTAAAACTGAACTCCTTATCTTCCCCCCTCATCCTTCCTCTCCCTCTTCCCTGTCGATCCTCATCGATGGGGTCACCATCCTTCCCATCCCCCAAGCCCATAGCTTAGGCTTCATCTGACTCACTCCTTTCTTTTAAACCCTACATCGACTATTGCCAAATTCTGTTCCTTCTCCCTCCATAACATTGCTAAGATTTGCCCTTTTCTCTCTGTCTCCTCTGCCAAAACCCTTGTTAATGCCCATGTCATCTCTCACCTCGATTACTGTAACCTCCTCACTGGCCTCCCCCACTCTCACCTTTCTCCACTTATCTCCGTCCAAAACTCTGCTGCCAGGGTCATCCACCTTGCTGTCTCTTCGACCACATGCAGCACATTACACCAGTGCTCCGTTCTCTGCACTGGCTGCCAGTGGTCTTCTGGGCCCAATTCAAGGTGTTGGTATTGGCCTACAAAGCCCTAAACGGCCTAGGCCCTGAATATCTGTGGAACTGCCTCAGTCCCCAGGCTTTGAATTGGCCCCTGCGGTCATCCGGGGGTGCCTTGCTCAAGGTCCCCCAAGTCTTCCGGGGGGCCACACAGGAGAGGGCATTCTTGGTGGCCACACCGTGGCTGTGGAACTCCCTGATTGTGGGGGCCCAGCTGGTCCCCTCATTTTGGCAAAGTTGTAACTCCTGGCTGTTCTGCCAGGCGTTTGGCAAGGGAAATAAGTGATGGTTTGGTTGGACAGGATGGGTTGGTGGGGTGGGGTATTTGGTACCTCTTAAAGTTATTTAAAGTTGTTTTAAGTGTTTTTATATTTTGTATGATGTGAGCCGCCCCAAGCTGCCTGAGGCAGGAGGTGCGGGATATTAAAATGTTAAAATATGAAATAATAATGGGCATGCACGCAAGTTGCACACGTTACACATGGGGCATGGGATCAGCCACTAGAGGGCACAGATAAAACTCAGGAAGCTCTGAGATCTTTTGCAAAGCCATGCTCTTATTCACATCCCCCACTTCCATTGCTCCCCGGGAGAGGGGGAGGGGGACATACCAGTGGGCCACAGTACCCAGAAGCCCAGCTTGACCACCAAATGCTCACACTCCATCCCTCCTGTGCACATGGTGTCCCAGAAGTTGTATATACCAGCTCACGAGCGCAGAACCAGCAGCCCCTGCACATCCCCTGTCAGCCACACGTCAGACAGGCCAACATATCAGACACTCCTCAACTTCTCCATGTCGCATATGCTGGGGGGCAGCAGCAGGCACAGGCCGGAGCACCAGCCATGACATCCTGGTTCAGGGAAAAGTACATAGAATGAGCCCAGGACAGCCCAGGACAGCAGAATGGGGGCAAGAGCAGCACAGGATACTTTAAAGCAAGAAAAAGTGTTATCTACACAAGATAAGGAAAAACCTGAATTAGGGCTGAAACGAGAATCAGTTCTTTCTCATGAAAATCTCACGATCTTGATAATGATTTTATATCTTAGTCGAGAATTTTTCTTGATATACTGTTACCATTTACCATGTGCAACGTTGTTCTTGGAAATGCAAAATGGCCACCAGAGCTGTGGTGCATGCGCATTACTAGGAGGAACATGGTATATCTTAAATATGGTAACGGTATATCGAGAAAAGTTCTTGACTGAGAAAGTGTTGAGAACCAGGATTTTTTCTATTATTGATTCTTACAAAAAACATAAAACAAGTCAAGAGCTGGGATTTTCAGTGAGAATCATGAAAAAACAGAGATCAAGTTTCAGCCCCAGTGCCGACCAAGTGGCAGCATAGCTCCCACAGAGCTTTTGCCAGACAGAGACTTTGACTGTCCTGGAGAGCCGCGCACCTGGCCAGTTGGTTATATGGTCGTCTATTCCCCCCGTCCCAGGAGAGATGCTGTGATCCCATGGTGCTCATAAGATGCAGATGAGCTCTGCTTACCAATACCCCCATCCCCCGTCCCAGTATCCTGCCCCCAGTCATGACTCTCAGCCACACCGAACTACAGGAAGAAAAATCTGCTCCAGCTGTTTGTTTCTTCTGAGCTATTATGACTCTGGGAGGTGGTCTAGCACCTGCTCTCCCCACCCATGGAGGTGCATACCTGAGTTTACATTACCTGCTGCCACCACTTGGTGGCTGGAAGTAACCTTTTCCTAGCCACAGAATGCTAAGTTTATTGAGCAAATTCCACACTTTATTGAGCGCCTATAATGAAAATTGAAAGCGAAGGCAAAAATATAAAGTGAAAGCAATCAGTCCAATGTTCTCAGCCCACTGTCTCCCTTCCATGGCTTGCAGCAGAGTTCACAGCTCACTGGCAGGCAGAAGCACACAGTTTTATTGGGGTCTTGCCTGCTGTGGAATTGGAAATCCATCCAGGCTGGTACCCCTGCTCCAGCATCTTCTGCATTACAATACAGTAGGGAAGGAAAACAGACCTGCTTGCCAGGGCACCCTCCACTTCTAGGAGTGTCCAAACATTGTATAGGGCAAGAAGCTCTCCATCATTGGGCTCACATTCCCTGTACCCCGAGTCATTTGTTTCCCCCAAGAGACTCAGTTCCACCATCTGACTGAGATACTCCCGGTGGCCCCACAGGTATTCTTCTGCTGTCGTTGCGGCACTGATGAGGGAAAATGGCAGGAAAGGTCTAGCCTCTGTTAATGACTTCCTTACTTCTGCAGTGCAAAAACATCCAGAAAAGTCACATTTTTGATAACATCCCACTCTCTCAACTCATCCGGGGGTGCCATTCTTCCACACTGCTGAACTTCAAACTGCAGTAGGGATGCATGATGTCTTCTCTACATCATTCATACGTGGATCCTCATTGTCTTCATGTGCCACCCAATGAGCGCATCGCCAGCCTCGCAGGATGGGTTCGACAGTTCTCTCTGTACATCAGGCCTCACCCAAATGTTATCAAAAGCCAGGGTATCCATCACCCCCCAACTTCTCTGGGCCCCGTACCCCAGGTGGTCACAGAATATTTACAGTGGCCTCTAGGCTTCTCCACCAGGATAGGTGACTGCATCACCATGCTGTTTCTCCAGTCGCGGTCTGAGGATCTCAGCTATCTGCAGGACAAGGCAACAGGGCATCCTAAAGTTAGAGATGCACTCAGACAAGAGAAAAAGCCATTTGGCAAATGACTCACAGCAATAGCTTTCTAGGATGTTACGACCCCTCATGCTCATCGTAAGCAAAAATGATTACTTTCAAAAGATAAGAAAATATAAGTTGCTTTCCATGGGCAGGTCTGCTCCCATGTATGTTTCTTGTGCAGTGACACTGACTGCCTTGTAGATCCCCTCCACCTTCCCATTTCATGCTTCCGTGTGGTAACAGCTGTAACATTTTTACATGACTTGGCATGTGCCTGTTACAGACAAGGAAAAAAGCACAGACCGGTGGGGAAATGTGCTCTTGGTGAGACGGTGAGTGCATCTCTAACTTTAGGATGCCCTGTTGTCTTGTCCTGCAGGTAGCGGAGATCCTCAGGCCACGACTGGAGAAACAGAGCAGGGTGATGCTGTCACCTATCCCGGTGGAAAAGCCTAGAGGCCGCTGTAAATATTCTCTGTGATCATCAACATGGGAGTTATGCAGTGGGGGCTGGTGGTTTCGAAGGCTGGTGGTGGGGCAGTGGACAGAGTCAACAGTAGGCAGAGCCAACGGTAGGTGGAGTCTACCCTAAAATTGCACTTCCATGATCACCTGCCATAAATGCTGCAATTGATCCCTGCGAGGAAAAAGATACCCCAACCCATTTCAATTGTTATTAAAATGGATTAAAGAGGGAGACCACACTCTGAATAACAACAAAAAATAACGTTATTTATATAGGCTCTTCTCCCTCCCAGTAACACACAAAACCCTTCAGAGATTAAAGTGCAGTAAAATAAAAACCAATCAATTTTAAACCCAACTAAAACAGTTAAAAGGGCAGGAACAAATATATTAACAACTTGAACCAGCAGACCGTGGGAGTCAAGGCTAGAAAAGACTTACCAAGGGTTAACGCTTGTAATGAAAGTTTGCCCTACACTCTTTTTGTGCAGCAAATAGTTGAATTGTTCTATGATTAAAGTCTGGGATTTCTTTAATCATCTGTTTCTCTATGGACAACATTGCTAATGCATTTAGTCTTTCTTCTGACATTGGGTAAGTTCAGACTTTACACGCTCCCGGGTCACCACAGTGGATTCCCAACCATGGCAAGCCAACCAACCCCCTCCCAATGGTCCAGGAAAGCCCTGAACAGATGTGACAGGAGCTAGACCATGGCAAGGAAATGGATGGATGGACCACTGCCTGGGACAGCGCAACAGATGTCACGTCGATGCTGGACCACGTCAGAACACCCCAAAGACAGCGGGGCAGAAGGCAGACATGGTCGACTGAGGGCAAAGGAAGCCAAAAGCACCAAAAGACAATGCCCACATGAAGGGAAGGGGAGGAGGGAAAAGAGCTGCAGAGGCGGCACACACAACAGGCACAGGGAAGTCAAGGACACAGCAGAACACAGACCGCACACACAGACCCGAGCGCAAACACACCCAATTGGGACAGGAAGGAAGGGGGGAGCACTCCAGGAAGGTCAACACACACAACACCATGGACATGAGGGGAGAAGGGGGGAGGGGGGAGCCCCAGGCCAAGGAATGGGAGGGGACTGGGCTGGGAACAGTCCAGGACATGGGGAAAGGCACCCAGAACCCCACTGACAGTACAGGCTTCACGGGCCAATGAACATCATCCTCATGAATGTTGCATCCCTTGTCCCTCCCTCATTTCCCCCTTCCCTGTCTCCCCTCCCCCTGTCTTTAGATCATAAGTCCTTGGGCAGGGACCATGTCTATCTTAATCTCTGTAAAGTGCCAGCTACATTGCTGGCACTATATAAAACCTATAATAATAATAACAACAACAATAAGTCACAGGGGTCCCCACAGGGATGGAGCAGGGTCATAGGGGGAGGGCAACCAAGCTGGGGAAGGCACCAGAGCGGTCAGAGGCAGGTTCAGATGGCAAGGATCCCCCTCGCTGATGCAGAAGCATGGCTGGGGATGGAGGTGAGTTGGATCCTGTGGGCAGCACATGTAGCCCCCCCCCCGGAGGAGTCCAGGAGGCACAGTTCAGGGGCCCCAAGTCCCGCGCAGTCACGGGAGATGGGTGGGGTGCATGGCACGGACACAGGCATGTGGGTGGCCGGACAAGGGAGGAAGACACCACGGGGAGAGCCGGAAGACACCATGGGGAGAACTGGTAGCGGTGTCAGGCAGTAGAAACCAGACAAAGGGGGGGGGCCGGGCATGGAGAGGGACACCACAGGCAGCAAAGGACAGGGGGTGCCCATGGAGGGGGCACAGCGACACAGGCGAGTGGAACGGAGGCAAGCGAACCAGCCAGAACAGCTGCGAGGCCAGAACGGCGCAGAGTGAGCAGCCTCTAGACCACCAAGCCCTGCACTACTACCAGATGCACTACTACCAGCATGCCTCAGCAGTAGCCCATTCCTGTCATGTGGTGGGCAATGAGGTAGTAGGCCTCAAATGGATCCGGCACGGTGAGCCCCACCTGAACATCAGCATGGGTCCACACAGCGGCTAGCGCCGCCGGCTCTGGTCCAGTGGGCCCTGACAAGGTATAGTCAACAGCAGGGGGCCATGGCAGATGCCCAAACTCCAACAGATGATAATACACCACCCCACGCGACCGCTGGTAGCCACGGGCCTCGTGGATGCAGCAGAAGGAGGAAACGACCAGGGCAGGGCCCCCCTCCTCCAGACAGGTCATGAACCTGGCCAGGCTGCACACCGAGAGGGCAGACACGGTCTTCACCACAGACCACGCCACATGCGAGCACCTCATCTCCGGAACGCGCCCATCGGGAAAGGGACAGAGGCCACGCACCTCCCCATGGAGCCGGCACGCGATAACGCTCACCTCATAGCTGAAGTAGCGAAGGCTGGAGCTCAGACTCGCATAGGCACCTAAGAGGGTATCTGGGCAGCACAGGAGAAGTTGCACAGCCGGGGAACGCCACAGGTCGCATAGGGCCATGGTCTCCTGGAAGGTCCAGTGAGGTAGAGGTACAACACATTTATTGGAAGGGGAATTGGAGGGGGAACTGTACAATGGAAGGGGGGTGGGGGTTAACGTCTGGGGCACCCTCTCCCCCTCTTGGCCACACCACTAGAGCTTGCAGGCTGGCGTGCTCTGGCTGAAGCCGAATGAAGCACTCAGTGGCCAGACGGCCTGGCCTGCCTGTCATCCACTGGCTGCTCCACGCTGGCCTCCGCTGACGGGCCCTGCATGGAGAAACAAGAATGGGGTAAGCGATCCTCGTGCGCACTCACCTCTGTCCCATGTCAGGGCCTGGGCCAGTGGGAGCCCCATGGTCATCCAGGGAGCTCCTTACTCCCCACATGAGCATAACACGTGCCGTAGGGCGATCCCTATTGGTGCGAGCCCCTGGACGGCCCACCCATGGTATTACGGCACATGCCCATTCCAGTACAGCATCACTGAGCAGGTACACATGCCTCTGGCAGTGGCTGTTGCTCCCCAGCTCGTGTAGTGTGTGTGTTCAGATGTGTTCATTTGCATGTGCACAATGTGTTCCCTACCAGGGTCCTGCCTCGTGCAGGTCCCCGGATTCCAAGTGGGGCCCCCTCCTGGTGTTGCACCCCCTACCCCCAGGGGCCCAAGGTGCTGTGGCCTTACTGGAGGGGATGGGGCAGCCACCATGGGTGGTTGGTCATCCTGGGGTGCACGGTCCTGGGGTGGGGGCATCGCCTCCTGGTGGAGGGGTCAGGGTGGCAGCGGGAGCAGAAACACGGGGGTGCAGGCTGGAAGGGTGACCCTGCAAGTGGGTCCAGTTGCCCTATGTGGGGGACGGGGACCCCTTGGACCAGGCCCGGGTAGGGTTGCTGCTGGGGGCACCACGGGTGGCTGAGGTGCAGGGGGGTGCACCTGCACCAGTGGGAAGCCACCATGGTGGTGGTCCGGTGCTCGGATTCCCGGGGTGCCTCCTCCCCCTGTGGGACAGGGCTGTCCCCTCACGCTTCCTGGCTGGCCTCGCCAGGGGCACTTCCCCCCCCCGCTCTGTGGGGTCTGTCAGGCGGGGTTGTGTGTTGGCCCTGCGTCTGCCCCTGGCGAAGGCGCTGCCATGTGTGTGGGAGGCCACAATGTCCCCGTCCATGCAGAGGAACTTGTCTAGCTCCTCCTGGAACTCGGCTGTGCACATGGCCTGGCCGGACTTGAGATTGTTGTCCTTGATATGTTTATATCCGGACCTCAAGTCCTTTGCCTGCTGCATGCACTGGGTGACATCCCTATTGTACCCCTGCTGCTGCATCTCCTGGGTGATGGCTTCATAGACCTGTCTGGTCTTGTAGATGTGCACCAGGTCGTGCTTGACTCTTTCGGACCCCTGCACGCGGATGAAGTCCCTTATCTCCTGCCTGGACCAGGGCTCCCCCTTTTGGGACCCGTGTGTGGGGGGCCTATAGGCTTGGCGGCATGGGACCCACCCTGTGGATGTGGTAGCCATGGTGGTGGTCGTGTCCTGTTGAGGGTAGTGCATTAGGGTTTACTCCAGGTCATGCTGGCCCCTTACATGCTCCCATGGAGCCTGCCCCCCTTTCCCCCCTGAGGTTTCCCCCTGATCACTTGGCTGTCTGGGGGGCCCTCTTCGGCTGTCGTCCTGGTAGTGCAGTGCTCCATTGTCTGGGAGCTGTCCTGTGTTCCCCAGCCCATGGTGCCAGGCCTGGGGCACGGCCCTCCCATCCCTGGGGGGTGGGGGTGGTCACTCTCGCTGCTGCTCCTCAGGCTGTGCCACTGGGAAGTTCCGGGCTGGGGGTCCTCAACCGGGGGGGCCATCAGTGCGGCCCCTCTGCCCTGTCCCGGGACACGTGTGCTGTGTTACATCCTGGTGCATTCCCTCCCACCAGGGCAGCCCCCCCCCATTGGGGGCCCTACCCTTGTACCTCCCATCTGGGCCCCCCCATACTGGCAGTCCAGGCCCCCACTTGTGCCTTCTGCCTGGAGTGCATCCCCCCCTTGCACTGCCTTGCTGGGGATCACCCCCCCCCCGGGCACTCCTGGATCCCCATGCTCACCCGGCCCCTTCCTGCGCATGGAGCGGTGTCTGCTCCCATGGCCTTCTCGTGAGCCTTCCTGGTCACCATCGTGGGAGCCCGCGCGTGCATGTGCCATGGTTCCGCCCTCCTTTAAGGGCTTTCGGCCGGACATCCCCCCCTCTGTGGGCATGTCTGCGTGGCAGCGTGTGCGTGCCCTGTGGCACCAGTGCAGTGTGGCTCCACCGGTCCGGTCCGCATGGGTGTGCGTGTTTTTGCTTTTACACAAACGCTCGGGTGTTGAACACCCACTCCACCCATGGAGGGTGCCGGCTCCCTCGCGGCTGCTCCGTGGGTGTTGGCGGGTGGGTCGTGAATGCACCTCCACCCACTTATGGATGTTTACATGGACGCTCTCCCACCCATCCGATGGGTGTTTCCGGGCCTGTGTAAAAGTGGCCTTTCTCCCATTAACCGTGACTGGGATTCAAGCACAAAACCACAAATTTCATTCATAATAATCTTAACTCCCCACCCCACCCCAAAACAGACAATAAAACACCCCAGTCCAGTCACAGTACATGCCAAGTGAGGAGGATTGAAAATCACATTCAGGGCAGTCTAGTGCCACTAAACAATGACATGTGATTAGAGCCCAAAGCCAGGGTTATTTTTTACATCAGATTCAGGACTGAAATGCAAACTAGGGAGAGTTAGAATTTCTCCCATTAAACCATGGGATTCAAACCTAAAAACCCCACAGATTTCATTCACATCAAGCTTAAAAAAAGCTCCCAAACACAGGCACCCTTGTAAAGATCCCCAGTCCAGTAGGGATGTGCAAACAGAACCAGGTTTGGATTTTTGGCCGTTCAGTGGTTCAGGTCCAAATTTGGTTTGGATTCAGTATTCAGTTCAGTCGGGCTTGGTTCGGTTTTTAGTTCGATGCAGTCAGGAACTGAAAATGACATTTGGTTTTTGAAATAAAGGGAAAAAACTGAATAACATATTTCTGGCTATAACATTTTTGTTTCTTCTTCATATTTTACAAAATTTGGGGAGATTGTACCCTCATTAGAGGGCACTCTATATACCAAATTTCAGAATAATTAGATAAAGAAAACCGATTTCAGAAGCAATTGAATGTTGTGATTTTAAGAAAAGCTCCATACACATTCATGACTACAACGTCTTTATCTTGCATCCAATATTCATGAAACTTGTGCATATTACATCCCTCCATATGCTTAATATGTCTGCCAATTTTTATAAAGAGTGGATAAAGGGTACCAAGGGTATAAGACATTAATCTGAAAATACATTTCCAGCAGTAACATTTTGATATTCCATTCTGTTTACACGATATTTGGCAAGAATGTATCAAATACCTTTCCTGACATTTCAGCAAATGTACAGAAGATTTTGATAAAGGGACCCAATTATATAAGCAATTGATGTTGTCCCTGTGAAGATCATTATTCAGATGAATATCAGCATATTCAGTGCCAGTCAGAGGCAGGCACCCTGCATGGCAGGGGGAGAGAGACTGTAGGAGGA
Organism: Sphenodon punctatus; assembly: GCA_003113815.1. Taxonomy (NCBI): domain Eukaryota; kingdom Metazoa; phylum Chordata; class Lepidosauria; order Sphenodontia; family Sphenodontidae; genus Sphenodon; species Sphenodon punctatus. The sequence continues at coordinate 518,923 of QEPC01009488.1, read as the reverse complement.
AGGATGTGGAGCAACCCCAAAGACTGACAGACACATTCA
>QEPC01009488.1:491505-506482 GCA_003113815.1 Sphenodon punctatus | reverse complement strand
ATATCTATCTCTATAACTAAGCTAACTCCTACATCTATCTATCTATCTATCTATCTATCTATCTATCTATCTATCTATCTATCTATCTAAACAACACAGGGAAGGGTACAAAACTGAAATGAAACTAAATAAATCTAATGCTACTCTAAATAAATCCCAAAACAGGGGAAGGGAATCAGGGATGAAATATATACAGGGAAGGGGGAAGGATTCAATGGAGGGTAGAGAGAAAAAACACAGGGAGGGGTAAAAAATAAAAATAACACCTAAATCTATCTAATCTAATCTAAATAAATGAAACTATGGAGGTAAATGTGTGGAAATGGGTGAAATAGGAGGAGGATGACAATGGATTAGGAACACAAACTGGGAGAGGGAGAGTTCTGAAAATGCCTGCTAGCTCAGAATGATATGGAAAGGGGGGAGGGCAGTGACTTTTGTTACTTGCTGCGCCCACCTTACCACAAGCCCCATTGGCTCCGTGCAGCCTAGCCCGTGACCAAATGCAGACTGTGAATCCGGTGGTCTGAGGAAAAGAGGGATGGTGATTGGGCAGGCTGACTGCTAATCCAAGCCTCTCCACCCTTCCTCAGCTGACCTCTCCCCCTTCCCTGGGCCTGCCAGCCAGGGTTTTTCTTGCCCAAATGCCGCCCAAACAAATCTGAATGTGGCCTGAACTGTTCGGGGGTTTTGGCGTTCGGTTCGACTGTTCGGTTCAGCCATCTGAACTGGCTAAGTTCGGGCCAAACCCTGAACGTCCAAACCGCGTTTGCACATCCTTAATTCCTAAAGGAATCCTCAAGCGCCTCCTCCCTGCCCGCCTCCAAAATACAAGTGAGCATGTGCAAGAGAGGAAGAAACAGGATGATAAGCCCATTGCCCTCTCGCACATGCTCACTTGCCTTGCCAAGATTTCTCTCAGGCTCCTTCCTCCCCATGTGGGCCGGGCTGGCAGGGCCCCGATTCATACCTGAAAACCCTGGGGCTCCGACTGCGAGCGCATCATCTCTGGTTCTCCTGGCTTGTTGCTCCACCGCTGCTCTTTGCCGCCACATAGCTCGCACGCTCCGCTCTGCTCCCTCCCCACAGCACCACATGTGTTGGACTGGGTGGCACTGACGTTGCTGGGAGTTCCTCCCTGCGGCCGCCGGCCCGCCCACCGTGCCTAATAGTTGCGTGCGCATGCACAGCAACAGTGCACACAGGACACAATCATCTGGACCGGCTCCTCCAGCAAAGCCAAGTCGTCGGGGGAAGCCTGTTCCAGGCAGCGCGTGGTGCGTCTGCGCATGCACCCTGTACAGAGTGAATGACACATGGTGCACACAGGCAGGGGATTCCTTCCATCCTGGTGCCGGTGACAGGACAGAGGCTGGTAGCACAATAGTCACACAGATGCGCGTGGTCGTGGAGCCAAACCCCACCCCCCCGAGGAAAAATTTGTCACCCCCCCAAAAAAAATTAATTCTTTTTTTTACAACAGCAGCAGCCTAGGCAGGGCATGGGGCACTGCCCAGCAGCCTGGAACTAGGAACGCCATCAAAGTTATGGATTTCAAAAAACTTGAAAAAATAAATAAATTAGAGGAACATATAAAACAGAACAAGGCAGAGAGATATTTTTCTGGTAGCTCAAAGGCTGTAGCGTATTGCAGTCTCACCTGCAAAGAAAAAGAGGCATAAAGATGTCTACTCCCATGCTGAGTATAAAGGACAGGCTCATCCAATCAGCTATTGATAATAATCAACCCCAGGTGATAGACTATTTGACCAGTTCCAGTCACTTCAGCTCATGCTCCAAAACTGCACCATGAAAACTGCCTTGAAGTGCCTAACTCATACTAGAAGGAAGAATATTGTGCAAAAGCTACATTTCTGATGAAGCACTGATAGTTTAAAATTAAGTGAATTTGGACTGTGAAACTGGCCCTTGAATCAGCCAAGGCCTTGAAGTAGAAGCCCCTTGAAATGAATACTCCAGCTAGATTAGAATTTAAAGAAACTGCCACAAACTGGCCAATGCTGAAGTAAGTAAGGAGGACTTGCAAAATGCTGGGTGAAACAAACAAAAATAAATGCTTAAACAACTAATCCTAATATCCTGTCCTTAACTGATGAGTTCTAAAATGGATCCTATGCTGCTTCCCTGAATACTCATGCTGTTTTAGTGGAAGTGGAGCCACTCTATGGGCCTTTTGGTTCCTTGCCCTGCCAACATGAGCTTCCTAGGTGGGAGGCTAACTTCCATAACTTCCTCTTCCTCTTTCAGAGATTCAGAACTTGTCCATGTCCCTTTTTAAATGGGTGCACTGGGTGTGTGTGTGTTGGTGTTTGAGCTGGTGTGTGTGTGGTGGGTGGGGGGAGGGTGTAGACGGGTGCACACCCATCTCCACTCGTCTACATGCCCGGAGCACTCACTGTTTTCTCTGGTTGCTCCGTGCGTGCGATGGGTGGAGGTGGGGGTGTATGAGTGTTCATAGGAGCATGCATGCAGCCCCCACTGCCATGGTGTGTAGTATACACAAGACTCACCTACACACAAACACCCAGATTTCTGGGTGTTCATGCATGGGTGCCACTCATGTAAAAAGGGCCAAAGTTACTCCTCTCCTACAGTCCTCTCCACTCAGTGTAGATCTTTCACACCACACGTAGGACACCAATCTTGAACCACGCTCCTTCACTCAGAGTTGGAACCCTGCTCTGTCCTGCACCATTTAGAGTTTGTTCAGGAACAAGAGCCTGCTCCCGGATCCTAGTTAGTTCTCTTTCTTGCATGTTCTAGATCAGACCCTTTTGCCGTGTGTAATGAAAACAGTGACCCTTTTCAAATGGGCCATGGTGGGTGGGAGGATGGATGTGCGCCTGCAGTGGGTGGAGCTGAGTGTGCGTTCCCATGGGCACACACACACACATCTCCACTTCAAGGTCCTAGTGATGATCTATAAAGCCCTATACGGCCTTGGCCCCTCTTACCTTAGGGACCGCCTCGCCCTTCGCGCCCCGGAACGGCTCCTGCGGTCTGCCGGGGGTGCCCTCCTGGAGGTCCCCCGTGTTAAGCGGGGGGCCACGATGGAGCGGGCATTCTCGGTGGTAGGGCCGCGGCTGTGGAACTCCCTTCCGGAGGAAGCTCGCCTGGCCCCAAGCCTTTTGATATTTCGGCGGAACTGTAAGACCTGGCTGTTTGCCCAGGCCTTCGGGAGGGAGGGTGGGGCGGGTGATTTTAATCCCCCGGCCCTTTAATTTATTTACTATTGTTTTTTAGCCCTGTTTTATTGTTGCATTCTATATTTATGTTTTAACTGGTTTTAACTGTTTTTATCATTGTTGTTAGCCGCCCCGAGCTGCATTGCAGGAGGGGGCGGGATACAAATCTATAAAATAAATAAATAAATAAATAAATGGCGCAACCAGCATTGGAACCCGTTGCTCTGTGCGTGGGGGATGGGTGGAGGTGGGTGGAGATGGATGAAACACAGGAGCGCCACCATCCACCCACTGCGAGTACTGTTCCTATGGGCACTGACACCCCACACACACCTGCCACGGCATTCGCATGGGCGCCCCCCCCACCGCACACGTGTGCAAGAGTGGCACCCGTGTGAAAAGGCCCAGTGTTTTGATTTCTTGACTGACTTTTAAGCAACAATGTTGCTTAAAACGTAACTTTTACATTCCTGAATTATCCAGAAAAGGCTTTGGGTGATATAGGCAATAAGGATGGGCGAACTGAACGCGGTTCAGATGTTCGAGCATTTGGTTGTTTGGTCCGAAACCCAAGTTTGGGTTCAGCTGTTCGGTTCGGCAGAGTTCGGTTCAGCCAAAGTGGCCGAACAGCCGAAAATAGCTCTATCAATACCGAAACCAAATATTTTTTTGGGTACCAGTATCATTTGACCCTGAATCCACCCCTGGTATCTACCCCTGGTGCCAGGAAGTCTGCTCCTCAGCTGCCTCCCACTTCCAGTCACATTTTTCCCGCCTTCCAGTCACGTTTTTCCCACCCCCGAACTCATCCAAACTTTTCCGAACTGTTTGGTTGTTTGAGTGTTCGGTTCAGACATTTGGTTCAGTCCTCTGAACAGGCTGAGTTTGACCTGAACTCCAAACTTCTGAACTGCGTTCGCATATCCCTAATAGGTAACAGGATGGTGGCTGTAGAGGATGGAATCCACTAAGCAGTAATAAATCACCTGCTGGAAACTAGTCATGAAAAGGAATGGTTGTGGAGCACTGGGCCCATACCTGGCCATCACTGGCTGTGTGGTTTTCAGTAGTTTTATCTGGTAAAGTGAGTGATTAGTGGTCTTGGGGCTGAGCCAATATCACAGTATCCTCAAACTTTAAATGGATAAGAAGCCTGGCCTGCTGGTATGAGACTGGGCATGGCATGCATTCCTGAAGTATGTTAACATGACAGCTCACACATTTACAACAAAAATACAATACATGCAGACAGTTGTCACAGTGTTTTCAGTTTTCCAAAGAGAATTTCACTCAGTGGAAGGTAGAATATTTATGCAGAAATCAGTTTTTCCTACTACAAATCAGAGAGGCCTAAAGTTTCCTCTTGTAGGTAATGTTTCTTTAGAGGTAGTAAATCTGTTGCATTATAGTAGGTGTTAGGACAGACATAGTTTGTGGCGCTCATATTTCTGGGGCTAGGAAAAGAAAGGGCTTTCTTAAATGAGTGACAGCAGCACTCACCTTATTAGAGGCGGAGCGGAGTTTGAGACAGATGGCTTGTTGGTGGCTCGGTGTAGTGTGACCTTTCCTCTTTCCACCCCCCCCTCCCTACCTGATCTGCTTGGAGGGGCCGGGGTTTGGTGTCAACAGTTGCGGTGCACTGTCTTGCAGCAGCTGGGAGGAACACAGGTGGGAGCCAAGTCCCGAGCCCCGGGCTGACATTGACCAGGTTCCACTGATTTCAGGGAGCCCTATATCCAGTGGGCCGGAGCACACCTGCGCTGCGGGGGTGCGCTGCAGGCGGCATGCCTAAGGGCTGCGCGTGCAAGGGCATACCCGTAGGCACTGGTCGGGCACAGGGCCTGAAGAACTGTGTGTGCCACAGGTACCCACTAACAAGGGGTGACTTTGGGGCTGAAGTTTGCTATTGCTCCTTAGCCAATGACCGGGAGGGGTACTCGTGCAAAGAGGGAGAGACCCACTATGGTGGGTTCTCATCCCCCCGAGAAACAAAGGAGGATTGATGAGTTCCTGGTTTCTAGGTCTTTTAGTATGGACGCGCCACCATCAGATGTGGTAACTTCTAACCACATCTAATAATAGCACCCTGAAGCATAAAGTTGCTCAATTGCTTAGTATAGTGGGCCCAGTGTCCGAGGTCGCTGTTCCTCCCTTATTAGAACGAACTCCTGAGGGCGCTTGTGGTTTTCATCAGGAGGGAGTATCGGATGTGGATGGTGGTCTCCCTCAGGGGTCATGACATTCTGAGCACGTTTTTTCTTCCTCAGCACCTTTAGTGTCAGATGAGGATAAAATTCCTCCAGTTCGGGTTCTGACATGGAATATTGCAGGTGGGAAAGGTAAAGCACAAGATTAGGCTTTCATAGATTTTTTGCAGGAGTTTGATTTGTTGTGCTTGCAGGAAACCTGGGTGTCGGACCCAGATTCTGTAGAACTTGAGGGTTTTTTCAAGTGGGTATCCCCTGCTAGACCAGCCAAGAGTAGGAGGGGGCGATTGGTGGACTGACAATTTTTTTAAGGATAGATTTGGGGCTTGAAGTTTCGGTAGTTCAGGATGAGGAGATTCTGTTTCAGGTACTAAGGGTTAAATTTGCTGATTCTTGTTGGCTCCAGACTTATAATGTTTATTTTCCGCCGGGGCCCAATGGTTCCTTGTTGTGGCCGACCTTTTTGTATATTTTCCCCTGCAATATTGAAAGATTTCCGGAGCATCATTTGATGCTCCTGGGCGACTTCAATGCAAGGATAGGGCATAGTATTGAGCAGATTATGGATTCCCTGAAATTACATAATATGGGTGATATCCAGGACTGGAATGAAGAGAGGGTTTTGCAGGATGTTAGTGTTAATAAAAATGGGAAACCGTTATATAGGTTTGTTCTGGAGTATTCACTATATATTTTAAATGGTAATGCCCCTGGTGACCCATTTGGGGCTTATACTTTTTTTAATGCCAGGGGATCAAGTGTAATTGATTATAGGATAATATCCCCTTTCCTTTTGCAAAATGTGTCCTCATTTGAGGTTGCCAGTAATATCAAGAGTGATCATTTCCCCCTGATCCTCTGTTTAGACCAGCTCTTGGAAATAAGACCTAGAGGACCCATGGTGCTTCTGGAAGGTGAGGTAGTTCAGAGTGGAATATATAGATTAAAGTGGGAGTCAGCATTGGATGAGTTAATAAGAATTAATCTGGATTCTTCGGTTTTGAGAATCCCAAGAGATGCATTGTGTCAACAAGTGATACTGGCCATGCCCTTCAACTTATGAACACGATCTCTTGTAATTTACTGCCCTATCTCACCAAGACAGGGAATTTTTCCAATAAGCACTCTCCCCCTATGGGTTGGTGGGATACTTAGTGCAGTAGGTGAAAGAAGGAACTTAGGAAGGTGGCGAGAAGATTGAAACAAACAAACTCGAGGGAAAGGATAGTAGCCTATAGGGAATTGCGAGCAGATTATAAGATCTTTATTTGGAAGAAAAGGATAAGTTTTGCTCAAGGGTGTAGGGATAAATTATTGGAAGCCTTAAAGAGGAACGATAATGGTTTGTTTTGGAAACTAATTAATAGTGTATTTCATAAAGGATTAAGGATAATAGAGCCCCAGATACAGCCATCAGCTTGGGTTCGGCATTTCGGCGAGATTTTCAATGCTAATCAACAGGCTACTCAGAGATTGCCCATTACAGATCCCTCTCCAATGCCAATGTGGGAGAAGGTGACTGCAGTGGAGGTTGAGGAGGCTATCCTTCTTTTAAAATGTGGAAAAGCCCCGGGAGGGGACTTCTTGCCGGCGGAGGTCTTTAAGATAAACTGTGGATGGTGGTGTGTGGCGCTTGCCAATTCGTTTACTTTGATAAATGAATCTGGCATGATCCCTGGCTATTGGAGGGCAAGTATAGTGGTGCCTATTTTCAAAAAAGGAAGTAGGGACATTCCTAGTAACTATAGACCAATACTTTTGTTGCCTATTATTTCGAAAATATATTCTCGCCTGTTATTAAAAAGACTAAATCTATGGGTTCAAAGTAAAGGGCTCTTAGCGGAAGAACAAGCAGGCTTCCAGTCGGGCTGCTGTACAATTTATCAGTGTTTTATTCTTAACCATGTTATTGACCAATCTAAAGAGAAAGGGTTAGATGTGTATGTAGCCTCTATAGATTTTTCTTCTGCTTTCGATTTAGTGGATCGTGAGATTTTGTGGGAAAAGTTAAAAAGCCTAGGTATAGATCCCAGGTTACTTATGCTTATTAGATCCTTATATACACTCACAAAGCTCCAGATTCATCTAAATAGGAAAGGCTGGCTATCTGAGGAGGTCCTTACCTCTAGAGGGGTTAGGCAAGGCTGCCTTTTGGCACCCATTATTTTCAATCTTTATGTGAACCAGCTAATTTTGGATCACCGTGATACTGATGATTATATGGCCCCGAAAATTTGGAACCAACGGTTGGCGGTGCTTATGTATGTGGATGACACTGTTTTACTTTCTACGGCCAGATTAGGGCAGATAAGATTGTTGACTGATTTGGGGGGCAAATGTCAGGCACAAGAGCTGAGGATAAATTATAAGAAAACCAAAGTTATGGTGTTTTCAAAGAAGTTTAAATTGAGATCCTGGTATATAGGAGAAAATAAAATGGATCAAGTGCGAACCTTCAAGTATCTTGGGATAGTTTTTTTATTTCACAACTCATGGTGTTCCCATATTCAGTCTATTAAGCAGGAGGCTAAATCAAGTGTAGCTGTACTCAACAAGTTTTTTTTATGGTAGGGGGGGCCATACTGGGCCTGATTGCCCCTACTCTGAAGGTGTTTGAGAAGAAGGTATTAATGAGGGTCTGTTATGGTATTCAATTATGGGGATGTTCCCCATTGGCGGTCCCTCTTCTTGAATCGATCCAGAATAAATTTTTGAGGACAATTTTAGGTGTCCCTCCTGAATCGGCTGCAGCCTTGGTCAAATTAGAAACTGGGTCTATGTCCTTTGATGCATTTGTTATCAAATTTATTCTTATTTTTGCTCTAAAGCTGGCTTTGAGTAACAATTACTCTTTTACGTGGAGCTGTTTTGAGATTGAAAGATTGTGAGGCAGATATCCCTGGATAAGGAGTGTAAATCTCTATCTTAGAATGTTAGGTTTTTCACTCACCTTCTTAACCCAGTTCCCGTTGAACATGGGGAAAAAAAATGATAAAAGAGAGAGTGAGAGATATAGACCTTCAGATTTTAAGATCTAAAGTGGGTACTATGCGAGCCTCTCCTCTCTATCATCTGTTTCTCCCCCCTTTATGTGGTAGTGGTTATTTGTCGTCCTTAACCAATCCGGGGTTGAGGAGAGCCTTTACAGCTCTCTGATTTCAGTCGTTTACTTCAGCAGTGGTTACCGGGAGATATGCAGGTAAACCGTATGCCCAGAGGCTATGTCTGTGTGGAGGTAATGTGATTGAAGATTTGGTACACTATTGTTCTGTCCCTTGTATAGAACTCTAAGAAGGGATTTATGGTATAAGATCAAACCACCAAGAGATCTGCCCTCGGAGAGGATGATATGTTTTTGTTTGGCTGATAAGGTAGTGGAAATCATGGAGGCTGTTGCCTGGTTTGCCCATCGTGCAGCCTCCTTGAGGAAGAATTATGTCTGCTCCCTCCAAGACCCTTAAGAGTTAGATATACGGTTGTTAGAATTATTGATTATGGATTTTGTTACTGTTTTTGTATTTGTGTATTTTTGTGTATCTTTGTGTTTTATATTTTTAATGATTGGTGGTACATAAGGGTTGGCAAGGATAAATTGTGACTGATATGTTAATGATTTTTGTTCTTGTTGACTGGATTGTGATATTATCTTTGTATTATGTTTTAATACTTGTCATGGCAGAAGGCCAGAACAAGGAAATAAACAAACAAAAACAAAAACCTTATTAGAAAACAATGCTTATGTGCACAAGGGTCGCTATTGCTAACAATGGTGCTTGCATTTTACCTGAATTGGGCTGTGAGATGCCAAGATTTATTAGCTGCTTCTGTCTTTCACCAAACACTTCCTTTTAGTATGACAGTGTATGCTTGCTTCTTACCCTTGAATAATGGAGACTTCATTCTTGCAAGAAAATCATTAAAAATTTCAAGATACACACGAGAGGATGTAATTGGCTTTGTCAACAATAATTAAGAGGTTCCCCAGTTAGAAGTAGTTAATGGCTGACACTGTATCCGCAACTGCCCAAAGATCCAAAGTTAAGACTGAAGTTTGGGGGAATAGCTATTATGCCTGAGATGTGTTGTTCGCTAGGCAGTGCCTCCTCATTTCACTGTGGACAACAGCAATCGGAAATTCAAAAAAATTGTCCTAAGTCATATCAAGGCAGGTGGTTGGACTAGATGCCCTGTGAGCTCTCTTCGAACTCGGTAATCAGGGATGTGTGTTTGGTGTTTGGATTGGTGGCAGTGAAGACAGATTCCTGTCAATAATTCTTTGGTTCTGTGCAATGCAGTGGCTTGTGTTCCCAGGGCCCACCAGATGTTCCCCCCACCCTGAGGCAGGATGAGCAGCTGGCTGTTCCTTGATGCATCCTCAGAAATTTCTTACCCCAACTGGAGCGACTCATGTGACAGGGTGCTGGGAGGGGAAGGGCTCTCAGTCGAGGCGGGGCAGGGCTGGGCACCCGCTTGTTCCAGCTGTGGCAGCTGCTCTGACAGGGGCCAGCCTGCTCAGCTTCCCTGCAACTGTTTGGCCAGCTCCATCAACATGTCCCACGGTGTGGTGATTGCCTGCCACAGAGTTGCACGGGGATCAGGCCCCTGCTGCTCATCTCACTGACCCCAGAATTTGACTAAAGCCAGATTCCCATTTGTCTGCGTGGCGAGGGAAATGCACAAGCATTTGAACTTTTCAATTTCTTATCTCAATTAAACTTCTGAGGTTCTTTTACCCTTGCAGCATATGGATTTTTTAACATCATGCAAGACTTTCTTTTCTGGCATGTTTATATAAATCATATTTATGTTCCTTTCTTAGACTGCTTTTCACTGAAGAGGTGCCTCCTGACAAATAATTTTGTGTTCTTTTGTGTGACTTTGAAAATTGTAGCAGGTTCTAGGTTGACACTAATAAAACACTCCATTACAACATTCTTAGTTTTTCCATCTTTAAGGCTATGTTCTGATGAACAGATACTTTGCAATAGTTAAGCCTTAAATCACGTTTACTCCTGAATTGTTCAGATGTCAGGAGATCTAAACTGAAGTTGTTCAGGAGTAGGAAGAGACGTATAGTGGAATCCACTTAAGTAAAACTTGCATAACCTGAATTTCTGGATAAGTTGAATTTGTTTCCCCTTTTGTTCCAAGTGTATGGGAATGTATTACTTCTTTATCTGGATAAACAGAACTTGGAACTTTGATAGCTCAAATGTTTAAGGTGCATAGAGTATATCCACACAGATAAAAAATATCTGGACCTTTGAGTGTATTAATGATTTCTTGGCAGTATGCATTTTGAGTACTGCAATATATATACCATCTCAGGGTAAGTCTTCAAGTCAGGCAGGTTGGAGATGAGTGATAAGGAGAATCAATTCTCTCCAGCTCTCTGAACATGCAGATTCACATTGACAGCCAGGAAGAGCCGTGTGGATGTGTGTGAAATCTATCAGGTTTCCCTGTCTTCAGCCTAGCCAAGACTCCCAGACTCAGCCCTGACAGCATTACACAGACACACACACCATCTGTCCTGCTGTCTTCTCTGACTCTCTGCTTACTTAATCTGACCATCAGCTTTCTCTATCTCCAAGTCAATTTTCTTAAGGTCTGGTTAAATAGAATTTCTGATGAGTTGAACTTTTTTTCATGGCCAGAGAAATTTGACTCAAGCAGCTTTCACTGTATGTACCCCTGAAAAATGAGTATGTACTCCCCTTAACTTTTTACTTTGAATTAACTGTACTGTGAATACCAGGGATGAGTGTCACGGATTCGGATTAATTTGTAACTGCTCGTAACAGGCAGTTACGGATGAATCCATATCAATCTGTGCCGAACCACAACAGGCGTGTTGTTGTTTGGTTTAAAATCTATTAAATAAAATAAATAAGTAACCATGCATGTGTAAAATAGTTGCTGGATCATTCTGCGCATGCGCAGCCTTTTCTAAAATGGCAGTAGCGGCAGCATCACTGCCATTTTGGAAAAGGGCAGCCAGTCTGCACATGCACAGTGGCCAATTTGCACATGCACAGACCAGCTGCTCTTGTCCAAAATGGTGGTGCCATTTTGGAAAAGACCATACATGCACGAATGGTCCGGTGGCCATTTTACACATGTGTAAAAATATTTTAAAAAATATTTTATTCTTTAAAAAAAATTAATTTAACTACGGCTTCATAATAAAGATCTGTAATTAAATCTGGAATAAAGATTCAGATCCATAATACAGATCTGGATCCGTAATTCCCTCCAGGTGCCGATCCCTAGTGAACACTTTACTTTGAAGTAAACGGGGAAGGATAATATTAGGTGAAAACATATGAGACGGTGGCCAGTCGGATTCCCTACTCACCCTGTGAAGCAACAATGCCGCTGCCACCTGTTGGGCCAGTACCGAGAACAGAATACATGTGTAGCCTCCTGGCAGCCTCCACACTGCTCCCATAACCCGGGTTGGCCCAAGGAACCAAACACACAGGCCGGACTTGGGCCTAGGAGCAGTGACTGCTAGCTGCCAGAAGCAGGATTGGGCCCATGAAAAGTGGCCGGTGGTAGCAGATCACTCCTTGACTCCGTGCCAGAGTGATCCTGTCCAGGGGTCATACATGACCCCATCCCAAGACACTGTCATCCCTGCCTGGTTCCCCCTGGCTGGTGTGCAGGGAGACTGAGTGATGGTAACTCTCGTCCTGAAGCCATGAGAGTGTAACTCCATTGAAGCCAAGCATATGAAGAGCAGGAGACCAGGTCTCAGCTTTCTGTGGGTCCTTGTTTCAATCCTCCATTTTAATTTAACCTTTAGAATATGCTAGCAATGTTCAAAAATCAGGCCAAAGTCCTGTGTGAATATAAGAAACAAATGCCAACAGCTGTGCTAAAAATAATGGTATGGTTTAATCAGACTCAGACAAGCTGAGAAAGCCAGGAGATTGAGTTAAAGCTGCCATACTGTTGCACCCTGAGTTTTGAGAAGTTTGAAGAGGAACTAAGAACCAACAGATTCTTTACCCTTCTAGCAGAATCCCTACCCGAGCCCAGCAGGCTACAGAGAGTGCATCCTTCTTTCTCTGAGTTTCCATGGTGCCACCACAAGCTGCTAAGGATGTTTTTTTTTCTTTTTAAAGAATCATGGGTAAATATTAGTTTGTTTCAGAAGGAAGAATCCCAGGCATTTTTAAGTGTCTGGGCTTCACGCCTGAGCTTGTCAGCTTCAAACTGCATAGAGACAATTTCACAGTAGGGAGCAAAGTCAGACTGATGGCCAGAGATGCACTAACTGGAAAAAAAGACAACGACTTGACACGAGGGCTCAGGAAATGGACCTTTTTGTTTATTTGCTGAAAGACACCCCCTATGTTAAACCTCCATTTTAGAAAGGTGTAGATTGTAGAGGGCTAATCTCAGTGGTACTCTCCATGTCAGCCAGGTCTGATGTGGTGCTTGGGACCTTCCCTTCTGTACCTCAAAGTTGCACAGGGGATTGCATGCACAAATGCAGTCCATCGTTATGAAAGATGTCACGGATCTCTTGTGTGGTTTGTGGACCCTTCTTCCTCTAATCAACAGAAACACTGAGCACAGAGTCGGTCCCTTTGCACGGATGTATTACAAAGTGGGTCAAATTCTTCTCTCACTTGCATTTTTATAAACCTGGAGTAAATCCACTTACTGTGCTGTCGTTCTAGCGGTATACATAGAACAGGGCAGGATGCATGTAACAGATTCCCCCTGTGTACTTGCAGGGGGAGTACCTGACTTGCGGGCTGCCATAAGTAGTTGCAGTATGTGACCTTTTCAGAAAGCAAAAAGGCACAGAAAGAAACCAAAAACTACACAAGAAAAGGGAATCCTATTGTTAAACAGCTGGTCCTCCACTGTGGAGAAAAGGAAAAACAATTGTTTTAAGGCAGGAAAAACAGTTTTCAAAAAATAAATTGTTTTTTCTCAGAAATATTTTTTCCTAACACCAAGGTAATCTGTTCCTAAATATTTCCATTCTGTGCAGCAACTACTATAACTGCCAGCTGCCAGCCTTATTAATTTTCTCATTTTGCTAAGGTAATCAGAATTTACATTCCTTAATCTGTGTGGCAGTTTATATCAGTTCCATTGTTGAAACTGGGCAATGAAATGCTAATCAACCCAAATGGTATCACAGTGATTTCCTGCTCCACTGTTTTTAAGGTGGGCTTTTTATCTATAGGCCCCTTCTTGACGTATCCTGAATGAGACAAGACAACCATGAGTTGGGTTTAAAATGGCTGCAAGCTTTAATCAAATCAGGATTATGTATCGAATCAGGATTAGGTGGGGAAATCGCCTAATGCAATTCGGGTCCAATACAAGTCTCCACACATTAAACAGGATCACAGGGGGCTGGCTCAATATACCCTCGAGTGTCTGCCCCCACTTAATCAAACACGTCTCCCCCTCATCCCATGTGTGAGGAGGACAAGGTCCATGCCAGACCTGAGTAAGGAGGAAGGTGCCGGCAGACTGGGGACCGTACCTATCCCTTACCACCCTCATGGGACACCCCTCCCAGGGAGGCTACCCCACTACTTCCCATACCCTGCTTTTGCAATAGGTGTTGCCTCCCCATCTCTTACGGGGATGACGCATCTTCAATCTAAGTTCTATAATAGCCTATGCCAATGGTACTGGACCCCTAAAAGAGTGCGGCAAATGAAACATCATAGCAAACACACCCTTTGCCTAAATCATGGGGGAAAACCAAATCAATCCAAATAACCTACATTGTGAGGAAGGCAAAAATTTAGAATCCTTTGCCCAAACTGGGGTTCCCAGAAAAATTCCTTCCTGGCCCAAGAAAAGGCAACCGGGTCAACCCACAGTGTTTTGCGGAGGGTGGGTGGGGCTGTTTTCTGGAGCTCCTGCCTGCAACTGGGGCAGGAGCAGATGCTGGACTCCAAACTCCGCTCAACGGTGCTTTTGCACCATGTGGCACAGGTTGCTCCAGCAACCTTCACTGGGTTCCTCCTTTTCCGGCTTCTGTGACCGATGCTTACTGCCTCGGGGCAATTTGCTGCAAGGGTTTTTTGCCTTGCATGTGCTTTGTCCCATTTTTTAAGGGGGAGCATGACAAGGGACCCAGTTGCTGCCACCATTCTGGGGCATGCGGAGGGCTATTTTGCAATGGGAATTTGACAATGAGGAGAAAAGGGAAATAACTGGGCTTGTTGTGCTGAGTGATGCAGCCTTATTTGGGTTTCCCTAACTTACAGCATACTGCCCAACAGTCCTGACAGGAGGGGCAGTTGCTCTTTGGGTGCTGAATAGGGATGTGAGAACAGATTTTGGGGGTTCGGTGTTTGGCCCAAACTCAGGGTGTTCAGGCTGTTCGTAAACACCCCGAACCCAAACTGCCCCCTGCCCAAACTGGCCAAAGATCAGGTTTCAAACCCATTTGGGGGGATGGGGGGAACCCAGTTTTCCCTCCCCCCTCCCGGCTGCACGGGTGGAAGGGGCACCGGGGCTCACCTCCCCCCCCCCAGCTTGGTAAAGTTTTTTTTAACACCCCCCCTCCACTCCCACCCC
>QEPC01009488.1:456819-488054 GCA_003113815.1 Sphenodon punctatus | reverse complement strand
CGGCCCCACCCCCCCACATTCCCCCGGCTTCCTGACCTCCTGGAGACAGGCGGGTGCAGCGGCCAATCCGGCCGCTGCGCCCGATCCCAGCCTGTGGCTGGGACCACGGCTGGGAAGCTGCGGCAGTAACAGATGGTATCAGCCGCCAATTCCCAGCAGTGGTCCGAGTAACCACGGTTTCAGAGGTGAGACCGGCCTCACCTTAGGAACCGTGGTTCAAGGGATTCCCGCTGGGTGTTCACTGTGGTGAACATCTGGCGTGACCCCCTTCGGATGTTACGGAATCTCCACCACCACGGGTGGTTCACTGTGGTAAAAGGGAGGCCCATAACGTCTGAAAATACCCGTACTTATCTACAAGATCTTTCAGAATGAAGCAATTATGAAGCATAGATTTGTTTTTGCAAAATCCCACCTGTTCCTCTCTGAGATTAGAATCAAGTGCCACCCAGCATTCCAGAGCTACAAGCAACATTCTAGCATAGAGCTTGCCCATAATAGGAAGCAAACTAATCAGCCTATAACAGGCTGGATCTTTAGGGTCCCCCTGCTTGAAGATTGGGACAATAACCGCCCTAGCCCATTCCTGAGGGACAAGCTTAGAGCGGTTGATTAAGGTAAAAAATCTTGCAAGCTGAGGGTTCCACCAAGATACAAAATTCTTAAATAGTTCTGGAGGAAAGTCTTCAGCTCCAGGAGCTTTACCTAGATGCAATTTCTCAATTGCAATGAGAACTTCCTGTTCTGAAACTATAGGGTCAAAAGAATAATAACGAGAGATACCTTGCACTTGAGCGGAATCTTCTGCAAAAGTATGGATTGATAAATCTTTCTTTTGAAACATCTGAGTGTAATAGTTCACCCAAGATTCTTCCGGAACACGTGTCTTAACAGGAGTATTCCTGGGGTTACACCACCTTTTAACAAGGGCCCATAACTTAGATGAATCATTAAGATTCACGGCCACCTGTAACGCTGCCCACGCATTCAGTACTTTTGATCTCCTTTTCTCCTTAAGGAGTCTGAAGTAGGCCCTTCGAGTAATCACAAAAGTTACCCAGTCAGCTTCAAGGTGTAATCTACACCACTTCCTTCTGGCCCTAATAAGATTCTTTTTTGCCTGCCTGCACTCCTCATCAAACCATGGTTTTGACTTATGACCCCTTTGATATCTCTGACAGGGCACTGGTTTATCGACTGAGTCGCAGACCTGGCTTAATAGTTTAGTCAGATTATCCTGAAAAGTAGTAAAATCTTCACAGGTCAGCATCCCATGTCTGAGCTCGAGGCATGCTGGCTCAAAAAACAAGGCCGCTATTTTAATGTTAATTTCAGGTGACCACCTAACTAAGGGAACTCCCTGAGCAGGATCTAAGGCACCCCTCACAATAACAGTTGGACCCGCCAGTACCATTTCAAGAGAAAGAGGGAAGTGACTCCCCTCAGGCCTCTTGATAACCTGAAGGTCATTAACTAGAGGGAAGTGAGCCCACGGTATATATACATAGTCTATTATACTGGTGCCCAGAATATTGTCAAAGGTAAAGTCACCCTGCGGGTCTGAGGGGGTCCAGCCATTAACTATAACAAACCCATGGGCTGACAGAAGCTCTGCCAGCCTTTTCCCATGGGGGTTTACTATGACATCCTGAGATCTCCTAATGGGTAGTACAGAAATTGAACAAAGTACGGGGTTCAGGATGGGGTATAAATTTAATAAATAAAATAAATAAATAAATAAATCATCGTCTAAATTAGCCACTCTAGCATTAAAATCCCCCACTAATAATGGAGGGCTGTTGATAAATCTGTCTGGAAGAGATCAGCCAGTTGCTCCCACAGGACTGGGTCATAATAATGAGCCGATTCTGGGGGGACATAGATATTAATTAAGATAAAGTTGCCTCAAAGGTGAGAGCTAATCTCCGTCACACAGCAGTTTTGCAAGGGAACATGTATCGGGGAGATAACAAAATCCATCCTTGTGGAGACAAGGGTAATAACCCCTCCCGAAAAGCGCCCCCTTTTTTGCTTGGAGGTCCCAGGGGAGCCATAGGCTATAAACCCTTCCATAACAAAGGTATCTGTTTCTACTTTCGAAAGCCAAGCCTCCTGGAGGCAAACAATATCAAATAAATTAAGAAAAGCCATCCACTCCCCATCTAGGAGGTTAGATTTAATGCCTTCTATATTCCAAGTGAGGCAGCGGAGCCCCTCTGTGGGTGAATGTCATTGCGTAGGGGCCCCCACTCCACAGGGCAACACCCCAGGGACATACAAAACAGTCAATTCCCTTGCACTATTGGGACCAGTCAAAACTCGGGATACTGCCGGCCTATGAATTACTGTATGCTCCAAAAGGGAGGCCTGGAAACAAGATTCCTCCTGGGAAGCATCCTCTGATACAGGGGATTGTACTGGAGATGAAGGAGCCGGCCTGAGGCCAATGGCATCCACCTCCCCTGTTTTGTCCAAAATTTGCCATGCCAGCTCTCCCCCCCAATCTTTTAGCTGGCTTAGCTACAGGGCCAGCTGGTAGATAGGCTACCTTAGAAGCCTTGGACATGATATTCCTAGCAAGAGTATTTTCAACTCTCTGAAGAAAGATTCCTGTCTTTCTTAGATAGTATCTATTATTCCACAATTTGTCCCTAACCTCTACTGAAGATAGTATCATTTCCCATCTAAGGAAACACCCCCTATCTATGAAGTTTTCCACTACCAAGACCTCAGTATCTAAAATTGCAGTCCCCATTTGGGCTTGGAGAAACCTTAGTAGCCCTCGAATATCCAGACCTTCATAACCAAGGAACCCAACATTTCTTCTTCTATTTAGATGCAATATTAAGGTCAGAGCCCACCTATTATTAATTATTATTATTATAAACATTTATATAGCAACAGCCATGTACCTGGCGCTGTACAGAACATAGAAATAGATGCGGTCCCTGCCTGTGGCTTACAATCTAAAAGACGAGGAGGGGGAGACAGGGAGAGGGGACATTGGGAAAGACAGGGGAGAAGACAAACAAACATTCAGGCAGATGCGAAGTCTCAGGTGCGTGTGCTTGGCTTGGTTACAATCAGGTTGGTTGCAGCAGTCTGCAGAGGAGGGCAGACAGTAAGTATATGGGGAACGAGTAGCAGGCATTGGGAATGGCGGCAAGGAAAAAGTGGGTCTTGAGGAGGGATTTGAAGGAGCGGAGGCCAGACTTTAGGTGACACAGTTAGATTTTTACATTCAGTGGGAGAGATTACGCAGGGAGTCCTTAATGGAGATTGAGGCTCTTCCAGAGGCTGGGAGGAGTTCTCAGCCAACGGAAAACTCCTACCCGAGACTCGTGAAAGATGGAAAAGGGCCGGTTCCATAATTGGCATGGCCATTTCACCCTCAGTCTGTATAGCAACTGAATTTGTATTCCTCATATTGGGCACCGGGGTTTGGGTAGCTATCTCCTGTTTGTATACACAAGTTGTATTCCCAGAATAGACAGTAGTAGTCCAATTGGAAAACTCCAACCAAAGGCCTCCCAGGAGTACCTTCATAGCAAATAGTAGCGGCAGAACTTCCCCTCCACTTCCTTAAGTCTAGTATCAAGATCGATCTCTATTCTGACATCCGGCTCATCTAATTTACAAAAAATTGCACGAATTTGTTGTTCTAAGTATGCAGGACTAGTAGGAATACTACTACTAGGGTCTGGCTGACCCAAAGGTCTCTGACTAGTTAGGGAACTCTTAGGAGACTGGACCAGCACAGGGGTGGAAAGGCCAGTAGGAGGAAAAAATTGTGCCATTTTCGGCTGAACAAGCATACTAGATTTGTATTCTTTCTGGGCCCTTTCAGCAAATTCTATCTCCTCTGCCAGCGAGACAGGGGTTGCTAAAATACATGATCTTAGCTCCATTGAACTAGGAGTTTACTCAGCCTGAGGCTTAGACACAGGCCCAGAGATAAAACAGAAAAATAATCTTCAGCCCTAATACAGGAATCACTGTCTTCCCCAACTTTCGCTACCCGTCTAAAGATGATGATCCATCAGTACAACGCAGATAAGAGGCAGGGTCCCCAAAATAAGTCTACATGGAGGGAGGCGAATAATGACCACGTACTTCAAATCCGTCCCCAATATGCAGCAAACGCCCGTCAGCTCACAGCTGACAGAGAGGTAAGGTGCAGGAAGCAGTACAGTAGGGCTCAAGCAGGGAGGCTCTCTCCTCCTAGCTCCACCTTTCTCTTGGATTTCTGGATCGCCTTCCTCGGGGTGGTCTCAGTCTTCCTTGCTCCTCCAATGGATATTCTGAAAGTCTAGCAGGGGCTCCAATGCGATGGGCCTCTCCTCACAGAAATACCGTGGCGCCTCCACCTCCTCGGCACTGCTAACGGCACCGCCAACGGGTCTTCACCCTTCGGCCACTGCCCTCAGTGCAATGCCCTGGTAATAAAGGTACCTGGAGGGGGATGACACAACAAGGCCCAGGTGAGGGCAATCCTCCCTTGCAGCTCCTGCTGCAACAGCCAAGCTCTCCTAGGGGCTTCCACACTTCCCACCAACAAAGATAAGATAAATGTAGGTAAATATAAAGCCGTAAAATTTCACTATCATGCCCAATACATTTCTAAGTTTGGGTCCATGTACCATGATGACAGGGTACCTTTCTAATTCCCTCTGATACCAAAGGGGAACCCTGGCCATCCAACTAACCCTAAATTTAAAAACATAATAACAATATAAATACCACATAAATAGATACCTCACAGTCTAATATATGCAATAACAGTATTAATACAGATACAGAACACAACCAGCCCTTGGCAGTAACTATCTGCACATCCCATACCACCTCCCACAAGCCATGGCATCCTTATTCTTCTATCTTTATTCTTTTACAGCGAGCCAAACTAAGGTTACAATTCAAGCAAAAAGATACAGGCATGTCACTCAAAGACAATGTCATACAAAAATGGGAGGCTACTGCAATTGTTTACCTACTAAGCAAATTATTCTCAAAACAATATAAGCTAGACTGTTTATAAAGTAAGGTGCCTAAACAAAGCCAATTAACTAGCACATCTGCAAGGCCGTTGTTTGCTATCTGCTGTAAGGAAGAACAGAGCAGCCTTCCTCTGTCCAATGTCCAATGCATGGAGCTGTTTCCCAGGCCTTGCTGTGTGACACAGAACCCAAACTAGTCTCATGATTATATCTATTTAACAGGCTAAAACTCATTTTTATTAAGAATGAGTATTACCTAGCATTCATGTCTTCCATTTTGTGCTATCTTCCTTAGGCTATGTGTAGCTCAGTTCCATAGGGTCCCTTATAAAAATTCCCCCACAAACCCTTTCTTTTATGCCATAGAGGCATAACAATCTAATTTTTAAATCCTTATGGACATTAAATGATTAATCTCTACTTGCTGAGCTTGGAGATCTACATACATGTTATAAACTTGGGTACTTTGCCTTTGGTTCAAGCCTTGTAATATTTGTTTCACAGTGCTATTTAAGCAGCATCTAATAAGCATTAAAATTACTTAAATGCATAAAAATAAGACAAATAAAACAACAAAACAAGCAAAACAATATAAAAATGTTGGAGCCTAAGTTTTGGAATGTAAATACAGCATTCTTTTTCAATCAGAGCGCATACATCCCCTTTGCTGGCTAGGATGAAGTCTAGGGCTATGTGGTTTTACAAAACAATCTGCCTAATATTACCCATTTTATTGACTATGTCCTTAAAGCCTAGCGATGTTGCATTAGCAACAGTTTTTAATACTCCGGCCATGTGCTGTATTTCTTGCATAGAAAAGGCAACTCCAATGGCAGGTATTATGATACCCCAATATCTTTGGGCCTCAGTGATTTCCCTTTGGTTATTCAGTTTACCTTGAGGGAGGGAAGACAGGTGTCGAATGGCAGGGACAATAGCCCCAACAAAACAAGATCCCTCCCACCAGGGGGCAATTTCTTATAGGCCTTGTTTTCACAAGTGAATGTGTTCAGTTATATAGGACAAGGAGGATTGCATAATGTGAAGTCTATAATAGCTTACATTTACTGAAGGAGCTTTCTTTTAAAGCCATATATTCAGTGAAATTTATGGTGAATGTGTAGTTACAAATACTGTACCCTACCTTGACCCCTTCCTTAGGTGTATATTTTTCCCACATAGACCTATTAGACTTGAACCAATATTCTTCCTGCACTTCCTTGGCTAGGTGAATGTCAAGAAGGATTATTGTGGCCTATATTAGCCCATGTTGGTTCTGTGTCTGGAAATGGAGTGGTCACCTCCTGCACTATTCAAAAGCATTTAACACTACAGGAACAAAATACTTTTTTCAAAGCATGAGGGTAAATGGACCCAAATTTAACATTTAAACACACAAAAACATTACAGCTATTCAATTATAACAAAAACCATTAACACTGTGCACTAGGCATTTATTTTTAGTGTGTATGTGTCCATGTATTAGCATGTCAGTGTGCAAAATTATTTTATTTTCTTGGGCAAGCCAAACAACAGTGGTGGCAGTGATGATGCAGACCTGTAAGAAAACAAAGAGCTGAATTCTGTAGGAAAGTTGCCTAAGAGTCTTTTTTACTTCTAAGATGGTCACATCTTTTCCTTGCTGCGTAGTTGCAAATTCTCTTCGCAAATCCTCTTCTTGTATGGGTGGCAGGGAAAAGCTTACAAGCACATTACCCTGTCCCTCTGACCTTTTTTCTACAGGTGTAGAAGTCCTTTTGCAATGGGAGGTGTGAATTCAGGGTGAAGGTGCCTGGAACTTAGTGTCTGTGTTGGTTGCAGAAAGTACTTTAAAACGGACTCACCAATGCAGCTTGAAGGCTGTTGGTTCTTTGGTGGCTTTCAATGGGGACCTCGTCACCAGGATGCAGGTTGTGGCAGACCTCATGAAGTTCCTGGGA
The DNA here is from genome assembly GCA_003113815.1 of Sphenodon punctatus. Taxonomy (NCBI): domain Eukaryota; kingdom Metazoa; phylum Chordata; class Lepidosauria; order Sphenodontia; family Sphenodontidae; genus Sphenodon; species Sphenodon punctatus. Next base: position 481,117 of record QEPC01009488.1, on the reverse strand, counting down.
AAGGACTTCTTGGAAAAAGTCTTGACACACTTCATTAGTGCTTGGTATTAAGACTGCACAGTTTTATCAGTCAAATTAATGATCATTTCAATTGTGGTGGTATAGTTTTATGGGCCTTCCCATCAGGACTTGTAATAAGGTGATATACCAGTCTTTTGATGCAAGATGATCTCATACACAGAAAGGTTAAAAGCAAAGTTCTTAACCAATTGAGGTTTGCTTTATGACATATTTGTTAAAATGGCATTTTATTTTCTTACTGCTCCTTGCAAACTGAAAATAGTCAGAGCAGTAAAGGTTCTGCTGGATCTTCAGGGCCTTGCCAGCCCCCTCTGGCCTGAAAAATGGGCACGCCCACCATTGCTACCAGGCAAAGGAATCCCAAACCATGGGATAATTTTTTTTTCAGAAAGTCTTTCTGTTCTGATTGAAAACCTTTGCACACACTATGTTTCCCCCCCCCCCCCCATTTAGGACACAGACACACAAGAACCAATGCACAACTAACTAAACACACCTAAATAACTATATAAATTCTATTTAAAATGCAACCCTAACCAAATGGGGTAGGCCTGAACATACTGCCAGGCCACAAAACGCTAGGCATGAGGCCTGTACTCAGTTCATATCATTTGTGGCATTCAGGCAGTAGGGATCAGCTTAAACAAGCTGAAGGGCCTACAAAAACAAAACTGCAAATAACTCACACAAAAATAGGTCCAATTATATTTTACTGCTTCAAATATTATTTATTATTCTTTATTATTCCCCCGCCTTTTTGCTCAAGTGAGTCACAGCGTGAGGCATGCGAGCAAAATATCAGCTTGGCAATCATTTGGCATGAGCCCTGAGCGTGAAACTGCCACTGGGCTTTTCCTGGAAGTTGCAAACAGTAAGCAGGGATTACAATGTAATTTGGGCACAACGGGGTTAATTTAATTGCAGTGGCACATGAATCCGCATCCAAAACATGTTAGGTTGGAACATCTTTGACACATAGTGTCTAAAAGACCTTGGCTGCTGCTTTTAATCAAAGCAAACTGTCTCTCTCACTGGATGTAAGCAACTACTTTTCTTCCCCCCCTTAACTTCTTTGCTTTGTCCCTACGCAGGGAAGACATGCTAACATTTCACTACCATCTTATAAAAACATGCTTAACACAAGTCATTGGAAACTTTCTTTGAAGAATACTTAATTAACTTTGCTTTCAAGGCAGGGTGATCTGTTTCTCTTTGGCTTTTTTCTGCATAGGGCACTTTATTCTACATAGGAGGGTTGTTTATAAGGACCATTGACCTTCCTTTGTAGGCATTTTGAGCATTTGATTCCATCATAACCAATTCTTATTGCTCTGTGTGCCATGATATTTTGCAGTACTGAATGTACAGGGTGGTGGTTTAGCCATGTGGGTAGCCGAATGTAGTTAGTCAGCATGGCTCTTGCAGCCAAATTTTGCAGTGTCCATACTTTTGGATCTGGATTACTTATTCTTGGATATTTATGGGTCATTGCTTTGCCAGCACTTGCCAATTGCTCCAATATGTAGTTACCGGCATCAACATTCCCTTCTCTTCTAAGCGCCCACATTATTTTAGTATTTGTTTACTGGGCCAAATGTACACATCCAGGAATCACACCATGACACAGAAACCAATAGTTATATATGAAAACATGTGTCCAAGGGCCATCTGATCTTTGACTTTGATACTCCTCCCAAGAGACTGTGTGAGCCTCTATATAAAATGTTTCCATTTAATTCCACTTAATTATTGGCCCTGGGGATATAATTGTTTTGTAAAAGTGCCACCTTTGGACAGGACCTATTGGTGTAAGTTTGTAAATCTAGGGGCTTATGCATCTATTCCTGCCACGCTTTAATATTATGTCCTCATCCATGGTGCAATTCCAGGTGACCAATTTAAAAAGGCAACAATAGCTTTTGACTTTCTTGATCAATGGATGTTCTTCTAATTTTTAGCTATAAATCTGTCAATGAGAACCATCAATATTTTACCATTAGTACTTAAAATGTACTCAGGTTTTACTGTTTAACTCTTTTTAAAATTTTCAGGATTAGAAACAACTAATTTGAATTTGTCCAGGCTCTGTCCAGGGCATGTTTATTGGGCCTGGACTCTGTAAGTGATATGAGAGGTGCATTTTCTTTCTAATGCAGGGCTATACACTCTTTTAAAATTACAGCAGCTGCCTGTCACTTTTAACTTTGCAAAAGCAAGGCAAGCTTTCCTTCAAATCATGTGCTCTTAACTTTTGGCACAGGAAAAACTTCTGTATAGCAGCGTACATGATACACAAACAAACACAAACACCAACAAACACACAGGGAGGCAATTTGTGGTAGCATTACATCATTCTGTTCCAACTGTGCGCTGAAAGAACAGAAGAATATAAACACACACACACACACGGACTTTAATTTTGTTCCTGGTTTGTTTAACATTACTTTTTTTCACATGGACAAACACACAACCATGCAACACAATTTTAAATAGTCATCATCCATGGCAGGAACACAAAACACACTTAAACCCACACATTAAACTATAGTAGCACTGAGAAGTAGGAGTAAACAACAAAATTATTAAATCTCAAATTTAGAGCAAAACAGTAAACAGGTACTTCACGCATTTCAGGACAAAATAGGTGTATTACACGGTGGTATAGTACTATTTTGTTTAAACAAACACAATAGCTGGATCAATTCCTTTTTGCACTGAAAACTTTTAGGCAGAAGCCATTAAGAAGTTAACTTAATTTTCACATGTTTTGCAGACTTGATCAGCTTCAATCACTCATCATGCTGAAATCATTAAAATGATGAAACAGCAGGCAATACCTTGCTATGAATACAACACAACACACAATTATAACAAAAGGGATCAAACTTGCTTCCTAAAAATGAAAGGAATTGCAGCTTTTCAGGCTGCCCCAATATAAAGCAGAAAACAATGTCTAATGGTGCCTGGACAGGAGCAATCTGGGCAAGAGAAAGAGGTGAAAGTAAAATGTTCGGTCCAATAGGTCACATTGGACCGGACATCCGTTTTCCAACATTCCAGTTGGCCACAATAGTGGTATGTGGGGGTTTTCAAACTTGAAAATCAAGACCCATATTTCACCTCCCTGACTCCCCTTTAGCCATGTTCTCTGATCAGGCCAAGGGAGAAACCTGCTTTTCTTTAAAATAAAGTTACTGAAAGTCCTCAGTTTCTTATTTAATTGCTCTGCAACCCATGGAGTCTTAATCAAAGCTGTCCACATGATGAAAACCAATAAAACAAGTGCAGTCTGAGACAGAACTAAAAGTAACTAAGCTCAATAGTAAAACTAACGGTGTTAGAATTCAGTGACGCACCAGCCTGTCCTGCAAGGGAGCTGACACCACTGAAAATGCTTCATGAGCAGGCAAAAATGAATTCTACAGTTACAAGACTATCAGGAAGATTAGCTGTCTGTATAAAACTTGATAGAGATGGCAGCTGCCGCAGTTGGGGCACCCCAGCATTGTTTAGATGATAAGGTGGTAGAAACGCAGGGCTGCAAAAATCTACCAAGTCCTTAGACTTAATTTCCTCATCAGTGCCCACAGGCAATTTAAGTTGAAGATACAAAGAATCTGCTGGAGCACAAGGTATGCAGACCTGATCAGGTTTGAGATTACTTATTAACTGTTTTATTTGGATTTTTAATTTGTCCCGAGAGTCTAAAAGAAACAGAACTTCAAATTCGTGCTTACGTTTGGAAGCTTCAGTATGCCATTCTAAACATGCAACCCATTGAGTCCAATGCACTTTACAGCCTTTTAACCGTAGAACTCTGCGGAGATGAACAATTTTATCTAAATCAAAAGAGCCAATTAGAGGAAATTGCAGTTCAGGCTGATCTCTTCTCTGGTATACTTGTTCCACACGTCTAAAAATGTACAAACATTTCCCCCATAATGTATATACATATACCACGCTGGGCTTCCTTTTGGCAGGGTGAAGAGCTGCTTAGACTATCCGGCCCCCATAATCTCACAAACAGGGTTTTCACACCAGGACAGATTTTTACGGGTTAACTACAGAGAGCACAGTCTAACAGCAAACTCAGCTGAAATCTGAGCTCATTAACATCACACAAACTCTCGCTGATTCACTCCCACAGACATACCAACTTTCAGTCAGACTCTCAGTTAGAAACTTCTAACACTGGGAAAGGGAAATAATCCTTTCACACTGCTGAGTCACAGGATTCCACAGAGGCACACATCCGCAAAATTACCCCACCCCTTCAGGTAGACAATTAGCCCTATAGGCAATTAATCCTAATCGAGGCAGCTATCCCACTTCAAGGTAGCCTTGCAATGCAACACTCAGCTTAGTCCCAGACATAGTCAGTGGTCACATACAGGGAAACACATTCACAACACATTAAATCCTATACATTTGAAATCCCCACTCGGCAGGATTTCCAATCCCCACTCGGCAGGATTGAACATATGCATTTAGAAACCCCCTCTTCTGGCAGGATTCCCAATCCCCACGGATTTTACATATGTATTTAGAATCCTCCCTTTGGCAGGATTCTCTGGATTCATTAAACTTCTTCACTGACTAGTCCTTTCTACCTAAACTAATTATTTACACTATTAAGAATGTCTGACATATCTGACCACTCAGATTCAGAAGGCATTTGCCCAGTGGTCTGGCTCCCAGAGCCTACAGACAGCCCCACACCCACACCTCCATAGGGGTTTCAAAAGGCCCCTTTCCTTATCTGACGCCTGAAGGTGGGGGAGAGATGGTCCGCAGCCCCTCCTGGAACCAGCCGGGCTAAGAGCCTTCCCGGCCAACGCACCAAACTGTCAAGGAAAATTTTATACTCATACACTGTTGGTTAAATCTGTCAGAAGTTCTTTATTGATCTCAAAGCGCAGTGAGAGAGAGCAGAACTGACCCCATGCAAGGAGACAGCCTGGTCTGCCTGTTTTCAGATTACATAGGTATTTTATAGGTTACAATTCAAGCAAAAAGATACAGGCATGTCACTCAAAGACAACGTCATACAATAATGGGAGGTTACTGCAATTGTTTACCTACTAAGCAAATTATTCTCAAAACAATATTATTTATTTATTTATTTATTGAATTTATACCCTGCCCCTCCTGAATACAGCTCGGGGTAGCTTCCAACAATAAAAACAGTATAAAACAGTTTAAAACATATAAAAATACAATATCAAATATTAAAATATTAAGAGCAGGGCCCGGGATACAAAAATCAATAGGGGAGGGAAGACAAAACCCACTAAACCCTCCCCCCCTCCCCAAAGGCCTGGGCGAATAGCCAGGTTTTACACTTTCATCGGAATATCAAGAGACTTGGGGCCAGGCAAGTTTCCTCCGGTAGGGAGTTCCAAAGATGCGGCCCAGCCACCGAGAATGCCCTCTCCATTGTGGCCCCCCGCTTAACGCGGGGGACCTCCAAGAAGGCACCCCTGGCAGACTGAAGGGGCCACTCCGGGGTGCGGAGGGCGAGGCAGTCCCTGAGGTATGAGGGGCCGAGACCATGAAGGGCTTTATAAATCAATAGCAACACCCTGAACCTGGCTCGGCACGCTATCTGCAACCAGTATATAAGCTAGACTGTTTATAAAGTAAGGTGCCTAAACAAAGCCAATTAACTAGCACATCTGCAAGACTGTTGTTTGCTATCTGCTGTAAGGAAGAACAGAGCGGCCTTCCTCTGTCCAATGTTTATCATGCATGGAGCTGTTTCCCAGGCCTTGCTGTGTGACACAGAACCCAAACTAGTCTCATGATTATATCTATTTAATAGGCTAAAACTCACTTCTGTTAAGAATGAGTATTACCCAACATTCATGTCTTCCATTTTGTGCTACCTTCCTTAGGCTATGTGTAGCTCAGTTTCATAGGGTCCCATATAAAAATTCCCCCACACCTTGAATTGGGGCTGGAAACCTACTGGCAGCCAGTGCAGAGAGAGAAGCACCAGTGTTATATGCTCACGTCGGCCCATCCCCATTAAGAGATGGGCCGCCGCATTCTGCACCAGCTGCAGCTTCCGAACCAGTACCAAAGGTAGCCTCATGTAGAGCATGCTGCAGTAATCCAGTCTTGAGGTAATGAAAGTATGAAGGACCATGGCCAGATCAGAGTCTGAGACATACAGCCTAAGCTGATGCACCATATGCAACTGGCAAAATGCTCCTTTCACCACAGCCATCACCTGAGCATCCAGGCGGAGCTGTGGGTCCAGGAGCACCCTCGGACTCCGGGCCTGAGAAACCAGGGGGGGCGATGGGGGCCACCACCACCCCGGCCTTCCCCACAACCATCACCTTCATCTTGTCAGGATTTAGTCTCAGGCAGCTCACCCTCATCCAATCCCCCACAGCGGACAAACACCGGGTAAGCACCGAGACTGCAGGGCCTGAGTCAGAGGAAAATGAAAGATATAGCAGGGTGTCATCAGCATATTGATGACAAATCACTTCAAACTCCCTAACAAGCTCTCCCAAAGGCTGCATTTACACGTTGAACAGGAGAGGGGATAGAATGGAACCCTGCGGTACTCCACACGTGAGGCCCTGGGGGGAAGATGAAAACTCCCCCAGCACCACACGCTGGGTTCTCTTGGCCAGGAATGAGCGGAACCATTCAAGAACAGTCCCCCCAATCCCTGCCCAGTCCTGCAACCGAGTCACCAACAACTCATGATCAACAGTATCAAATGCAACTGAGAGATCTAACAAGAGCAACAGGGTCGAATGACCCCGGCCTAACTCATGGGAGAGGTTGTCAACCAAGGCCACAAGCACAGTCTCCATGCCATAATCTGTATGAAAGCCCGACTGCGAGGGATTGAGATAATTAATCCGGTCCAAATGCCCCTGAAGCTGCTGAGACACCACCCGTTCAATAAACTTCCCTAAAAAGGGAAGGGAAGAGACTGGACGGTAACTGGCAAGGACATCAATGTTGAAAGATGGCTTCTTGAGCAGGGACCGCACCACCGCCTCCTTGAGACAGACCAGCACCCTGCCCTCCCCAAGGGAGGCACTGACTATTCCCGCCAGCAACAGCCCCAATGTCTCCCGGCTAGCCTTAACCAGCCAGGACAGGCATGGATCTAACTCAGAATTGGTGACTTGAACAGTCCCAAGTGCATCACCCGCATCTGAGGGTGACACTGTCCGAAACTCATCCCACAAACCAGGACCAGACGGGGCTCCCACTGCCTCAGACCTGTTCTCTGCTAAAAAAGTTGCATCAAAACCGTGGTGAATTTGAGCAACTTTATCTGCAAAACAGTCCACAAATAAATCACAGCGAGCATTTGATGATTTTACATCCAGGCAGAGGGAGGCCGGACTGACCAGCCCCCTCACCACCCGGAACAGATCAGCTGGGCAGGACTTAGCAGACGCAATGCGGGCAGCAAAGAAAACTTTCTTTGCTGTCTGCACCGCTATGGCATAGTTACATAACCAGACTCTATGTCGCAACCGGTCCACTTCAGTACGCGAGTGATGTCACCGTCGCTCTAACCACCTCCCTTCCTGCTTCATCTACTGCAGCTGACCCATATACCATGGGGAGCTGCATTGTCAGCATTTCAGGATGAAATGCAAAGGTGTTAACTGCCACTTAACAGACTCTTAACACCTAAGAGGGCTTGCAGAGTCGGAAGGAAAGGTCTCCCTATATGCACCCTACAGAATTGCAGTATGTCTTTTTGTCAAACAGAGCTGAAACAGGTACCTGTAAAATGGGTAAATGTGTAGGATTTTCAGCACCCAAAATGCTCCTCACAGTTCAGGAACAAAGGAACAGAAAAGTGTCCGTGTGGTGCTTGAATGGTGCATGTACACCCAGGCAGCCTACCTAGGCATGCACCCGGCTGACTAGGCCCCAGGTGACCTTAGGAACGGAGCTGAAATGGGTATCTGATCTATTACTGGCAGGTTTCAGGTACTGTGTCTGTTCTTGATGGGCTACCTGAGTGCCAGCTAAGTACCTGATTATTATTTATTTATTTATTTATTTATTTAATTAAATTTGTTAGCCGCCCCCTCATGCCTACGGCATCTCGGGGCGGTTTACAATATTATAAAACCCAATAATAACAATAAATTCAACAACATTAAACCAAACTCACAACAGTTTAAAAACATCACTAAAACATTATCCCCCAAATTTGCATCTATTGTTTTACTTACTGGTGAGTCAGTAAATCGGTATGGGGAAATAGTGGAAAAACAGGACGGAAACTTGAAAAATCAGTACCAGAAGTTGGTATTTTGGGACCAGGCATCAGTAAATCACAAAATAAGGTAAGCTGTTGGGCACTAATTGCCTACTTTGGGGTCTTTTTACTCTCCAGGAGTATCCGACTATGGGTAAAAAACAGATGTGACATGGTCCTGCTATAGCCTGCTGTGACCTGGGACTCATCGCATGTGTGGTCCCACGCCACCAAACGTTGGCTTGGGATTGCCCCAGGGCAGGTAGGCGACTGACCTGAGATGTGCCCTGGGCCCAATCCTGGGTGCCCATTCTGGGTAAAGGCCTGCCCACGTGGGCCAACACGTCTGTTTGGCCCTGCCATGGGGCAGAGATGGCCATAGCCAGGTGGGCCATAGCTGGCTGGTTGCTATGGCTGCCCATCATGACAGGGGGTGGGGTGCTGGGAGCAGGGTAGGGGTGGTAGCAGAGCTGACTGCCTGTACATCTGCTGTGGGCCCATCCCTACCTGGGTCATGCAGGCGGTGGGATGGCTCTCCTGGTGGCAGGCACATTTTGTCAGTGCTGCCCACTGACCTGGACCCCCCACATGTCTGTTTTAACCTATGTATCAGGGCCGGGCTTAATGTGGGGTGACTAGGGGCAGCCGCTCAGGGCCCCGCGCATTTATTTTTTAAATCGAGGAGGGCGCGGAGAGGCAGAGGCCCTGCCTCTTCCTCACTCCGCACACACACACAAACCCTGCCTGGCAGAGTCTCGGCCAGGAGAAATGAGGAAGAGAGAGTCAGGGTATTGTAAGGTTTATAGCTTTAATAAAGATTCTAAGCAGCATTTTAAATATTCTTTTCCTGTTTTTAACATTGAACAGGATACAGTACCAAAACCGGGTCCATTATTTTGAAGCCTGCTTAATTGTTTTGATGTTCTGATAAGTCGAACTTTTTTCAGACGGACCACTAAATTCAACTTAAGTACTCTCCACTGTACTACTCCAATTCATTTTGATGATGGTTCACGTAGAATCAGGCTGTGCTGGAAATAAACGTTTTAAGGAGGGATTTGAAAAAGAAGAAAGAAGTCTACTATTCCAGGAAAAGGGAAAATGTTCCATGTTCAAGCTGCTGCATGAAGTAAATTATATAGACAGAAGAGGAAAGAATGTAAAGCCGATGCTTGTGGGAGGGGGGGGACCACACGTAAATTTATGCTCTTTAAAAGAACAGTTGCCTGTGTTTGTGAGAACTCTTTTACAAGTTTCAGGAAAGTTGCCCATTTCCCAACTGCGATCAGAAATTGTGCATGTAGCAGGCTTTCTACCTTTTCCAGTTCAGTCAGGGTGACTGGGCTAACCCACTTGACAGAAACCTTTAAACAGGGATGATCCCCAAATGTATAACCGGAGACTAAACTGTGAGAGGAGACTGGTTGGGGGTATCAGCACCTCACTTATCAGATGAGCTGTGGAAAATATTTCTTCCCAAGCTATGGCAATCCATAAGGGACTCTAAGAGTGTCTCTCTGAAAAACTGCATGCTTCAAAACACCCTGTGCAGCCAGGCAAGCAGGCAACTGAAGCAGAAATGACACAAGGGAGTGGTTGGCTAGATTGCCTTTCTGGTTGAAGGCAGAAAGAACATGGTTAAAAATGAAAGCTCTGTCATTGTTCTTGTGGGCCACCCAAGTACTGAAATATTCTTCATTTAGTGTATTACATGGGAAATGGTCTTTGTCATGGCACTATACCATAACTAACGGCACTAGCATGTGGTACTTTGCGTGCGCTCTTGCAACCTAATTAAATTAAAGCCCTTTCCTGTGAATTTACTTGTTTACTACACCTGCTTCATAATGGCAGTAAATTATGTAATTGCCCAAGAGGGGTTCCCATGGATCACTGTTAACTCTCTAAACTTCACAGTGCCACAGTGTACAAGGCTGGGAGCTCGTAGACAAGCTGACAGGTGAGTGGTGCCAGCCTCTTCCACCCCATTGCATGCACGCCTGTCTGTCTGGTACACCCAAGTAGAGGCATATATATTCCACTTGCTCCTTGCTCCACCACTAGGAGACTTTGACCCAGTGGCAGTGGGTGGACTTCGTGGGTGGTGGGGAGGGCAGCAGCAACACTTCCACTCACTTCACCCCCCACCAAAACCTTGTCTTTATACACATACTTACATAAATCCCCCATCCAGACCCCCACCACACTCACACCAGTGGGGACTGGTGGACAGGGTGGAGGGAAGGGATAGAAACAGGGGGCATAATGGGGGGGTTAGACAGTGGCAGATGGGTGTGCAATCAGTGTGCGCCCGCACCCACGCACCTTCCATTCACACCCTCGCACGGAGCAACCGGGAAAAAGCTGGGTTGCTCCATGTGGGGGCATGGGTGGGCGGTGTGTGGGCTGTGGGAGCGCGCGTCAACTCATGTTGCCTTCAGACCTTTGCCTCGGTCCTCAGGGAATGGGTGGACCAGGGTGGACACATCCCATCTAAAAATGGTCAAAGAGGCAGAAACAGATGGGGGCGGGGGTCAGGGGCGTAGCTAGGTTGGAATGGGCCCAGGGACAAGAACTGGACTGTGGGGCCCCACCCCCCAGCCCGGCCCATCACCATAGACTCCCCTGTCCCTCAATGTCCTTAATGTATAAAACAGTCAACACAAATGTACTTAAATATTATTTATTAAATAACAGTCTGAAGAAAACATGTACGCAGCTACTGCAGTGGCCTCTTCCTTGCTTTTTAGTTCTGCAAACACATCGATTATTTTTTATACATCTAGCTTCCTTGCGCGTTCATTCTCAATTCTCAATTGACAGCAGAGCCAGATATCTTCTCAGATAGCTCTACAAAAGCTGCAAAGCTTTCTCCCTCTCATTCAATGCAATGAGACTACTGATAGTGTGTAAAGCTAAATATACCAGGAAGTCTTTGAAGTGTCTGGGCCTCTTGGTCCATCCACACCTTCAGTATCCTACACAGCCAAGTCTAACCATTCATTGCATACACATGCACCCCACAGCCTTCCATAGCTGTACAATTTATGAGTTTTGAGAAAAGCCCTGTGCAAAATGTACCACACATTCACACCATGTGATTTTTCAAAGGTTCTTAAGTCAGTGCAATCAAATCAAATTTGCTCTAAAGACTCAAAAGCACATCTCAATGGGAGNCAGACCTCCCAACACACACAATCCCTCTCATGCACACACACCTCATCCAGAGACTCCCAAAATACTCACTCACGCTCTCTTTCAACCACACAGTCCCCACCACACTCTTTCACACACACACACCACAGCATAGACCCCAGCCACACACACACACACACCACCCATCCAGACTCCACCACACTTGCACTCTCTCAATCTTTTATTGTGTTTTTTTAACTTACCTGTACTCAGCATCTAAGCCTCCATTCCTTAGGAAGGAGGCAAGGTAAAGTAGAAGTGTTTGTTAACTGTATATTTGTTTTTTGTTATTTGAGTTATAATATAGGCTTTTAAGTCACCTTTTATATTAAGTTAATTGTGTAATGGGTTTTATTTTTTAGGGGTGAAATGAAAATGCTAATCATTCTTGCGAGATTCTTGCAAACCCAGCGAGATCTTGCTATGGCTTGCAAGAATCACACAAGATTCTCAGAAATGCTCTGCATGTGCACAAAATGGCCACCATGGCCATTCTCTGCATGTATGGTCCCTGGCAACCATTTTGTGTATGTGCAGAATGTGTTTTGAGGTTTTTGAGAATTTTGCAAGATTTTCAAAGCCCCCAAAGCACTCTGTGCTTGCGCAAAATGGCCACCAGGGGGCCCACACAGAATGGATGCCGTGGCCATTTTCCAGATGCGCAAAGAGTTTTTTAAACTCTTGAGAATCTCATGTGAACGGGTTGAAAATCAGGCAATTCTCGACTTGCTTGATCCAGTTTTAGGCTGTTTTTATATGAGATGCTACTATGCAGGTCTACCCAGTGGACACATGTGGCAGCATCCATGTAAAAGTGGGGGGTGGGGTAGGTGAATGCTCCCATGCACCCCCACCTACTTCCACCCACCTCTCTAGATGCCGTGCAGAGGCATGGGTAGCTGGCGGGTGGATGGGTGTGCATGCTGAACGCACACCCATCCACCACCATCAAAACCCTCCCCCACCCACTGGAAATGTGTGTGTGCTCCACTGAGCACAAACAGGCCTACCCCCCCTCTGCCCATTAAAAAAAAAAGACTTTAGAGCAGCAGGGTTATGAATGTCCATATCCCCCACAGCTTTTGATTTTTAGACAAAGTTTTTAGCAATTCTCAGAGGTGAGTGCCAGGAAGAGGGTGTGGGGGGAAAGGCGCTAATGGGCTAATTGCATGATTTAATTTGCATAATTTGCAGGACAAAAGATTTATGGAGGCTCTTTTACTGGGACATTAGGAAGGAGGAGGGAAACAGACCTGCTGAAAGAGACAAAGGGTCAATTTGTTTTTTAAGCAACAGGACTTTGAAGGTCCAGTCCTCCGTCTATTGAAGTTGATGGCCCAGCTTCCATGGATGATTCCTGAGGCTTAACAGCACCCTCCCCCCACAACATGTAGCCCAAGGTTACTCCACTGTGAATTCCTCTGTTGGGGACCTGAGGCTGCTGCTTGTCTCCTGAATCTAATAAATCAGAGTTAATAAGCAGATACTTTTCTCTCTCTCTTGAGAAAAGCATAATGAAAGAAATGGAGTTCATTTTCTTTAATGAAGTCTTGTCTGTTTTAAACTGGGTTACTTGCTTTTATTGGCATCCAAATATTGACTGGGGGCAAGTATTAAAATGGGTATAATTTGTGGGAAGTTCTGTCGTACTTGCTGAAAATGTAGTAGCGGATCTTAAAGGGTTTTTGCTTTCTTCTTTCAGTTAACATGCTTGGTCACAATTCATTATTATTTTCTTCCATACAAAAATATTCTCACCTGCTGCTTCTATTATGTTTTTAGCTTTAAGGAAGTGTTATTTTAATACCTGCCCCGAATTCTTGGAAGTCATTATGTCAGTGGTCAAAATTGGTCAGAACTGTGGTTACTTACAGCACCTGGCTAGTTTTGCAATCTCATGAGGGATGTTCCATTCAGCAGAATCATCTCAACATGTTCAATGTAATGACATTAAATGGTTTTTTCTTGTCTAAACTAATTTTGATTCTGCAAAAGATCTTTAGTAGTAGTAGTAAATAATTTTATTCACTTGGTCATAGCCATAGCATATACACATAGCAAAATACAAACATACGCATACAACTCTTATACATTAATTTATAAATTAAAATGAAAAGACTCAATCCTAAGGTGACTCAGCTATCACCCTTCTTATCCTAAGGGAAAATATACCACATGGAGATATCTGGGAGGCATCATTATAAGTAACTCCGACTGATACTTAAACATGATATGAAACATACTTTATCACGAAGTTACTTAAATCAATAAGACAAAAGCCCACTACAATTCATAAATCATCCAATCCCTCAGAATAATGTATTTACATCCCAGTCTCAACAGCTTTGTCAAATAGCCCTTTTCCCTTCATATAATAGGGGAGATCTCCCTTCATCTGTTGTAAATCCCTCATAGCTCCACTCCAGTGTGCCATGCCAACCAGTTACACTTTCCCCTCCTGCTCCTTCCAGTGTCAAAATTGCACAAATCTCGTTCTCCTAATAATAGCTTGTGTTAAATACTTTGCTACAGCCGGTATATATTCCCTTGTATTTAATGCATGCCACACTAAGTATAACACAGTTCTTCCCGGTAACTTTTCAATCAATTTGGATAGATATTTCGTCCTTAAATCTCTATACATCTGACATTCAAAAAGAACATGATATGTCGTCTCAACAGTAGCCTGGTCAAAGGGGCACATTCTTTCACTATAGCTCATCCTTTGGATCCTACCTTGTAGTACTCTTGTAGGGAGGGCATTAAATCTAGCACACATTACAAGATACCTCCCCCTCGCTGTCAGGGTGTCTTCCAAGTAGGGAGCCATTTCTCCCATCTTTGGGACGTATTTTAAATATTCTTTAAGATGTCGCGTATCAGTAACTGCGGCTATATCCTCTTGTCGGGCTAGATCCTTTAGCCTTGTCAATAACGTATTCCTTAGATACCCCATTTCTTTCCCTTCCAGGTATTCCCTGGAAAACCCCATTTTCATCAGGTAGCTAGAGATCGAAGCTTCCCATGAATTCTGAAACTTATCAGCAGAGTAATATACAATTATACCTTTCTGGGCACTATCGTGGACTTTTAGCCACATCTTGAGTGTCATCATCCATCCCAACTGCTCCCAGCCAAATTGTCCTACTTCCAGCCTCACCGCAGCTGCTGGAGTACCCGGGGGAACTCTAAGTAATTTTTGTAAGAATTGAGATTGTAAGCATCCCCATTTTTCTTTTGTTAAGGGAACCCATAACTCAGCCCCGTAGAGGAGCTTAGATCTTAACATAGCATTGCCTACCTGTATTGCTGGTTTAACCTCAAGTCTATCAGAGTTATAAAAATACTTAGCTATTGCCCTAATAGCAGGTTTAGTAGCCTCAATCGCCCTATGCAGGTGAAATTTCCATTTTCCTGTCTGCTGAAAGTTCATCCCCAAGTACTTGAATATGGGTACCTGCTGTACCATATCCCCCTGTATGTCCCATTTATAGATCTTCCTAGAACTTGAGAATACCATTATTTTAGATTTGTTATAGTTTATTTTCAGGGCATTTAGCTCACAATACCTAGCAAATTCCATTAGCTGTCTATTAAGCCCTATCCTTGTTTGCGATAGCAGAGCTAAATCGTCAGCAAACAAGAGGCATCCTAGCGGTCTTGCTGCCAGCTTTGGGGGATGAAATACTGCTTTTGCCATCTTGGATATCAGGTCGTTAATGAATAGGTTAAATAATGTGGGAGCCAGAACACAACCTTGTCTGACTCCCACGTTGGTTCCCACACTGCGGGACAAATGCCCTGTACTATCCACTCTTATTTTAATCTCAGTATTATGATGAATCTTTTGCAGGAGATGGAGAAGCCTATGGTCTATAGAAGTTTCTCTTAACTTCCCCCACAGCAAACCCCGATTTACTGAATCAAAGGCAGTAGATAAATCCAAGAAGGCTACAAAGAACTGCTTATTCTTACTCTTGTATTTTTCAACTAAGTGGAACAGCATGATACAATGCTCAACTGTAGATCTCTGACGTTGAAATCCTGCCTGTTCCGGGTATAAGATCTGATTTACCTCTATCCAATTGGTAAGTTTCCCCAACAAAACTTTGGCATAGAGTTTGCTAATTATGCTTATTAAACTTATTGGTCTATAGTTAGAGGGGTCCAACCGATCCCCTTTTTTAAACACCGGAATAACAATTGCTGTCCCCCACACTGCTGGCAGTAGCCCCGTGGCATTTATGGAATTAAACAAAGCCACTAACATAGGAACCCACCAATCTAAATTTGCTCTTATACATTCTATCTGTATACAATCCACTCCTGGGGCTTTGTTACTTTTAGTTGATCTTATGTGGGTCATTATTTCCTCGTGAGTCAATTTAGGCCAAGGCGGACTATTTGATAGATCTATCTCCTGATAGCTCTCCTGGGGATCAATAACGTTAAAGATACCCTGGAAATACTGTTCCCAAGTTTCCACTAGAACTACATACACTGCCTGTGTGGGAACCTTACCTAGTACACCATTTATGCATTTCCAGAAAGTCCCAAGGTCCTTGCTATCAGCTGCCACCTTCATTCTATTCCAGCCCTCTTTCCAGTAAGCACTTTTCCTTTCCCTTATCATATTAGCATATATCTTTTTAGTCCTATAGAAGTCCTGCAAGTACTCCTTCTTATGCTCTCTCCGATACAATGCATATGATTTAGCAGCCTTGATTTTAGCAGCCCGACACGCTTGATCATACCATGGCTTATTGGTTGATCTTGCTATACTCTTCCTGTTTCCCTTATGAGCACTAAATAGGAGTCCATGCATCATTGTCATCAACTTGTCATAGTTCTGGACACTAATCCCTTCTCCCTCAAAACTCACTATATTACCCTGCATCCTTACTACCTCCAGGTTTCTTGTTACAGCTTCAAACTCTTTGGCCAAAGAGCTTTCCCACTTTCGTTGGGGGAAAACTTCCAAATACGAGAGATCAAGATCCTTCTCCCTGGGAGTCTTGTTTACCTTCTCATCTAACCGAAGCATTAAAGGTTGATGGTCACTTAGGACATTTGTTCCTACTTGAAAATTCTTAACCCTATCCATTATGTTCTGGGATACTGCTACAAGATCTATTACCGACGCCCCATGTGGCCCAATATGGGTAAACTCCCCATCTTGGTCTGCAAACCCAGACCCATTTAGAACTATAAGGTCAAGGTCTCTAATCATAGCAGCGTAATTCATCCCTGCCTTGTTTACTAGTTGGTCCCTCGATGTACGTCTAAACACACCTTTACCCCCAGGCGAGTGGAGCACAATACCATGTTCCTCCAAGGTCTCATTATCCGGCCCTATTCGGGCATTATAATCCCCTACTACTATAAGCTTTATTTTGGGCCACCTCGCCTGGATATCCTCCAAGGCTTCTTGGAATTTTCCCCAAGCACTCTCCCTATAGTAGCCTGAATTATAAGGAGGAATATACCCGTTGATAATAATAAATTCCTCCTGCCCCAACTTCAGGAATATCCCTAACGCCACCGGAGGGAAAGAAAAAATAATATGGGCAGAGTGCGCTAAACTAGTAGTCAAAAAACAGGCCAAGCCACCTCTAGGTCTACCCCCTCTCAAGGAGGGGATAGCCTCAATAGAAAAGACTTTATAATTGGGTAAGCTAATCGCCGCAACCTCCCAAGTTTCCTGTAAGCAAATAATATGAAACTGGCTCAGATAAGGCAAAAAGTCTTCCTCATGTAAATGTCTTTTCCACCCTGCAGAATTCCAAATACAAATATCTAGAATGTTGTCATGGCACACATCAAGTCATTGGGGGATACCTACACTCTGTACAATCCCCTCTCTATCATACTTATGCTGCTCACTCTGCGGTGAACCCCTACATCCCAATTCTCTTCCTTGGAATGGGATCAAAAATTCCCCTAATGGGGACAAGACTACCGGTTGCATCTCCATCATATCCATTTCCTCAGGGCACTCTTTTTCATTACTCCCCTCGTGCTCTTCTGGGGCCTTCCCCTCAAGATCTCCATCTTCCCTTCCCTTGTATTGGCCATTCAAAGCAATCTCAGAAAGCCTTTCTTGTATAGGCCTTTTACCCTCGTGACTAGCCATCATTCCTATTTTACTTGGCTCGTCTGTTCTATTAACATTATTCAAAGAATTTCTGGAAGCTTGTACTTTACTCCGATATGTCGGAGCTAACGGGACTGGTTCCCCCACGTCCCTGCACACCTCTCCCAGAATAATGCCCCAAGAGTAAAAAAGCTGGGGTTGGGCTTTTATACACTCAACTAGCTGGCGTGAATTGAAATTTACAACCAGCCTCTGGAAATTATTAGGGGCTGGCAATAGTTGATATGTCCCTATATGCCCCCAAGGGATCTTAACCTGGAGTATACTAGATAAATAATTTTGAATATCGTATTTTGTACTCCACTTGGGAAAAAAACCATTAGGCAGGGGATATATTCTAAATGCTATTGCAAGGTCATTAGGTATATAAATAGGCAGTTTCGCACCGTTGACCTGCCGCGGTTGATCCTTCTCATTAATATGCCTCTCAACCCTGGGCTCAAGGATCGTATTATTAACTTTACTTCGTCCCTGGGTTGCTATAATCTGCTTGTCAAGCATTTTCTGTACTTCTTTCCCCAAATAGGCCGCTTTTATTTCCGCTAGAGCCTCAACAATCTGGTCTAATGCGACTTGCTGAGAGACTATATGGGTTATGATCCCTTCTACTCTAGTCAATAATTTCTTAACTAGGTCTGCTATTAGGAAGCACTGGTTCCCTAAAAGATGGGCCAGGGACAAATCCCCCTGGTCCTTCCCTTGGTGAGGTGACCTTGGGGAAGAATGCCCCCTACTACCAATGGAGTTCGAGAAGGAGCTAACCTGCGTAGCTTCCTGACTCAAAATTGAAGATTCCAGCGGGGGCATATCCCCAAACTCCTGCATATTTTGAGAGGGCAATAAAAATGTATCCATTTTCATTTGTTTAGCTTGGGATAATTGGGGTTGTT
The DNA here is from genome assembly GCA_003113815.1 of Sphenodon punctatus. NCBI lineage: Eukaryota > Metazoa > Chordata > Lepidosauria > Sphenodontia > Sphenodontidae > Sphenodon > Sphenodon punctatus. The sequence continues at coordinate 462,606 of QEPC01009488.1, read as the reverse complement.
GGTCAGGATTGGGAGGGCTCTGCCGTCTACGTTTTCTTGTCATTTCAGGGTCCTTCTATACTTACTATATCTCTTTAAATCCCTCTAGCCAAGTCTCCAACCATAAACTATCTTATGGCCTATTGTTCATAAATAGCCCCAATAGTCTATCTCGATGTTAACCAGGAAATTTAACCCAAAATCCCGTCTCTCAATCTGTTAACACTAATCACATATAAATTCCTCTCCACCTTAGTCAATTTCACAGAGTCTTTGCTCCTACTCCGGGTTGCGCCGAAGGGTGCGCAAAAGGATGCGCCCTTGTGCGTACAGCCCTTCGGCTCGCGCCCCCAGCGCTGCCGTGGGCTGACTGAAGCTTTTTGTTCCCTCTGCAGGTCTCTGGCTCCGCCCCCAGCTCCGCTCTCCAGGCCAGCTGACAGGTGAGTACTTGGAATTGGCTAATTACAGCGTCCCGGAGTCCCCGCTACCTCAGCCAAAGATCTTTAGACATAACCAAGTAGACTAAAAAGCTCTAATTTCTCTAAAACTATGTACCACCACAATTTATCATCAAAGGTATCTTGCTAAGAAATGTTTAAAACATTGGCACATTGTAGCTCAATATTTTCCTCCAAATAGTTTACTTTAAAAATAACAATGTGCTAGCACATACATACATGGTAGGATGAATCACCTACATGTTTCCAGCATCTTTACTCAATAATCAAAAATTGTTTTCCTCTACCCAGTCCCACCCAGAGTTGGCATGTGGTCTGAAAATACTGTACTTTTGTGCATGGTGTGTTTCACCATCTATCTGCTGGCAAGATTTTCCATATCAAGGATTTAGCTCATGTCCTAATGTTTCTATGCTGAAAGTTTCCTGTGGTTTAATTTGTTTGTTTGTTTATCTAATCAAACAATGATTAAGTGAACATTTTAAAATGTCAGATGGAGGAAATACAACTTAAAGATGTTTTCAGGTGTACATTTTATTTATTTATTTATTTATTTATTTATTTCAGTGCTTTTATACTGCCCTCATCTCCGTACAGCGACTCAGGGCAGTGTACAAACCGGCAACAATCAAATATCAAACACAAAATACACAAATAAAAACATCAACAACAGAGCTAAAATTCAGACTAAAATAAACTTAATCTCCCCCATCCTCCTCCCTCCTCCCATCCCCCTCACTGGATGTCTGGTGAAAAAGCCAGGTCTTACACTGTCTGTGAAACATGGGGAGGCCCCGGGAGAGTCATATCTCCTCTGGAAGGAAGTTCCAGAGTCATGGTGCCACCACTGAGAATGCCCTTTCAAATGTGACCCCCCGGGAAACCCGGGGGACCTCTAGCAGGGCACCCCTGGATGACCACAGTGGCCGATCGAGAACACAGGGGGTGAGGCATTCCCACAGGTAGACACGGCATACTCCGTGTAGAGCTTTAAAGGTTAAAACCAACACCTTGACACGAACCCGGAAGACTATAGGCAGCCAGTGCAAGAAACAGAGCACCAGTGTAATGTGCTCCCAGCAGCCTGTCCCAGACAAGAGGCAGGCCGCCGCATTCTTCACCATCTGAAGTCTCCAAATTGTTATCAATGGTAGCCCCACGTACAGCGCTACAATGAATGCATGGATGATGGTGGCAAGGTCAGAGTCCGAGATATATGGTTGAAGACAATGGACCAGATGTAACTTACTAAAGGCACCCCTCACTACAGCCACCACCTGGGCAACCAGGTGGAGCTGCAAGTTGAGGAGGACCCCCAGACTCCAAACTTGAGGAACCAGCGCTGGGCGCACCCCATCAATAATGGGAACCTCTACACACACATACCCTTACCCACCAGCATCACCTCCGTCTTGTTTGGATTCAGCTTGAGGCGACTCGTTCTCATTCAGTTGCCCACCACAGCCAGGCACTGGGTATGCACCGAGACTACAGGGTCTGGGTTGGATGAAAATGAGAGGCATAGCTGGGCATCATCAGCATATTGCTGACACCCCACTCCAAATTCTCTCATGATCTCACCTAACAGCTGCATATATACGTTGAACAGGAGAGGGGACAGAATAGAACCTTGTGGGACTCCACATGTAAGATCCTGGGGGGAAGATGAGCACTCCCCCAGGACCACACACTGAGTTTTACAGGCTAGGAATGAGTGGAACCATCCAAGAACAGTCCCTCCCCAACCCGGCACAGTCCTGCAGGCATGTCACCAACAACTCATGCTCCACCGTATTAAATGCTACTGACAGATCAAACATAATCAAGAGAGTGGACCTACCCCAATCCAACTCTCAGTGCAGATCATCAACCAAAGCTACAAGTGCATTCTCCATGCCATGACCCATACGAAATCCTGACTGCGAGAGGTCCAGGTCCGGTCCAGATGCCCCTGGACCTGCTTGGCCACTGTCCGTTCAATAACCTTCCCTAAAAAAAGAAGGTTAGAGACAGGTCGATAGCTGGCTAGGGCATCAATGTCAAGAGATGGCTTCTTGAGCAGAGGCTGTACCACAGCCTCTTTCAGGCGCTTCACAATCCTGCCCTCCACCAGGGAGGCATTGACCACCCGAGCCAGAAATGCTCCTAGCGTCTCCTGGCTGGCCTTAACCAACCAGGAAATACATGGAACAAGTTCACATGTTGTGGCCTGCATAGCTCCCAGCATCTCCACCGCATCGGGGCCCAATAACAGCTCAAACTGATCCCACAAAAGCCTCAGGTACCCCTCTAGTTCCGCTAGAGCCTCGACAATCTGGTCTAATGTGGATTGCTGTGAGACCATATGGGTTATAATCCCTTCTACTCTAGTCAATAATTTCTTAACTAGGTCTGCTATTAGGAAGCACTGGTTCCCTAAAAGATGGGCCAGGGACAAATCCCCCAGGTCCTTCCCTTGGTGAAGTGGCCTTGTTGAAGAATGCCCCCTACTACCGATAACAGCTCAAACTGATCCCACAAAACAGGACAAGCTGGGGCATTCAAAGCCTCAGGTGCAGCATCAAAGCAATGATGAATACAGCAATTTTATCAGCAAAAATTAAATGGTCTATTAAATGGTCACAGCGAGCACTGGATGCCTCCAATTCCAGGCAGAGGGTAGCAAAGAAAACCTTCTTTGTTGACTGCATAGCTACGGAATAGGCTCTTAAAGCAACTCTATTTCGCAATCTATCAGTTTGAGCATGGGTCCGATGCCACTGTTGCTCTAACTGCCTCCCATCTTGCTTCAGCTGGCACAGGTCATCCATGAACCACGGAGTCCTGTGCTGCCTATGCACGGGAAGTGGACACCTGGGTGCCGTCCAGTCGATGGCCTCAGTCAGCAAGATGTTCCAAAGTGCTACAAGGTCATCGAGTGTTTGGCTATCAAGGTCAGAAGGCACATCCCTCAGAGCATTCCAGAACCGAGTGGATTCCATAAGTCTCCGGGGGCGGACCAAACAAATAGGTTCCACACCCTTTCGGGGACAGACACGTTCCAGAAGAGAGACACGTAGGAGATAATGATCTGTCTAAGACAAGGGCATAGATGATACCTCCCGCACTACCAGATCCCTCGCCTCAAGGCCAATGCAGAAAACCAAGTCCAGAGTATGCCCCCCCTCGTGAGTCGGGCCAATTACTTTCTGGGACAAGCCCATGGTTGTCATGGTGGCCATGAACTCCAGCTCAGCCCCCCTAATATTGGTGTCAGCATGAATGTTAAAGTCCCTCAAGACAACCAGTTGTGGACACCGCAACACCACCTCTGACACCAAGTCAGCTAGAGCAGGCAGGGATGCTGCTGTGTAGGCGGGTGCATGGCAGACAAGCAACATCCCCAATTTGTACCCACATGCCAAATCAACCACAAGGTGAAGACCCTCCATACCGGACGGGGTCTGCACTGGATATCTCTGTACGGCCCACCCATCCCTGAAAATCATGGCTACACCGCCCCCCCCATCCCGATAGCAGTGGTTGATGGTGCACAGAGTACCCGGCCAGAACTAGGTCGGCCAAAATAGGCCCCGACTCCTCATCCAGCCATGTCTCTGTGATACATACCAGGTTCGCCTCTTGGTCAAGGATCAAGTCCCTGAGCACAAAAGATTTATTGATGACTGACCTGGCATTTAATAACAGCATCACCCGGACCAGGGTCTTTCCGACTTTCATCACCATGTCATCTGCTCTGGGGGGAGTGAGAGGAACAGGTAACAAACACCTCAATCCTCTCCAAGGTTGAATAAGCCCCCCAGAGGGACCATATTGTCCCCGGCTTGTCACAATCCCAATTGCTGAAACCCCCTCCTGGCTGACCTATCTCAGTTCCAAACCCCCCATGGAATGTCCTCCCTCTTAAACCATCAACACCCCCCTCGCCAAAGGAGTATCTCTCTCCCCCCCCCAATCTTGCACTTAGGACGTGTAAGCGTAGTTAGGTTGAGACCTCCCATCAATGCATCACATTCTCAAGACTGGACATCCCAGACATCCTTCCCCCACCCGCCTGCTCCCCTGGAAATATAAAACTGAAAATGAATGGACAAGTTTCTGACGTTCTTAAATACAGTAAATGCATACAGTGGTCCTATTGGAATCCATAGTGTTTTCTGGGGTGTTAGAGACTTCAGTACATGTTCTTATCTAGGAATGGTATATGAATCTTGTCCTATTGATGTATATTATCTATAACAGCTCAAATTTCAGAATATTTCATCAAAGCAGAACAGGCTATTAGACCATCAGTTCTTAGCATCCACTTTCTGAGGAAAGGAAGGTAAGACATCCAGTTTGTTGCTAAAGGATGTTAAAGGCATTGAAAAGATGTCATACAATGTGATAATAGTTTGGAAAAATGACAAAACCAACAACATTAACTTACAGTATATCCACCACTGAAATGGATAAATTAGCTAACACTGGAAAAGTAGATTAAGAAAAGCAGAAGACCTCATTATATAGAAGTATTACAGATGATGTAAGCGTGAAGACTTTTAAATTATATTAGTGGTGATTCTATCCCTTCTGAGGCTGAAGAAAAGTATCTTTCTTGAAAGTATCTTTCAAGTAGATAAAAATATTATGCTTCATTTAGGTACATTCAGGGTAAGTAAGGGGAGGAGCTGCCAGCGCCAATTCAAAATCTATCCAATGAGGAAGGGGTAAAATTAAAATGTAGTGGTATAGACAAGTTAAATTTGCTCTTAGGAAATGTTGAGCTAGCTAGAAAAAATGATCAAACAAGCTGTAAAAGGTATCAAGAAATACGACCCACAACCCACTTACGTCAGAGTAGTCCCAGTGAAACCCACAGGGTTTTGTAGACACTAGAGTAAGTGAGTTGTGGATCATGGACAAGGCCTGAAGACATTACCATTCAAAAGTGATATGTTAGTCTCTTGTTGACCATCTTATCCATTGCTGCCTTTTTGGGTGAAAACAAGAAAGTAGCCTGCGAGTCACATGTTTGTCAGTTCAGTGGACACCAGATGTTGGCCCACTTCTGCCTTGAGGCAGGCAGCTGGCTGCTATCAGATGCGTCATCTGGAGAAGGTCATCGACTTGGCACGGGCTAAGACTCACCCAGCCGGGCTAACGTACACTCTCCTGCCTGTTAGGTTCTACCCAGCCTGGTCATGAGACAAGGTCTGAGGATTGGGCCTGGAGTAGCATGCTCACCCTGGCCACCAAATGGCTGATCTGGGGAGGTCTGGAGAAGCACACTCACATGGCCCACCAAACAGCTGATTGGGGGCCCCTGGAGGAGATGGGCCAGGTGAGTACACTCTTCTGCCCCCCCCCC
>QEPC01009488.1:394581-424048 GCA_003113815.1 Sphenodon punctatus | reverse complement strand
AACCCAAACTCGGTGACCAAACCAAACGACTGAACAACCAAACCGTGACCTGTTCGCCCATCCCTAGTTGGCATGGCATGGTAGACAAGGATCTTGCCCAGTTTGGCATTACATGGGTCAAAGTTCAGGCAATGTCCATAGACTGGGAGGGAAATGGAATAATCTGGTTGTTTCCATGTTACATCTGGAATGAAGAGCTCATACTGTACACAGTCCAACACCCTACCTAAACACAGAATACCCTAAGCCTAAAGCATCCCTAAAGGATGCCTGTCCGATCTTTTTTCAAAAACCACCTGTGGAGAAATGCTGAGCATATAAGTTAAGTTAATGTTAAGTTGAGAAAATTAAAGGGTTAATAATAATATTAGTAATAATAATACATTTTATTACGCTTAGCCTAAGCCATAGCATTGTCAGTTACAGTTACAATACAAACATGTAATACATGAAACTAGAAATACATAAAATTCAAGAACAATCAAAATAAAATAACTGCCCGGGACTCTACTAGAGCCTTGGAGAGTACTTCAACAGGGCTACATAAGTACTAGCTAGTCCAGGAGATCACTCCAGGACTTAAGGTCCATTAGCGTCATTATTCTCTAGAATCTCAATTTACATTAAACTTCCAAATCCGGGTTAAAACTTATCTGAGGGAAATCTCATAGTGTACCATGATTATCCTCCTTTACTACTTCTGATGCCTTCCATTGCAAGAATCTAGTCCTTATAACAAATGCTTGTATTAGAAAATTAGCAGAGTCAAGTATATCGTCAGGAGAATTTAGCGCATACCACAATAGGTTAGATTCCGACCTTCCCAGCAATTTCTGCAGAAGTGTTGACAAAAACTGAGCTCTAATCTTATTGTACATTTGGCAACCAAAGAAGATATGCTGAGCTGTCTCCACCTCCATTCGGTCAAAAGGGCACAATCTATCTTCAAAATTAATTTCTTGCAATTGATCCTGGAGGATAATTGCAGGGAGAGCATTTAACCTAGCGCACATCAGAAGGCATCTCCCCCTAGCTGTTATTTTAGCTATGAAATATAGTGTAATCTCTCCAGGGGGGTGGGGGTGGGGAAATAGCTTATATATTTTCAAAGATGTAGTGACTGTCTAGTTGCAGCTATGTCCTCCTGCCAAGTTATATCTTCCAGGCGTGCCAATAGCATATGTCTTAATTTCCCTGGAGCTTGGGTCTGCAAGGGTTAAAGTGTCATGGAAGGGAGGTAGGCTGTGATGTGATGATGTCATTAAATCATGTAGTGAGGTATTTAATGAGGTAGGATGTGATGATGTCATTAAAGGCGTAGGCACCATTAGATTTAAAGGTAGCAGGAGACTGTTGGGGGAGAAGAAAAGCAATTGTATTCAGTTATCCTGGAGTGTCAAGTGCACTGGGAGAGAAGTAATAGCAAATGCCTGGAAGGAATCATGTCCAGGGATAAAGCATACTGAGCGAAGATTATACTTATGACATATTGTAAGTATTTGTAAAAATTGCCTGGAAGAGATATGAAACTCTACCGGTTGTGTTACACTGAAGACCTTACTTTCCTTTTATCAACCCAAGAGGATTGGGGATGTGTGTTTCTTCTAGTTCATACTTTGAATAATAAAAGAAAACGTTACTTTCTATTTTAACAAAAGAAGTACTATAGTGTGTGTCTTTGGATAAAACCCCTCACCTATACTACCTTCGTAACTCTAACATTGGATCAGAGACTCTGGTCTACTCAGTGTTGAGACAAAGTGGCCAGGGGGTGAATGTTTCAAGATCTTATGTGGATAAAAGTAACTAAGTATGGTTGGATAAGAAGATTGCCTCTCAATAGTGGTAGAAAACTCAGGGAAACATGAGATGGAGGACAGTGGGACTACTAAGGCTTTTGTCACACCACCAAAGAAGGAGATTCCACAAGCTCTGTCAGCAGCTTGTTCCACTGCTGAACTGTTCTACCCATTAGGAAATTTTCCTAATGCTTAACTTCATCTTACCATCCTGTAATTTAAAACCATTGCTGCTCATCCTGTCTTCAGTGACAATGGAGAACAAATGTTCTCCATATTTTTTTCTGGCATCCTTTTAAATCTTTGGAAGTTGTCAACATCTCCCCCCTTTAATCTCCTTTTCGCTAGGCTAAACACAGCCAGTGCAATTAGCCTGAATATGACTTTTATTCAGTTTGTATCATCTTTGTTGCTGGCCTATGATCCTTTCAAGTTTGTCAACATCCTTCTTGAAATGTGGAGCCCCAAAAGAGGTACTCTAACTTTTGGAGTACATGCCTGAGGAGGGGCCTTGTGCAACCCAAAAGCTTGCATGTGCTAACCAACAGAAGTTGGTCTAATAAAAGATGTCATCCCAAAGAATTTGTCTCCATAACTTATTAAAACACACATACATGCAAGGCCAAATTCAGTAGTGACTTACACTCCCTGCCAGCCCTTTGTTCCAATGGCAATGCAAAAATACAAACTAACAAAAACCAACATCACACCAACACCACATTGGCACTGTTTCCATTTAATGTCTCAAAAGCAGTGTAGCGGTCCAGAACTGTGGGAAAGCATCATCACTGCTGTGCATTATCAATCATTAACTTAATAACTTTACTTTTACTTTGAAAAGATCTCAGTATTTCAAATGACAAGAGATGTTGACACATTTGACAGGGCACGTAAATTGTATCTCAGTTTGACTCTTGTGTACTGCATGCTGCATTTAAAAATCAGTACATATGTTACTAATTTAATTAGTATTCATGTAGAAGAAAATATCCTTTGGCATTTGGCAGTGTTTGAACTTTGAGGGCTGCTAGCTCAGAAATAGAGAAAGAAACCCCTCCTCCTCGATAGCAGTTTAGGGAAGGTCTGAAAAATTCCAGAACTGTTTTGAAATTCAATCTATATCATGTATCTCTCATATACCTGCTGATACATTATATGTATGTATAGAATCTGAATATACAGTGTGTGTGCATATATAAATAAGTGTTATACAAAGAAGGGGACAAACAAGGGAAAGTAGTTCTTCCTCTCAACATACCATCAACCTGTGGAACTCATTATCATGTGACATTAAAAGGGCCAGTAGTAAAATTGGATACAAATTAGAATTGACTGGTTCATGGGAAATATGGAAATCATAAGAATACTTATGTTTTTAAGAAATGTAAAAGGTATGCTCATTTCTAATCAAAACTTACCATTCCAAACCCCCCCCCTTTAAACAACCAACCAACAAAATTATTTAACAACATCCACTATAACAAAACTTAAACCCCCCAAAACATGGAAATTAATTACACTTCATTCTCTAATTTATTCCATTGACTCTGCTGAGCCAGAATTTGAATTAAGAATTCAAAATCACCAACTCATCACCTCAGCATCAACATTACAACACTGCCTTAAACTCTGTCTTTTCAAGTACATATTAGAACTTGAGATTATACAACTGCTCTAAAAATTAAAGCAAGTCAAATTTATTAATTACATAAATGTATAATAATAAGATTGAACCTGCCCAAGATAGAAAGACAGAGGCTGCCAGAGTGGAGGTGGAACCGCTCTACTACGTCCCCAAAGGACTTCTCTGTGTACCTTTCTGTCTGCCTCAGCTCCTCCAACTCTGCCACTCTATCCTCCCAAAACTGCACTCATTCTTTTTGTAGCAGGTTCACACAGATGACCTCTCCCCAACAGGAATATAGGTATGACCTCTCCCCTGACAGGATTATGATACATGTTGCACTCAGTGCAAAAAACTGGATAGCCTCCATCCAGCTGCTGAACAGCTGTCTGCATCTCCATATTTAAAGGGGGGGAAGTGTAAACCTATGTTTTTTGTTAAGGTGGGAAAGGGCTATGTTTTGGAATTCTGGGGCCTTTAGCTTAGGGATTTAGTTAACATCCTTCTTTTAGGGCTAACTACTACAACACTGTTCACAGGTTACACAATTGCAGAGAGTCTCTAGTTTAATCCAGAACAACTAGGTGACTGTGTCCCTAAACAGGGGATTTTACCTAATCTCACACCAACTGAAGTCTTCCCTCCAGGCTGCCTTCCATAGGGAACTCTTATGCAAATTTCCCTGTTCTCTTGCCCTGGCTGCTGGTGCCATGAGCTCCTCTGTTGCTTGCTGGCCGCTAGCTTTCTGAACTGTGCCTGAATCAGCAGAAGATAGCACAGAATAGGACTATGGGCAAGGTATTCTGAGTCAGAGCCCCTCCCTCCGACTCCCTAAGCACACTAACCAACAAAAAACCCTGGGAACACACAACCTGAGCTATCATACAAACCTACCCTTGGACCACATGGCCAGAACTACCTGATAAACAAACCCTCAGTCCACACAATCTACACTATCAGACAAGCAAACTCTCACTCCACTTACCTCCTTTTCAGTGGCAGCTGGTGGGTTTTAAGGCTGGTGGGGTGGAGGGCGGGGCCAGAAGTGGGTGGAGCCAGGCCAATGGTAGGTGGAGCCAAGGTGAATTTTGAAATTAATATGGAATTTTACAGCATCCATTCCCTGTCTGTAAAAAATGCAACACACTATCTAAGTCTGAATATTTACATTACTCTTGGGGCTTGGAAGATTCACTCAGCTAAGCAGGCAAGCAAGATGGACCATAACGAACTACACGTCTAAATAAGAACACCAATAAAGAACACACTGAAAGAGGCAAGCAATACCAATAAAATTAATTTCCAGCATGGAGCAGCACCCAGAAACAGTCAGCATGTGCATACACCATCACATGTGCCATGCAGCAAGATTAGATCAAACAGGAGCCTTGCTTCTCCCCCGCTGGCCTGAGCCTGGACTGGGGACTGGAAAAACCCTCCATTCATTTAAAACACACACACCACATGCATTTCTTTGTTCATTGTCCCATAGAAACCCCAGGCAAGGAGGCACTCAACAACACCAAGCACAGAAAAGCCAAGAATGAAAGAAATAACAATAACATTAATTTCCAGCAGGAAGCAGCACCCTGAAACAACCAGCATGCACCATGCAGCAAGATAAGATGGATCATAGAGGAGCCTGGCCCATGCCTCTCTTCCCCCACTGGCCTGAACCTGGGCTGAGGAGGACTGGAAAAAAACCCAGTTTATAAGCCACAACATGCATTTTTTTCTTTGTCCATTGTCCCACAGAAATCCCAGGCAAGGAGATACACAAGCACAGAAGAGATGAGAAATAACAGTAAAAAATAATAATTTCCAGCACAGGGAGCAGCATCCAGAATGCAAAAATGCAGCATGAACACGACTCGTTAAGAACGCTGCAAGCAGTGCAGCCTTAGATCAGACAGGGTCTCCCCCCCACCCCCGCTCCCCACCGGGGACTGGAAAACCCAGTTTATTTAAGTCACGCTCATTCTGCATGTCTTTGTCCCACTGGCCCAGTCACAAACCCCAGTTAACAACCAAACACCACAAGCAGAGAAACCAACTGAGGCAAGTGAGAAAATGACTATCACTACCAGTATCAGCATCTCCCCACCACCCCCAACTTGGGGTGGGGACTGAAAAATAAAACCTCCAAGTTCAACTTGAACTTTAGCCAGAGATGGCAAATTTGCAGCATTTTAGTCCCCACTCCAACCCCCCCAACCAGACAAAGGCAGATACCCTAACCCTTACAATTAATTTCCTTCCTCCTCCCCCACCTACAGGCACCCAGTCACCCACCAGTCTCTAAGGGTATTTTCAGACGAGACAACTCTTCAATAAATACTCCCTACAATGAAATGCCCCCTGCCCTGCCTGTCCCCTGCCCCCCAAGGAAGTTGAACTTAGAAGCCCATACTACTCACCACCCACCAATGGTCAAAGTGCCAGTGCAGCCAAAAGGCAAATTATATCCAGCTTCACAGACTAGTGCGTAGCAGGTCTGCTGCCAGGGCCTCTCCTGCAGGCAGGCACAGCTGGCCAGGTCAGTGGCCACACAAGCCCAGGGTAGGCAGGTGGAAGGCAAAGGTCTAAGGCATCAGCAAAATGGCGAGCAGCAGCAGAGCTAAAAAAGCACGCTTTAGCTGGGTGTGAAAAGCCCCCGCGCGCAGCTCATCCAGCCTCAGTGGAGTCTCAGCCTGCTTCAGCTGCACCTCCTCCCAGTTCACTCATCATAATTTGCATTATGTGAGAAGGGGAAACCAACTGAGGCAGGCAAGAAAATGGTAGCTCGTCATTTTGCTGCTGCCTTAGACCTTTGCCTTTTCCGTGCTGGCCTGGGCATCTATTTCAGCTGCCCAGGCATCCTTTAAAATTGCCCCTCCCATAGGGGCTCTGTCAGGGTGCCCCACAGTGGTCTAAAAGTAGAACTGTTGGTCGCCATGCCTACGGTATGGATGGCACAAGCTGCCTCCCATATTGCAATAGGCAGCAATTGTCCCTCCAAGGCATCCATACCAGTTAGTGAAGTGGTGGTGTGGTGTGCAAGTGTGTCAGTCACAGACACACAAGCATCATGCTGGATCAGAGCTCAGTCTCAGCTCCACCTCTCGCCTCCCGCTCCTCCTCCACCAGGCAGGCTCCCTCCACAGTGCTGCTTAGCGCAGCCGCTGTTTCAGCCACAATCTTGCACATGCGCAGAAGCACGTAGCTCATGCATGTGCAGTTTGCAATGCCGGTGTGTCTCCCCTCCCGGAAGTGCAGCGCAAGCCACAAACTGATTCAAGCGCTGCTGGCTGCCGGACTCACAGCAACGCATCCAGGGGTCAGACCGTCAGGCTCATCAGTGAGCTTTATTGCAAGCAAACTAAGAAGCTGGAGCTGGAGAGGCACTGCCCCATACACTCTGTCCTGTTCACACGCCCCTGCTCCCAGCAGCGCTCCTGGCAAACTCCCCTGTTTTAACATGGTAACTTGTCTGCCTGGTGCGAAGGTAGTGGACCTCACACGACACATAGATAGAATCCTAGAGAGTGCTGGAGAGGAACCTGTTGCCATGGTCCATGTTGGTACCAATGACATAGGTAGATGTCGGACAGAGGTTCTGGAGGCCAAATTTAGACTTCTAGGTAGTAGACTCAAGTGCAGAACCTCCAGGGTAGCGTTCTCAGAAGTGCTGCCTGTTCCATGCGCAGGACCCCAGCAGCAGGCGGAGCTCCAATATCTCAATGCATGGATGAGACAATGGTACAAGGAGGAAGGCTTTAAATTTATCAGGAACTGGGCAGTCTTCTGTGGAGGGGGAAGCCTATACAGATGAGATGGGCTCCACCTTAACCAGAATGGAACCCGGCTGCTGGCACTAAAAATTAAAAATGTGATAGAGCAGTTTTTAAACTAGAACCTGGGGGAAAGCCAATGGGCACTGTGGAGTGCACAGTTCGGACTGTGGCATCTGTGCAGGATGATGTTAACTTAGGGGATTTAGAGTTGCTTAAGTCTGAGGAAGGGATAAAAATTAAGGGACTTCAGTTGGAATTCACTGGAGAACAGATAAATAACAATTCCAGGGTGCCTGATACAGTCACCTACAATGTGTACAGTAAGAAGAATAAAAAGAATACACATAAATGTCTATATGCAAATGCTAGAAGTCTAAAAAGTAAGATGGGAGAATGAGCGTATGGTGCTAAATGAAGATCTAGACATTATAGGCATCACAGAGACATGGTGGAATGAGGATAACCAATGGGACACTGTAATACCAGGGTACAGAATATATTGGAATGACAGAGTAGATAGAGTTGGTGGTGGGGTGGCTCTATACATAAAAGACAACATTGAGTCAAGTACAATTAAAATTTTAAAGGATGCAAACTGTTCCCTAGAATCTCTATGGATAGAAATTTCAGGTATAAAGGGGAAGAGTATCTCAGTAGAGCCATACTATCGACCCCCTGACCAGGACGGAGAGACTGATAAAGCAATGCTAAAAGAGATTAGACAGGCTACTAAAGGCGGCAACGTAATAATAATAGGTGAATTCAATTATCCTAATATCGATTGGGTGAATGTTTCCTCGGGGTGGGACGTGGAGATCAAATTTCTGGATGCCATAAATGACTGCTTGCTAGAACAGCTGGTTCTGGAACCAACGGGTGGAGGATCTAGTCTAGATCTACTCCTGAGTGGCATGCAGGATATGGTGCAAGGAGTAACTATGGCAGAATCACTAGGCAATAACAATCATAATATGATCACATTTGATGTAATTTCTGGAGTGAGAAAGACAAACAAAAGTACAGCAGTAGCATTTAACTTTAAAAAGGGAGACTATGACAAAATGAGGGAACTAGTTAAAAAGAAACTAAAAAGCCCAGTTGCAAGGGCTACAAGTTTGCAAGAGGCATGGCGGCTGTTTAAAAGCACCTGTCTGGAAGCCCAGATTAAATGCATCCCGGAAGCTAAAAAAGGAAGCAGGAAGACCAAACATCTTCCACTGTGGCTAAATAGGGAGGTGAAGGAGGCTATTAGAGCCAAAAAAGCATCCTTTAAGAAATGGAAGGCTAGTCCCAATGAAAACAATAGAAAAGAGCATAAACACTGGCAATGTAAAGTGTTAATAAGGCAGGCCAAGAGAGATTTTGAAGGGAGGCTTGCTAAAGAGGCAAAAACAAGCAACAAAAACTTTTTCAAATACATCAGAAGCAAGAAGCCTGCTAGGGAGTCAGTTGGACCATTAGATGTCAAGGAAGTAAAAGGGGCGCTCAGGGAGGATAAGGACATTGCAGAGGAACTGAATGAGTTCTTTGCGTCAGTCTTCACTGCAGAGGATTTGAGGGAGGTACCCACGTCGGATCCTTGCTTTGTGGGTGAGAAATTGGAAGAGCTGTTACAAATCAATGTGACATTGGAGGATGTTCTAGGGCAAACTGACAAACTGAATACTAACAAGTCACCAGGGCCAGATGGCATTCACCCCAGAGTTCTGAAGGAACTAAAATATGAAATCGCAGACCTACTGTTAGTAATTTGTAACCTGTCATTAAATCTGCCACTGTACCCAAGGACTGAAGGGTGACAATATTTGCTAGGGCCTGTGCTGTGAGCTCCTGTGTCACTTTTTGGCTGCTAGCATTCAATGGGTTATCTAAGATGGTCAGAAGATGCAGCCTCAGCATGTTTTTAAAGCTCTGACAGGCAGAAGCTGGGATACATCATTCCATATAATTAATATTGGACCAGATGATCCTGTAGGTTCCTTTAGAGTTCAGATCCCTCCCAACCCAACTCTAAAGATCCTATGTTATATGTCCCATTCTTTCACTGGCACATGTCAAAAATAGAGTAGTCTGCTAGATACACCATTAGTCTGATTAAGCATGGGATTTCTTATTACTGTTTTCATGCGTCTCTTTTAAAATGAGATGTACAAGTCCCATGTAACATGTTAGATAAGTAAGTATATTTCAAATGGATGGAGATATTGCTTCATAAGGAGCAAAACCAAATCTCCCCGGGAAATAGAGGATGAGTGAATTTCCTGGTGTTTTAGTTTGTACTTTGTTCTAAACTGCTCCTGACATTTGGTGACACATGTCATTATCTATGTTATCGGATAGAATATTTTGACATTAAAGTGGACGTGACTAGAACATTTTAAAAAAAACTTACACTTTGAAAGGTCTTTTTGAGATTAACTAATTGAATGTGCTGAAAATAGCAAATGACACCCACTGTTCTTTCAGTGCATATGAACTAATATTTAACAAGGATAACATTTTGCTCCTAGTTTAAATACAAGGCTAGTGTAAACAAAGCACCTGCTTAAAGGGACATGGGCATGGGATAAAGTCCAAAATTACCTGCCTCCTCGATTTTTAAACATTGTTAACTTGAATAAACAAATGTCCATCTGAGATTGACTGAGCCGTTTATAGAGGTTTTTCCTGAGGGATCAATCTTCCTTCCTTCTGCTTTGGGGGTGGAGGTGGGAGAGAGAGAACATGAACAACTGGCTCTAATGGCTTATACATCCAAGTTGGCTCTGTTAAGCTCCCCTTCTCTGGCTTCTGGGCTTAAAGCAAAAGCATTCTGCTTTTCTGCACAGGACCACAGCACCTGTATGCCATGAGGTTCAGAATTTTACTGATTTTATTATTAAAGAAACATCGAGTAGAATAAAGACTAAACCATAAAGAGAAAAATTATTCAAGGGTGGAGTCCACAGAAAATGGGCAAACTTCTGGAAGTGGTTGTTTCACGTGGCCACAGGAGCGAATATATGAACAGAAAGGTATTCCAGAGCGGTGCGGCTTGCAAAGTGCTGCAGGAGTAGAGCAGGCTCAGCCAACCCATGGCTGGTTTATGACACAGTTTGATGTGGTGAGTCCACTCATGACTCAGGCTAAATATGCCATTTGGCACTGACAATTACACACTGATCCTAAGGTGCTCATCGTTTCAGTTGAGTGCATGCTCTCCTGACATGTCAGTGCCAGTATATGTAGTTTCTATAATAACATAAGAAGTATCAAGCTGGGTCAGACCAATAGTCCATCTAGCCCAGCATCCTGTCTCCGAGAGTGGCAGCTTCGGTCATGTCAGAGAAGTGTACAATACTAGGTCAAAATTGATAGATCCATTTCCTGCTATTCACTCCCAGCCCCCAACAGACGGGAGTCTCAGCCCCCCCGATCAACTTAACCAGTAGCCATTGATGGACTGTATAAGAACTTTGAATATAAGAATGTTGCTATTTATTTTGCCATTTCAGAACTTTACTTTGCTAATCCTTTTTTGATCCCAGTTATGCTCTTGGCCTTCACAATATCCTCTGGCAATCAGTTCTGCAGGTTAGTTATATATTGAATGAAAAAGTACTCCTAAATCTGCTGCCAATTTGTTTGATAGGGTGTCCCCTAATATTAAGTAGTTTGGATAAAGTCATTTCCCAGTGTGGCTACTAGAGGTCAGTGCCTGCTTAGAGAAAATAACATACCTTAATGACTGTAAGCAAATAGCAGTGACATATTACTCACTCTACGACAGGCAGTTGACTGAGAATATACAATGCCACAGTCTGCAGTGCGCAGTCCGCAGTGCGGGGAGCAAATGTCCCCCGCCACAGAGAACACCCGCTCGTTGGGGACACTGGTTGGTGGGTAGGACAGGATAACCTTGGCCACTTTTGACAGGGGCGGCCACATGTTGACCTTGCTGCCCCAGTAGGCCAAGGGATTACTGCTGGGATCAATGCATGGCTCCTCCTCCAGGTAGGTCTCCACTGCTGCTGAGTTGCCATCATGCTCCCTCTGGTAGCTCTGAGTGGGCACCACCTGTCCCACTGCCCTCAACCACGCTACTTGCCCTTTTGTGCTGGGCCCCATGCTCCCCAGAGTGGCCTGCACACAGGAGGAGCTGCTGGCAATAGGAGTCCTGCTGCTGCTGCTCATTCTGCTGCTGGTGCTGCTGCTACCGCCAGGGCTGAGAGCAGGGATAGGCCCAGATGGCTGGAAGGGGTCGCTGCTCCCACTCTCACCATCCACAGGGGTGTCCTGTTGCATAGTCCGCTCTGCCTGCCGGACCTTCTGCACCAGCGCACCCTTCCAGAGGCCATAGACCGCTGTCTCGCGTGCCATGATGCCCTTGATCCTGGGGTCCAGCATGGTTGCCAGGACGTATTCCTCCCGGTGCAGGAGCTCGTCAAAGCGCGCACTCAGTCCTGCCTTCAGCTTCCGCGCCAGGTCAAGTGCCTCATCGGACATCTTCCTCCCTGCAGGGCCACCATCCCGCCCCCCCGAGAATCTCGTCCAGGCTCCTGTGGAGACTATGGACCAGTGGGATCACCTGGCTGAGGGTGGTGGTGGAGCTGCTCACGATCTCCGTCATGGGCAGGAACGGTCTCAGGATGAAGACCGTGTGAACAAGAATCTCCCATTCCTCCCTGTTGTACCCTGGAGGTGCCTCGATGTCTGTTTCCAGTTCCACCTGATGCAGGACAGTTTTCTGGTGAAGAAGCTGCTTGAGCATCAGGAAGGTGGAATTCCACCTGGTGGAGACATCTTGGACCAGCTAGTGCACCGAGGACCCTTGCTCGGCCTCCTCCTTCTGGAGGAGCTCACTGGCCTTCACGCTTCGGTTGAAGAACCCTGACAGCTTCCTCCCCCGGTCGACCAGGGAGCTAAGGGTGCCTGGCCCAATCCCCTTATCCCCCAAGCCCAGAGCGTCCTTGACCACAAGATGGAGGGTGTTTGTGATGCAAGGGATGCTTGTGAAGCCCCCATCATGGACTGCCTTCAGTATATTGGCCGCGTTGTCTGTGACCACACACCCCTTGGTGAAGGCTGCACCTGGCGTGACCCACTCCCTAACCATGGTGACCAGGACTGCCTCAAGGTTCCTTGAGGTGTGGGAGCTGTCCATTACTTGTGCCTGAAGCAGGGCCCACCTATACCCTGCTTCAGGACCCCCTCCTGCCACTGCCAAGCGCTGCTTCTGGGTCCTGCCACCAGTGTGCAGTCACTGCCAGGTAGGCATGCTGGGTGTTGCTGGAGGACCACAGGTCAGTGGTGAAGTGGACAGTGGCCCCCCCAGTCCCTGCCAGCTGCTCCCTCACCCGCTCCTTCAAAGCCCTGCACAGCTGTGGTACCACGGTCCAACTCAGGGTGGAGCGGGGAGGCAGCTTAAACTGGGGGGCCAGGAATCCAATCAGTTGCTGGAAGCCCTTGTTCTCTACAATTGAGAAGGACTGCCTATCCAGTGCAATCATCTCGGCCAATAGGCACTTGGCTTTCTCTTGAAAGAAGCCACACCGCCCTATGGCACCCGATGGCCTTGGCAGCTGCCCCCACCCCGGCTCCTGCATAGTGGACTGATGCTGTTAGCGAGGCTCCTGCTGCTGTTCTGCCCCCATACTGCTCCTGGTGCTAGAGGCAGCAGCAGTTGGTGCGGGATGCTTGCCCGCTGAAGGAGGCGGGCGACTGGCCGCTGCAGTTGGGAACCCGCTGGCATCCACTTCCCCTGCCTTCCCGCTTAGAATCAGAGCACTGTGGCATGCCTTGAGGTGCCTCACCATTGCAGTTGTTCCAAGGTTGGCAAGCACCTGCCCATGCTTCACCAGCTTATTGCACAAAGTGCACTGCACCTCTCTGGAATCATCTGCCCACACCAGCTTAAAATGTTCCCAGACTGAGCATTCCCCCCCCCCCTCCTGCCTTCTGACCCACCCCGGGTGACTCATTGCTGCCAGTGGTGCTGGGATGTGGAGAACTTGGTGGCACTGGTGACTCAGCTCTGGGAGGAGTCTCAGCCATCGCCTCAGCTACAGACATCTCCTCTGCAGCACTAGTGTCTGCCTCTGACTCACTGTCTGCGATCACAGTGATGTCCTCACCCTCCGCGCCCCAGAGCGGCTCCTGCGGTCTGCCGGGGGTGCCTTCCTGGAGGTCCCCCGTGTTAAGCGGGGGGCCACTATGGTGTGGGCATTCTCTGTTGTTGGTCCTTGGCTTTGGAACTCCCTTCCGGAGGAAGCTCGCCTGGCCCCTAGCCTGTTAACATTCCGGCGAAACTGTAAGACCTGGCTGTTCGCCCAGGCCTTTGGGAGGGAGGGTGAGTAGGGTGGGGGGTTTTAGTTCCCCCACCTATTTTTGGTTTTAGGTTGTTTTTTCTTGCCCTGTTTAATATTGTTTTATAATATTTATGACTGTTTTTAATTGATTTTATTATATTTAAATGTTGGAAGCTGCCCCGAGCTGCATGGCAGGAGGGGCGGGGTAAAAGTTTATAAAATAAATAAATAAAATAAATAAATGTCCCATGAAGGGGAGTACTGGGACCCTGAGACTTGACTGCCCATGCCCGTCAAGCTTCTGGCACTCTCCCCGTGCCCCCCTCTATAGCTGCTAGTGCTGCTGCTGCTGCTGCTGCTACTGTTCTCCTTACTGACATTGCCCAGGGATCGGGCCCTGCCTCTAGCAGCCATGATGGGATCCACCAGCTCTGGACTGCTGGGGATCGCCTCAATGGTGGGGGACATTGGTGACCCTGGAGGAACATCAGAAGAAGCAGCCCCAGCACCTGCTCCAGCACCACCAGCAGCAGAGAGAGATGCAGCCTGAGCCTCAAGTCCTTCAGGCCTTCCAGTGCCCTGCGTGGCAGTGGAGGAGGGCACTGCCAGGAGGTGACGCTGAAGCATGTTGCCCTAAAGCAGACCTGCTGAGTTTGGGACGTGGTGATGTGCTCGGGCTACTGCTGCTGCCTGCTGCCACTCCCCTGGCATGGCCCCTTCTGCCTCTGGCATGTGCCCCATTGCCTCCCCTATGGGCAGCAGACTGACCTCTCCTTCCCTTCTCCATTTCTCCCTTCAAAATAATGTTTTTATATATTTTTTATTTTAAAAAATTTTTTATTTAAATTTTTAATCTAATATTATATCTATCTATCTACACTAAATCTAATTGCTATTAACTATTCTAAATGCTATGAATTAAATGGATTATCTAAAATTACAAAGGCGTACTCCTACAAACACTAAATCTCTAAACACTATCTCTGTCTCAGCTAACTCCTACAACTATCTCTAATCTTATCTATCTGTCTATCTGTCTATCTATCTATCGATCGGGGGGGAAACACAAAGACCACAGGGAGGGATACAAAACTGAAATGAAACATAAATCAATCTAATGCTACTCAAAATGAATAAAAAAACAGGGGAAGAGAATCAGGGATGGAATATATATAGAGGGAGAGGGAAAGGATTCAATGGAAGGGGGAGGGAGGAAGGAAGCTTGAACACAGGGAGGGGTAAAAACAAAAAATAACACCTAAATCTATCTAATCTAATCTAAATAAAGGATAATAGGGAGGTAGATAGGTTGGATGGGTGAAATAGGAGGAGAATTGCAATGGCTTGAGGAGAACAAAACTGCTTGGAGAGGGAGTCTTCTGAAACGCCTGCTGTTCAGGAACAGTGCAGTGAACAGAAGGTGTTGGCAGGGGGGAGGGCAATGAGTTTTATTACTTGCTGCGCCCGCCTCACCGCAAGCCCCATTGGCTCCATGCAGCCTAGCCTGTGGCCAATTGCAGACTGCGAAGCCAGTGGTCTGAGGAGAAATGGGATGGTGATTGGGCAGGCTGACTGCTACTCCAAACTCACCTCCCCTGGTGCCTGGAAGTCTGCTCCTCAGCTGACTCCCCCTCCCTGTCACGTTTTTCCTTCCAGTGACACGCTTTTGCCACCCAAACTCATCCGAACGCGATCCGAACTGACTGAACTGTTCGGTCGTTTTGGAGTTTGGAATCAGGATTGGTTCAGCGGGTTCAGGGTCGGTTGTCTAAACAGGCCGAGTTCGGGCCGAACTCCAAACTTCTGAACCGCGTTCGCCCATCTCTACTATTACCACAATTGCATGGCTTTGTTTTTGTGGTATTATGAGAAGTCTAACATCACACAGATAAATGGAGTCATTTGAGTGTGCTTTTACCTCATTAATATAGCTGTATATAGATAAGATTACAAGCCTCTCATTGAAATCTAGTGTTGTGCCTCACGCAGGCCCATAAACTAGGCTATTGCTTTGGGTTGGGGGGGGCAGGGGGAGCATGAGAATTGGGGGTGCAGGAAAAATTGTGCTTGCCGTGAAAAAATTGTATACTTAGTTTAAAAAAGACATTCTTAGTAAAAAAATAAAATAATTTTTCTTAAGTAGGAAAAAATAGAGATACTTGATCAATATAACAAATATTTAACTATTCAAAGATTTCTATGGGGATAGAGGAGGACTCAGTAAAGCTCCCCACCCGAATCCCTAGTAAGGGCCTGAGCTGTCGACTTCATCTGAGATTTTAAAGTGGCTCATACCAAAACAATGGCTAGACCCTCCTGCTGTAGATGTTTGGTAACTTCAGGGAAGTGAAGCTTTGTTGCACACATTGAGAGCTCACATGATCAGAGAAACCACCGGAGAAATACCCTGTGGTATCTTTACCACAAAGTATTGCACCTAGGGTCAACCTTAGAATTTTTGGGGACCAGGGTGAAGATAAAATGCAGGAGCCTTGGTTGCCCCTCCTTCCCTCTTGGGGGCACCGTCCACAGGGTCCTAAAGGTGGTTGTGTGTGGGGTCCCACTGGGAGGAAGTGAGGTCCTCATGCCCTATCCTGGTGAAGACAGGGATCATTGTGGGGGCTATGGAAAGAGCAGGACCCAGGGCAGTTGCCCTGGGTTGCTCTGTGGTAAGACCGGCTCCAATTGTACCCCTTGCTGTAATGTGTGAACACACCTTTGCACTGACAGAGGCTGTTCAGGGTAGAAAAGAAGTTATGTTCCAAAAATTTCAAAGTGAGATAAAGGCTGCATTTAAACATGAGACACCTTCAAGATAGATTTTGAAAATTCAGAACATATTTTTTTTGTTTTAAATTCACCCTTTCAAGTCTCCACATTTGAAAGTTTGGTTTTTGTCCTTTTTGTGATCCTAATCTTGAGGCCTACTAGTTTAAAAATGATTTGTCCTTGTGTGAAAACTTGCATTGCATTCTCACAAGTGCATCTCATGTCTGGTTGTACAGTATGGCACCTAATTTTATGTTCACAAAACAGCAAGACGTTCACAGTATGATTTAACGTTGGTTTTCAAGCAAAGATGGCTTTGAGTCAAAAATGTGCAAAAGATGTTGAGGCTGATCCTAAAATCACACGTGTGTGCAACCTGTGCATAACCCTTGCACAATCTGTGCCTATCCCCTGCATGGGGATTGGGGAATATGAGGAGTGTGCAAACACGTACAACTCTTGCGCAACTTGCGTGCACAACTTTAGAATCGGTCCTGTTTTCTTTGGAAGTGATCATCTAATTTTGTTGGCATTATATAAATTATAAATCATAATAATTGATAACTTGTACAAGAGTGTTACATCAGGAGCTTAAAATCACTCAAAATCACCAAATGAAAAAAATGGTATGCAAAATGTTATCCATTAACATCCTTGGCTAGATCTACTATTGTACAAAACTCCCTGCTCGTTTCTTTCAGTAAGGAGAAGAGATTTCTTGGAACCGTTCCCCTGGTTTTTGTTCAATGAAAATCCTGTCAAAAGATGAAGACTTAGGACTAGAGGTAAATAAGTGCTTGCGGGTAATACCCGCATTTTCAGGTACTGCATCAGGTAACGTCCAGTACTGATGTTTCAATTTTCCTATAACTCATTAGTATATTGGGTCAGAAAACAAAAAAATTGGGATGGAAATTAGAAAAATTGGGACTGGAAGTCAATTTTCTGGGATCAGAAAATTTCCAAGACAGAAATTCAATAATTAGGTGCTGTAAGTCAGTAAATCAATAAAGTAACAAAATAGGTACTGGAAGTCAACATCCTTGGGACCCAAAGTCAACATTCTGGGACCTCAGGCACTTGAATTGAATTGTAATCTGTTGTTGGGTCGATTTGGGTACCAGAAATTCGTCAGGTATACCTGTTTTTGTGGGTACTCGTTTCAGCTCTACTTAGGGCAATCTGTTCTGTAGAAAATCAGAGAGCTCTAAGCATTGGGACTGTTTCCATAGGACACAATGTGACCGCAATAGAGAGCCATGTGGTTTGTGCGCAGCTGCGTGTGCGCGCGGCTGCACACAGGATCCACGGGGTTTGGGATCAGCCCCATTGAAGTGTTTCCCCAAAGCTGAGTATTTTATACTCAGAATATTTTATAACCCATTTTATAATCTGTATTTTATAAGAACTGGCAGCTTAAAGACCAGGTTACAAATATTTATAAATGGCGAGTTCCTCTGGGAACACTTGTGTAGTCAGGCAAGTAAATGGCTTTTGCACGTTTATCTGCTTAGGTCTGATTTGGTGAAAGAGCACCAGGGAAGAGGTATAAAACATTCCTTAGGTGTCCAAGAAACTGGGGGGAAAATCACTGTGCAAGACACAGGCATGAGAACTAGAGATCAAGAATGCATACGATCCTTATTTCCCCCCTGAAGTTCTGTATCCTGGGCAAAGAGAGTAATGTCTAAGAAGCTGTGATGGGAAAACATGCCTTTGATTTAAGGAGAGAGATACGATCGGTGAGGCCACTTGCCCACATTACGGAGACACATTGGGGAAACTCCCGGCGGACTCCTGGTGGCCAGATTCAGAATGTGTGCGCGGGGGATTACACGTCATCAGGTGCGTCCTGCGACGATTTCTCTCATGGGTGACAGGGCTCAAAATCCAGCCCTGTGATCCGTGAGAGAAATAATTGCGGGGTCAGACCCGCCTGATGATGCGTCTACATCCACGCCCAGAGCTACTTGTGAGTTTGGCCACCAGGAGCCCAACATGAATTTCCCCACCATGTTTTGGTAACTGTGTCTGTCCTGTCCCCAACACTGGCCAGTAAGTGGATGCTTCAGAGGGAGGGTACAAACAGGTCATGTATGGAATGAGCAATTCCCTGTCATTTGCTCCCAGCAATTAGAGGTTTCATCCCCTGGCCAATAATGGCTAATAGGTATTTATGGATCTATCCTCCAGGAGTTATACAATGCTTGTTTGAACTCTGATATGCTATTGGCCTTCACAATATCCCATGACATGAGTTTCTTAGGTGAATCACGCATTGTGTGAAAGTATATTTCCTTCTGTTAGGTACAAAGCTGCTTTCTGTTATTTTGTATCTGGTTTCCCTACTTCTAAGATTATGAGAAAAGTTAAACAGCTTTATATTTACTTTCTTCTTTACCCTATTTAAAAAACCCACAAAACAACCACCCCATAACAACAAACAATAACAACAACAACAAGAAAACCCACAACTCTTCTTTTTTGTTTAAAAACTATAATAGATACAGAATATTCTGGATTTCTCCCTTCTTCCTAACCTCCAAAAGTATTTCAAGTTCTTTTTGTCAACCCACCCACTCTACATGTTAATTGAAAACAACCTGCCAAAAATACCACAATAGAAGAAGCCAAGTATACCATAATTCAACCAAAATTCCCATTCCTGATGGCTTGAAAGTCCTTGACTGCCATCTGCTGGTAGCAAGGTTGCAATAATGTTAAGTTTTATGTGGGAGTAGAATATGAAAAATTCCTTTTAGTTTTAAAAATATTCCACCTATGAAGAAAGGTCTTTTGGCTTTATTTATTTATTTATTTAAATTTCTATGCTGCCTTTCCCTGAGGAAGAACATGTTTTTGTTCCAGAAAGTGGGGAATGGGAAGTAACCTCAGCGACTCAGGCTAAACTGGTGGATGACTAAAGCAGCGCAACACATTCTTCATGCTCTTGACAAAGCGAAGAGTGGGATAGCAGTTCAAGAGTGTGTCAGGATACAGGTGCAGCCTAGTACATTGGTAGTGAATATAATTCAATTCAGATACTTTATTGACAACATAAGCTGTCTCGCCAAAGTTTAACCAGTTGTTCTAAGCAGTAAGCGCTCGAACTAACAAAGCCGGGTTTCCTATGGGACTTGGTTTTGTGATAGTTCAGCTTAACTACATTGTGCAAAGAGGTTATTTTACCTGTGATTTAGGCCACGATCCACAAACCACTTACTCTGACCAATGACTAAGCACCGGCTCCAAAGTCATGGAAACATGCTGATTGGCCAAGAACCCTACTGGGAGGTCCTGGGCAATGGAAGGAAGATACCTGACGGCAGCAGCCAAGCAGAGTGCAGTTATGAGGGGTTATTATGTGTGTGATAATTATGGTGCTGTTATGAGGTGGTTATTATGTGTACAATTTTTATGGTCTTATTGTGAGGGGGTTATAATGTGTGTGATTTCATTTGTTACCGTTTGCTTTTAAAAGACTTTTTAAAACCAGGGTGATGTTGGGGGTGGGAGTGGTAGGACTTTTGTACCGCTTACCTGCACTAACATGTGCAGAAAGAAAATGGAACATACTCAGGTGGTCCCGGCTTGGCCAAAGCAGTTTGGCTGTTTGTTTTCTGCTGATCTTTGAACTTAGATACCGCAGTGATAGGTGCACCATCCAAGGATGGATAACCATAGGCCTGTGGGCCAAACAAAGCTGTAAGGAGGCAGGGGCCCGGGGGCCGTAGCCGCCACACCCCACCAGCACCAGTCCCCGCAACAAGGCTCCCCACACCCTCAACGCCCCCCGTCACCGATCTTAGCCCCACGGACCGGCTGCCGCCGCAGGAACCCCCGAAAGCCACGCCTCCACGCCGCAAGCCGCTCCGGCGGCACGCCGACACTCCAGGGGGCGGGGCTAAGACGCAGGCCGGGCCGGAACCAGTCACGCCCCCTCCCTTGCGCCGCTCAGCGCAGTTTCAGCAACGCCCTGGGGGAACAGTATAAAAGGCTGCTGCCAGCACAGACACACTGCTGGTGATCGGAGCCTGGTGTGCCCGTGAGACTGGCCCCCTACTTGTGTCATGTGCTATTGATCGTGTACCTATTGACCTTACCTTGTGTGACTGGACGGAGTGAGAGGAGTGTGTGTGGGTGCGTGGGTGAGTACTTGCAACTACAGGATTCTAGAGGTGAGTGCGTTGCCCAGGAGTGTCGGGGGGAGCACGGGTGCCTGGGTGTCTCCCCCGAGCAAGAGCCCTATCCTCCCTTTCCCCCTCCCTGGGCCCTCCACACTCCCCTTCCCTCAAGTGTCTCACGCCTCCAGCCCCTTCCCGTATCCCCGTGTGGCTGCGAGCAGGTTGCAGCGATTAAGGCCTGTGATTGCCCCTGTGCCCAATGATGATACAGGCTGGGGACTCACCATCCTGGTAGCCCTATTCCAACCTGAGGGCTTGTTTTCCCACCATAGCCTTGCTGCCTTCTGTTGCTCGAGCGAGTGGGTGTGTGTTCTCCTGGGGACCCCCTTACCCCGGACCCGGAGTGCCTTTTCCCTTCTCCCCATTTCCCCACAAAAGCCCACAGCCCATTGCTATACATTTCTTTTCAAATTCATGGAACTGCCCATGGATCCAGTCCATAACCTTGGGCTCCTATCCTAGTGTTGACCCCTCGTTTCTGCCCTCTTCCCACTTCCTGACTGTGCCTCTCTGGTCACTTGCCTTGCCCTCTCTCCACGCCCCACCTCCCACCTAGCAAGACCTGTCAGCCTCTTTTAACTGTGGACCTTTACTGGACACAAAAGTGGCCCATGGATGGAAAAAGGTTCCTTCCCCTGCTTGCTGTAGATTGTGGCCAGACCCTTAATGGAGTTGCATGTTGGGAAGAAGACAAAGAGATGCTGCTTTCATGCACTGCTCTAGCAGCTGTAGTAGTGGTGTGAGCTGTCGGAGCATCGCCAGGAGGAATTCTACTGAAGGTGTTAAGTCTAGCCAACAGGTACTAAAACATCTGACCAGAATGACTGATAGTGTTGTACTAGGTGGGATGACTGCATGGCAATATTCCTTGCTTGCAGATGAAGTTGTATAAACTAGCTGCTGGAAGTAGTTCATCTTGGTGAAATATTTTTGAGCAGCTCTGCTGTGTTATAGGCAGGTGATAATATACTCCCTTTGTCTCATTCTATCACTGCCTTACCACAAATGTTCAGCTGGAAGGATTTGTCAGTGTAATGTTCTACAACAAGGAACTGTGCAGACCTCCAGGACAATTGACTGGGTACTATGGCGGCTCCAAATGATTTGAAATATGGAGGTTTTACAAAAATTGCATAGGCTATCCAGTCTGTCTGCACGCTATTTGTTAGGGATGGGAGAACAAAACCGAGTTCAGAAATTCGGTTCGATTCGGAAGTTCGGATCAGTTGACCAAACTAGTCGAGTTTGGTCCGAACTCCGAACGTCCAAACTGCGTTCTCCCATCCTACTATTTGTTGTGTTCATGAACTTGGAGAATCAACAGGATTCATTTTCCTTCATCACTATAGAGTTAATTTTGTGCAATGTGCTATAATGCATAGAAAACTCCAAAGTACATTGTTGTCATTGGAGGGGAAGATGGAAATAAGGCATTTGAGTCGGGGAGAGTTGGGGCTTTTGGCAACTGGGGAGGTGTGGGAAGAATATGTGGTGTGTGGGATAATCTCATTAGCTGGCTGTTTCTATTAAAATAGTTGGCAGTCAAAGAACATTAATAACATTCCACTAATGACAACATAAACATGGTTATTCTTGACTCAGCAACCTGTTGAGGTGACTAGGAAAGTTTACAGCTGTTGCTTTAGGCTCTTTGCAGACTCACGTAGAGAGCACTGAACTGCTTCCTTCTCAATCTTGGTTTGGAATGTTTTCTTTCCAGCCCTGAGAGACTGATTTTTGTTAAAAGAAAATTAAGATTCGACAGCATCCATGGCTCCTTTAGCTGAGTCTGCAGCTGCAGAATCATGATGTCCAAGGGATCCTGACTCTCCCCATTAAAGGGGAACGGGTTTCTGGAATGGTGGGGAGAGGAGGATGTTACTTCCTCCACCTCCTCCCCTATCCTGTCCTAAAACAGGGTGGAAGGGCACAGGCAGCCAGGTAACACCTGTCAGGATGCAAGGGGAATGCCAGCATTGAACCTGTGTCTTTTGGGTTCAGGGACATAGGAAGAATCCACACTGCTATCAGGACACTGTGGCAACGTGGTGGAACCACGACACTGGGGTCTACCGTGTTCTTGACCCCAGCTGGTCAGGACCCTGATAGTCTGCTGATAACCTGCACCCTGATTGGCCTGAAACCCCCATATAAACTTCCTGGGTCACTGTCGGCCCTTGTTCCGGACAACGCAACAGAGACTGGCACTTTCAGCTCGCTTGCTGTCACTCCATGCTTCTGCTATGCCTAGTTCCCCCTCCCAGCTCTCTGGGGAGCCCCGTTTGGACTGAACCTCTGGGACATCGACTCTTGCCTGGATATAGGACCTTGCCTCCAGCCTACCCCGGGATGGGACATCAGACTCCTGTGATACTTTGGCTTCGGACCCCTGGCTCTGGCCAACTCCTCGCCCAGGCCAGGATCCTGACGACAACTGGAGTGGGGGCACTCCTAGTTTCCTGGGATTCTGCCTACATGGAGAGCTGGGGACACACTCCAAGACTTAAACTAGGGGCAACGAGTTACATGAAGTGCATTAAGGACTGTAGAAGCAGAAACCCTCTCTCCAATCCATGGGTTAGTCAGCTAGGTGCAGCAGTGGTGCAGAAATGACTCATGAGGTCTTCCCTGGATCTGCAGAGGGTTCAGCTAGCCCCTTCATTGGAGGTACTAAAAAGGAAGAGTTGGTGGGTTTTTTTAGTCTGCTGAATTGGCTGTGGTGGTCACTGAAGCAATCAAATGGAAATTAGTTAAATAGGCCCCATGAGTTATAGTTAGGAAGTTGTTATGATCTTGGAATTGAGCCACAGCTGGCATCTCTTGTCAGCAATAAAGAAGGCATCTTTTGGGACAATGGTTGATGGATAGTGCTGCTTAGGGGGTCATGTATTGGCTAGCATTGCCTGGCAGCCAGATAGTCAGCCATGTAGGTAGGAGGCTTCATTTTCTGAGCTGGTCCAGCTAGAGGACCAGATTGTGCTTACCTAGCATCCTTCCAATAACCCCTTCCCACCCTAGGGGCGGGGGTGATGAACACCCAGTGTGGACGGGCTAAGTGGGCAACTCTGCCACTTTTGTGCCTGACATTGGGTGCATAATCTGAGCATCCCACCATACACTGGGTTCCTTGCTGGAGGTCAGACATTCGGATGCACCGTCTGTTCTGGGAGGGCTTTGAGTTGGCCTGAGTTAGCTGAAGGGTCTGTTATTGAGGTAGCAATTGGCAAATGCCTATTAAAGTTGTGGACCCTTTGGAATCCCATCACATCTTGGTGTCTTCTTTCTGCCTGCCTGTAGCAACGTCATGATTCAGCCTTACTTTGCAAGGGCTCAGCCATGTCAAGGGCAAGAAGTGTTTCTCTTGAGGAGAAAATATCAATCCTAGTCTCCTCAGATTGCATACCCTAGATGGCATGGAAACCCACTGCTCTGTACATTCAAGAACTACAGCTTACTTCCTCTTCCATTCTGACCAACGTTCTTAGCAAGGACATAGTGAGATCAAGGAGCTGCCTCTGTCTCCTTGCTGTAGGGTCTTGGCTGGAGGGGACAGCAGTCTAACTCTTTTGGTGCCTGTTTGAACAGAGGAGGTTGGTGCTACTAAGTGTAGCCTGTCTTTAATCAAATTAGTTGCCTGATTTTATAGTCACTATAGGCCATTTTTACACGGATGGGGGTGGGGGTGGGGGGTGGCCGCAGTGGGTGGAGGTGTGTGTGTCCTTTTACAGATGCATACCCACCTCCACCCACAGGGCCTTCTCTGGTTTTCCGGATGGCCCCGTGGGTGATGGGTGGGTGATGGGTGTAGGTGGGTGTGTGCCGGGAGTGTGCACGCACAAACACCCACTGCCCATGGTGTTCACATGGATGCACACCTGGCGCACACACCCCCCCCACTGCCAGCTGGTTTCCACAGACACCCCCCCCACCGCACACCCGCCGGAACACCCAGCAGTGGGTGGGGCCGTCCATGTGAAAATGGCCGTAGAGTCATAGGGCTTCAAGAAACCACAAGGGCCATCTAGTTCAGTCCCCTGCACCAATGCAGGATTGACTATATCTAAACTGCCTGCACAGAACAATTCACTAAGAAATGGAACCTATAATAAAAAAATCTCCCATAAGCAGAGATCAAGAATGATCAGAGTACACTAATGTTGGGAATATGGGATAGCAAGGGGAAACAGGAAAGAAGGAGGGCTGCACATGACACAAGGACACAAACCCCACTCACAGATGCACACTATTAGGGTTAAAGGAGCTCTCAGTATGGTGTATCACTGGGTGGTCAATTGTATGCGAAAAGGTACCTGACCCAGCCACCATTCATCAGGGGGCCTACCGGAGATGTCACACCCTGAATTATAGTGATCCTCCACACACACAGGACCCAGGAGGGGTAACAAGTGAGGAGGGGGGTGGTGTAGCCATGATTTTTAGGGAGGGGTGGACTGTTCGGAGGTATCCGGTGCCATCCATAATGGGGGTTGAGGGTCTCCATCTTGTGTTTGATGTGGCAGGGGACAATTTGGGAGTTCTGCTTGTATACCGTGCGCCGACCTGTACGGCGGCCTCCCTGCATGCTCTAACGGATCTGGTGTTGGGAGTGGTGTTGCGATCCCCGAAGATGATAGTCTTGGGGGACTTCAAGATCCACATCAATGCCGATCTTGGGGGTGCAGAGTGTGAGTTCATGGCTGCCATGGCAACCATGGGCCTGTCCCAGAGGGTCAGCAGTCCGACATACCAGGGGGGACATACTTTAGACCTTGTGTTTTGCACTGGCCGTGAGGCAGGGAAAGAACGTTGGTGGGGGAAATATCAGCGGTGCCCTTGTCATGGACAGACCATTACCTCCTGCAGGTCCCTCTCCTGGTGCACGTTTGACCCCGGAGGGGCGTGGAACCTATTCAAATGGTCCACTCCCGTAGACAGATGGAACTGTAGCGGTTCCGGGAGGCTTTGGGGGATACCCTCTGATCTGGACAACTGTGCCATGGATGGCCTCGTCGAGCTGTGGAACGTCTTGCTGACTGAGGCCATTGATTGGATAGTTCTGAGGCGTCCGCTCCCCAGGTGGCAGCACCGCAGGCCTCCCTGGTTTTTGGAGGGGCTGCGGGTGCTGAAGCAGGAGGGAAGGTGGTTGGAGCGACGGTGGCGT
This sequence comes from Sphenodon punctatus, assembly GCA_003113815.1. Classification (NCBI taxonomy): domain Eukaryota; kingdom Metazoa; phylum Chordata; class Lepidosauria; order Sphenodontia; family Sphenodontidae; genus Sphenodon; species Sphenodon punctatus. The sequence continues at coordinate 398,451 of QEPC01009488.1, read as the reverse complement.
CGTTCACATACTGAAGCCAACAGGTTGCAGCATAGAACGAGTTTATGAGCCTATGCTGTTGCTATGCAAGCAGCAAACAAAGAGTTCTTTGCTGCTCTTATAGGTTCCGCTAAATCCCGTCCAGCGCAGCTGTTTTGGGTGGTGTGGGGGCTGGTCAGTTCGTCCTCCCTACACCTTGGAGTGGAGTCATCTAGTACCTGCTGTGACTTGTTTGTGGATTATTTTGTGGATAAAATCACTTGGATTCACCATGGTTTTGATGCTGCATTTTCTGCAGTAGGGCAATTGGAGGTTATGGAGGCCCTGCCTTGTCCTTGTTTGTGGGATCAGTTTCAGTTGGTGACTCCTGCCGATGTGAAAGATGTTCTTGGGGCTGTCAGGGCCACCTATTGTGAACTGGACCCTTGCCTGTCCTGGTTGGTTAAGGCCTGCCGGGAGACGATGGGGCCATTGCTGGCGGGGGTGGTCAATGCCTCCCTTAGGGAGGGCAGGGTGCCGGGCTCCCTTAAAGAGGCAGTGGTGCAACCCCTGCTCAAGAAACCATCGCTTGACATTGACTCCCTGGCCAGTTATCAGCCGGTCTCTAACTTTCCCTTTTTAGGGAAGGTTATTGAGTGGGTGGTGGCCCAGCAGTGCAGGAGCATCTGGATCATGTCGGTTTTCTTGATCCCTCGCAGCTGGCGTTTCGTCCGGGATATGGCACCGAGACTGCCCTTGTGGCGTTGTTTGACGATCTTCGCCGAGAATTAGACCAGGGTTGTTCGGCCCTGTTGATTCTATTAGATCTGTCGGTGACTGTGACACTGTTGATCATGAGATGTTGGTGACACACCTGCATGATGGTGCAGGGGTGGGCGGTACAGTTCTTGACTGGTTCCACTCCTTCCTGGCTGGAAGAACTCAACAAATGGTACTCGGTGATTATTTTTCATCACACCGAGACCGCTTGTATGGAGTCCTGCAGGGTTCTGTTTTGTCCCCTCTCCTGTTCAATGTGTATATGCAGCCGCTTGGCGAGGTGGTCAGGAGATTTGGTGTGCGGTGTCATCAATATGCTGATGACACTCAGCTCTACCTCTCTTTTCCTTTTATTTTCTTTAAAAAAAATAATTTAAAAAATTGGTCTTTATTGTGTATAGATTTCAGTGAACAGTCCAATATACATTGAAAACAAGAGCGCGGTACAAACCAATAGGATTAGTGCCCAAGTCCTGGCATATAGCTGGGCTCCAATCTCTCTTAACAGTAGGCTGTTACACATTTCTAATCATTTACAACTTCGCTTCCACAATAAAGTTATGAATTTATCCACTACCCTTCCCTATTCCCATCCTATTCCACACTGTATTAATATTTGAAACATTTTGACAAACTACATCCTCAACAGCGGAAAAAAATAGAAGAAAAAAAAGGGTGGGGGGAGGAGGGAAAAACCTCCTCACACAGGGGCCCTTTATAATCTAATTCAAACTAAATCTATTGTAGCATAATTGTGGTTTTGTTCTTTGTTTTAATCATGTGGGGGGAAAGAATCAGCCAACATGGCATCCAAACTGTGTAGAAGGCTTCCAACTTATTATTTAGATAAGCAGCAATCCTCTCCATTGATATTAGGTACCATAAGTGGCTCAATAGTCTTTTTTTGTAAGGACTCGTTTTGTCTTCCAGTGAGAGGCTATGACATGGAAGGCTGCAAGTCTGATTTGATTTTATGCTTCTTTTTTGTTCATATGAACTGAGCTACTAGGAAAGATTCTGAGCAATGCTAGGGCTGGTCTGAAGGGAAAATAAAGATCAGCAACCTCCTCCATTAGTTTCCACATCGTCAGCCACAAGGGCCTCCCCAACGCACAGCTCCACCAGCAATGCACCATGGAGCCTACTACCCCGCATCCCCTGCAACATAGGTCTGAGGCAGGCGGGTCAGTCCACCTGATACCCTCAGCCGTCATGTAACATCTCATGCAAAGCTTTATTTGTACTTCTTTCACTAGAAGGGACTGTAAACTTTTAAACATATTCTACCATACTTGGTGGTGTTCTTTGTCCCCAATAGTTATATGAAGTTCCTCCTCCCATTTTCCCAAGTACCTATAGTCAGCTCTGCAATAAACTTTTTTTATTTCTTTGTATAGGATAGAAAAGAATCTCTTTTCTGCTCCAAGGTCAAAGAGGAGCACCTCCAAGGAGGTTGGGGGCCTACTGAATTTTGCTTCACTGCCTCGGCATTTAAAAATACTCACTATTCGTGCATATAATAAAAAATCTATTTTAACACCTGTGCATGTTTCCAATTCATCCTTTCCCATAAAGTGGCCGTTCTTATACAGATGCCTAGCCTGAAACTTTCCTCCCCTTTCCATTGTAGTAACGAGCTGCCACAAGGGATCTCCCATGCCTTCTGTTAAGAGTTTGAGGGGTGCGTATGGTGATATTTCTATGTCAATATCAGCCCCTACACTGGATAAGTCTCCAGACCTGAAATGCATGGGGAATAAATGGGTGTCCACCCACTTTCAGTGATGGTATTTTATTACTTCCAAGTACATACAGTTTAAAGCAGGGGATGCCACATGTATCTCGCTCGATAGTAGTCCAACTAGGGTCTGCAGCTCCCCAAAACCATTTTTTAACAGCTCTGATTGTTGCCGCATAATAATATAATTTTACATTTGGAAAGTTCAGACCCCCCATTGCCTTGTCAGAATAAAGAATCGACCTGTGCACTCCGTCTCTTTTTATTCCATATGAAACAGGAAAGTATTTTGTTTATTTTATTAAAGTAGTCATTTGATATTTTTATTGGTAGGGCTGAAATTAAATATAATAATTTAGGGAAAATCATCATCTTTACTAAATTGACACGGCCTAGCCAAGAGATTGCAGTGTTTGCTAGCTTTCTATCCTTGTTTGTATTTCATTTAGCAAGGGGAGGAAATTCTCTTTGTACAACTTATATTGGTTCTTGGGTATTTGGACACCCAAATATTTGAGCCTTTCATTAGCAATTTTGAAGGGGATATGACTACTAATGCCATGACTTTGATTTTTTGGAACATGAAAGAGTAATGATTGTGATTTGGCTAGGTTGACTTTGTACCCAGAAATTTCCTCAAATTGTGTTAGTAATTCAATTAGTCTAGACACTGAGCTTAAGGGGTCTAACATAGAAATCATGGCATCGTCCTCATCCATAGACAACTTATGTTCCACTTCTCCAATCCCAATTCCCCTGATATTGGCATCCAGTCTAATCGCAACGGCGAGCGGTTCCACCACCAAGTCAAATAATAAATGAGAGAGGGGGCAACCCTGACAGGTGCCCTGCTCCAACTTTATGTTCTCCGAACATGTTCCATTCACTAAAAGTTTAGCCTGAGGGTGCAAGTACAGCTTCTTAACCCATTCCAAAAATTTTCCTTGAATTCCCATCAACTCCAGCGTCCTAAACAGGTAACAATGCTCTGTCCTGTATGGCGGGTGCTCTCTTCTTTTGAATGTGATATCCTAAGTCCACCACTTTCCTGATGTTATCAATTCCTCTGCGTTCAGGTATGAAACCTGTCTGGTCTGGGGTAATCAAATTTTTAATAACTTTTTGCAGCCTACTGGTGAGGATTTTAGTAAATATTTTTAGGTCAACATTAAAGAGAGAGATTGGTCGGTAGCTCCCACACAGTTCTGGATCTTTTTCAGGCTTGGGACAGAGTGTGACCTAGGGGTGGGAATTCCGGATCTACCGGTATCCGATAATGCCGGTATCGGGCGTACCGGCATTACCGGATTCGACCCGGTAATCCGGACCCGGTACCGGATTTCGGTGTACCGGTTTTTTTTTACATTGCAGCCATTTAAAAATGGCTGCAATGT
>QEPC01009488.1:359540-372686 GCA_003113815.1 Sphenodon punctatus | reverse complement strand
GCCGAAATGTTAAAAGGCTTGGGGCCAGGCGAGCTTCCTCCGGAAGGGAGTTCCACAGCTGCGGTCCCACCACCGAGAATGCCCTCTCCATCGTGGCCCCCCGCTTATCACGGGGGACCTCCAGGAGGGCACCCCCAGCAGACCGCAGGAGTCGCTCTGGCGCGCGAAGGGAGAGGCGGTCCCTAAGGTATGAGGGGCCAAGACTGTATAGGGCTTTATAAATCATCACTAGGACCTTGAACTTGGCCCGGCACACTATCGGCAGCCAGTGCAGAGCTCGGAGCACTGGTGTAATGTGCTCCCGGCGACCCGTCCCCGTCAGAAGAACCCGTCTATTAGGTTAGAGGCTGGCCAGAGGAGTTGGTCCACGGTAGCATGGGACCTCGCCTTGAAGTTTTGGATTAGGCTTATAAGGTCCACTGATTCCGGTCTTACCCAATATTTGTTGGAGGATTCTTTTAGGGATCACTGGTTTATGGCCATTGATGAGGATTGGGTTTTCTCATAATTATTTTGCCAATAAGGAACTAAGCTTTGCTAGAGCAGAGATTTCTCAAAGAATAGTGGACCTGGAGCGGCAAAATGAGCTGTCTAAGATAAGGAATTCTCCCCATATGTCTGGAGTGGATACCTTTTGTGGGCTCCAGACTTGGGTGAAATGGCAAATTATCTGTTGTCTCGAATTTCTCCACGTGGAAGACATCTAATTTTGTGCGCTTGATTTAATGCCCTTCCCTCTAGGGCATTTGAGGGCCGTTTCTTAGGAGTTCCTTATGCCCAATGACTTTTCCCTTTTGTCCAACAGTCAATTGAAACTACAGAACATATTTTATTCAGCTGCCATCTTTACGACCGACTGAGAGACAAATCTTTGAATTCTTTGCTATTTAGATTTCTGGGGCAATTGGACTCTTGTCTGTTGGCTGATATAATTCCTGAGCTACCAAAGGCTGTAACTGATTTTTTTGTCTCAAGTTTTTAGTTTATGACAATGTTTTTTGGATTTTAAGTTGCCCATAAACAACTGACAATTGGGTCATGACACTTGCATGATATCGTATGCCTGACTAGGGTGTTGATATTTACTTAGGAAGTACTACTTTGTAAGTTTTGTTATATTTTAATTGTTGCTTAGACTATTTGCAGATCTTAGGTCTAGGTGACCTTCTCATATATTTTGTATTTTTTATCTGCTTTTTATTTCTGTGTTATTTATTCATTGCAATAGCCTATGGCCACTCATAATAAATATGATTGATTGAGACTTATTAACCTTGACTAATATTCCTGTGCTTTGGGACATTCCCACCAAATATGAATAAAGCCATCTTTCATTTCACACTTCCCCCAGCAGTCATCTGATGCTTCTTTCCCTTAGTCGATAGGGCATCAGGTGTCAAAGAAGAAAGAACTTACAAAGATGTTCTTTTGCTGTTATGCAAATAGAAGAGGAAGCTGTTTGGTGCTAAATAAGTGGTCAAAACCCAAAGAGAATTCTCTGTGCTAGAATGTTTCCCATCAGTTCATGTAAACATGTTGTTATTCCATACTGTGTTTAATAAATGGGGAACTATTTAATAAGGTCAGTATTTAGTCTTGAAATTCAAGTCACAGTTGGAGTCTGTAGGGCAGAGGTTTCCATATTATGGGTCGGGACCCCAACTGGAATAACTGAATTATCAAATCATAGGATGGTAGAATTGGAAGGGACCTCTAGGGTCATCTACTCCAAGCCCCTGCCCTGAGAAGAAAACCCTCTGCTTAAAGCATCCTTAGCAGATGCCTGTTCAGCTTTTTCTTGAACACATCTAGGGAAGGAGATTCTGCAACCTCTCTAGGCAGATTGTTCTATTTGCTGAATGTTTGCTGAATAGTTAGGACCTTTTCCAATATCTTCATGCAATTTAAGCTCAATGGTTTTTGTCCTGTCTTCAGTGGCAATGGAGAACAAATGTTCCTCGACTTTTTTTGTGGCATCCTTTTAGATATTTGAAAAGAAAACCATCAACATGTCCCCTTTATTATTATTATTATTATTATTATTATTATTATTATTATTATTAAACATTTATAAAGCGCCAGTAACAACCTGGCGCTGTACAGAACATATAATCAGCTGCGGTCCCTACCTGTGGCTTACAATCTAAAAGACAAGGAGGGGGAGACAAGGAGAGGGGACAGCGGGAGAGACATGGGAGAAGACAAACAAACATTCAGGCGGATGCGAAGTCTCAGGTGCGTGTACTTGGCTTGGTTACAAGGTGGTCGGTAGCAGCAGTCAGCAGAGGAGGGCTGACAGTAAGAGCAAGGGGAAAGACTAGAGGGCATTGGGAAAGGCAGCATGGAAAAGGTGGGTCTTGAGGAGGGATTTGAAGGAGCGGAGGGAGGAGGCGAGGCGGACGTCGGCAGGGAGGGAGTTCCAGGCATGCGGGGCAGCGAGGGAGAAGGGACGAAGGCGGTTGGGCGAGCAGGAGAAGCGAGGGAGAGCGAGGGAGGGGACAGCGGAAGAGCGGAGAGCGCGCGCAGGAGCGCGTAGGGCGATTAGGTCCGAGAGGTAAGGGGGAGCTTGGTCATGGAGCGATTTGAACGTGAAAACCAGGAGTTTGAACAGGATACGTTCAGGAAGGGGGAGCCAGTGAAGGGAGAGGAGGAGAGGCGTCACATGGTCGAAGCGACGGGCAGAGTGAATGACCTTGGCGGCAGAGTTTTGGATCGCCACAAGGGGGGACAGGTGGGAGCGAGGGAGGCCAGCAAGGAGGAGGTTGCAGTAGTCGAGGCGAGAGATAACCATGGCATGAACAAGGATTTTGGCCGAGGAGATAGATAGAAAGGGGCGTATGCGGGCAATGTTGAGGAGAGCGAATCGGCAGGATTTGGCCACAGAGTCAATGTAAGGTTTAAAAGAGAGGTGCGTGTCAAAGATGAAGCCCAAGCTGCGGGCTTGGAGAACAGGATGGATGGTGACCCCATCGATGCAGATGGTCAGGTTAGAGGGAGAGGAAGGGGAGGGAGGAAAAATGAGGAGTTCGGTCTTGGCCATGTTGAGCTTGATTTGACGTCCGGACATCCAGGCGGAGATATCAGAGAGGCAGTTGACGAGGTGTGAGTGGACAGAAGAGGAGAGAGAGGGGGTAGAAAGGTAGAGTTGGGTGTCATCAGCGTAGAGATGATATTGGAACCCATGGGAGGCAATAATTTTGCCAAGGAATAGGGTGTAAATAGAGAAGAGGAGAGGGCCAAGGACAGAGCCTTGGGGGACCCCAACCGAAAGAGGGAGGGAGGAGGAGTTGGACTCGGGGAACAAGTCTTTAAAGGAGCGGTCAGAGAGGTAGGAGGAGAACCAGTCAAGGACAGAGCCACAGAAGCCCAGAGAATAAAGTGAGTCCAATAGGAGCGAGTGGTCGATGGTGTCAAAGGCAGCAGAGAGATCAAGGAGGACAAGAATGGAGTAGAGGCGCTTAGATTTAGCGACAAGTGGATCATTGGTGATCTTGGCCAGGGCAGTTTCAGTAGAGTGGAGGGGGCAGAAGTCGGATTGGAGAGGGTCCAGGGAGGAGTTGGCAGCTTTATCTCTCATTTTCATCCGACTCAGGCCCGGCAGTCTTGATGCTTACCCGGTGCTTGGCAGCTGTGGGGGATTGGGTGAGGGTGAGCCGTCTGAAGTTAAATCCCGACAAGACAGAGGTAATGGTCGTGGGGAAGGCTGAGGGAGTGGTGGCCCCCATTGTTGATGGGATCCATCCTGCCGTGGTATCTCAGGTTCGGAGTCTGGGGGTGCTCCTAGAGCTGCAGCTTCACCTGGATGTCCAGGTGACGGATCTGGCGAAAGGGGCATTTTGCTAACTACATCTGGTGCGTCGGCTTTGGCTGTATGTCTCAGACTCCAACCTAGCCACAATCGTCCATGCTTTTATTACCTTGAGATTGGACTACTGTAATGCACTCTACGTGGGGCTACCTTTGGTGCTGGTTTGGAGACTCAGCTGGTGAAGAATGAGGAGGCTCGTTTCCTAACGTAGATGGGCCAACATGAGCATATTATACCAGTGCTTCACGCTCTGCACTGGCCGCCTATAGTCTTCTGGGCCCAATTCAAGGTGTTGGTGTTGACCTTTAAAGCCCTGAACAGCCTGAGCCCCACCTACCTGCCAGACCGCCTCACCCTCCAGGTCCTGGATCGACCCCTGAAGTCGACATGGCATTCTCTGTGGATGCACCATGGTTGTGGAACTCCCTCCCATTGGATTTCCACCTGACTGCTGACCTCCCCTCTTTCTATAGACAATGAAGATCTGGCTATTCTGCCGTGCTTTTCCTGAGGGAGAGGGGGTGGGTGGGTTGGGTTAGGGTGGGGGAGTATTCTGTATTTTTATATTGTGTTTTAATAGTGTTTTAAATCATATTATTGTTGTTTAAAATTGTTTTAATATGTTGTTAGCTGCCTCGAGATACTTTTAGCAGGAGGGGGAGGTGGTATATAAATTTTATTATAAATAAAAAAATGTTCAATTTTTGATTCAGTATAACCAGGGCCCCGATTCTTCCGCGGAATTTTTTTTAAAATTCCGCGGGAGTCAGGGCCCAATTCTGCGCCTCGGCGCGATTTACCATGCGGGGGGGGGCTTGGCTTGCCTCCTCCTCCCATCCCGGTCAAACCCTCAGGGCTTCCCAGCTGCCGGGGTTTCCCCTCCCCAGCTGCCGGGGCTTGCTTGACTCCCCCCCTCCCTTTTAGAAAAGGAATTGCCTTACCAGTGATAGCAGCAGTAGCTGCTCCGTCCAGCGCGCTCGTACTTCCTGGCCCCTCCCGACGGGGCCTCTCAGGGCGACGCAGCCGGATGACGTCATCTGGCTGCGTCGCCCTGAGAGGCCCCGTCGGGAGGGGCCAGGAAGTACGAGCAGGAAGTACGAGCGCGCTGGACGGAGCAGCTGCTGCTGCCGTCCCTGGTAAGTTAATTAATTATCTAAAGGGGGTGCCTCCCCCCCTGGCAACTGGGGAGGCTGGGGAGGGGAAGCCCCGAGGGTTTGTTCATTCCCCTTCCCCCGTAGAATCTCCTGCCCCATGTCCCTGCAGCGCAGGCTAGAAATTCTGCGCTGGGGTAAGCGTGGCAGGAGTTTCCGTGGGGGTAGGGGAATTCCGCGGGAAATCTGCGAATCGCAGACCCGCGTTTGGCTCGGGGCCCTGAGTATAACCCCCAAATCTCCCAAGCAGTCCTGTTGCCTAGCTAGTTATCCTCCATTTTATATTTGTGCATGTGGTTTTTCATATGATGCACCTAGGCGTCCACTTCCACAACTTCACCAGCACAGGTCCCCCTGGTCTACAGAGGACCTGAGGTGGTTGAAGTGGGAGGGTAAGAGGTTTGAGTGCTGGTGGCGCTCGACTCACACTGAAGTCAACCAGTTGCAGCTTAGATTGCTTTAAAGGACTATGCTGTGACTGTGATGGCGGTGAAGAAAATTTTCTTCTCTGCTATCATAGTGTGTGCAAAGCCCTTTCCAGTGGAGCTTTTTTGGGTGGTGAGGTGAGGGGTCTGGTTAACCCTGTGTGTCTCCACCAGGAAATGGAGTCATCTAATGACAGCTGTGACAGTTTTATTAACTGCTCTGCAGACAAAATTGCACGTATTCATCACTACTTGGGCGCTGACATTTTGTAGGCAGAGTCAGAGTTTGCGGTTATGGAAGCTCAGTTTTGTCCTGTTTATTTGGATCAGTTTCAGTTGGTATCACTCACCAATGCGAGGGAGGTGCTTGGGGTGATGAGGGCAACCAGTTGTGAAATAGATTCTTGCCTGTTCTGGCTAGTGAAACCCAGTTGGGAGATATTGAGTCATTGTTGGCTGGGGTTGTCAACACTTCCCCATGGGAGGATGCCAGATGTCCTTAAAACTGCAGTGGTCCAGCCCCTGTTTAAGAAACCATCTTTGGACACTGACTCCCTGGCCAGCTAGCAGCCTGTCTCTAACCTTCCCTTTTTAGGGAAGGTTTTTGAATGGGTGGTTGCCTGACAACTCCAGGACCATCTTGATGCTATCGGATTCCTTGACCTGTTTGTCAGGTTTTCATCCTGGATATGGCACAGAAACTGCATTTGTGCATTTGGTCGATCTGCATCTTGAGATGGAAAAGAGGAATTCTATCTTGTTGAACTTGTTAGATCTTTCAGTGGCCATTGATACAGTTGATCACGAGGTGTTGTTGATGCTACTGCAGGACCTGGTGGGGGTGTGTGGGTTTGCTCTTGAATGTTTCCAATTCTTCCTGTGCTGGAGGTCCCAGCTGGTGATGATGGGCAATTGCCCATTGTCCCCTCATGACCTCCCCAGTATTGTTTTTCAGGGTTCTATTCTGACGCCCCTCTTGTTCAATGTGTATCTGAGGCTGCTGGGCGAGGGCATTTGAAGATTTGGGGTAAGGTGTCATCAATGTGCTGATGACTCTCAGTTCTACTTCTTTTTTTCTTCTGAATGTGGTCTCTCAGTCTTGGTGCTTACCTGATGCCAGGCTGTGGTTGGGGACTGGATATGGGTGAGCTGATTGAAGCTGAATTCTAACAAGACTGAAGTGATGATGGTTGGCTAGTCCTTTGACTTGGGGGTGGGTGGGGATTGGGACACCTGTTGTTGATGGGGTCTGGCCCCCTCTGGTCAATCAGGTTCACAGCCTTGGAGTGCTTTTGGATCCATCACTAGTCCTGGAATATCAGGTTGTGCCAGTGGCCAGGAACATTTCTCACCCAACTCCATCTGGTGAGGAGGCTGCCTGCAACCTTTTCTCTCTGATTTGGATCTTGCCACTGTCTTCCATGTTTTCAGCACCTCGAGGCTAGATTACTGCAATCCACTCTATGTGGGGCTGCCCTTGATGACTGTTTGTAAGCTGCAGCTGGTACAGAATGCAGTGGTCTGGCTTCTTTCAGGGATGGGTTGTCAGGAGCACCTTACATCGGTGCTCTGAAGTCTGCACTGGCTCACTATAGCTTTCCGGGCACAATTCACGGTGCTATTGTTGAACTTTAAAGCTCTAGACAGTCTGGGTCCCATATATCTGACAGACTGCCTCTCCTACCATGTCCCATTGCGGTCACTATGATTGGCTGGGAGCACCCTCTTGCAGGTTCCATCTGTTACCCTTGTCTGTGGGATGGGGGTGCACAGGAGGGCACTCTGAGTCTCAGTTGCTGCCCTTGTTTTGCGGAACTCCCTTCCCTAGGAGGTTCACTTGAGCTCAAGCCTAAACATCATTCAGAGGTGGTAAAAAGCATTGGGCAGGGATAGGGGTTGGTGGGGTTTCTGGGTAGGGTTGTGGTGAGAGTAGGAGTTCTGAGATGAGGGTGTGAGTTTTTTTATCTTGAATTTTACTGTTGTTATTGTTTTACTGATTGTAAGCTCCCCTGACCCTTTGTGGGAAGGGTGGTGGATAAATTTGAATAAATAAATAAATTAAAATTAATTAAATGTATTATGTAATACTTTGCATTTGTCTTTGTTGAACTTCATCTTTTTGTTTTCAGCTCAGATCCAATTTCTTAAGGTCATTTTGCAGCGCTCCTGAGCACTGATGCCACTAGACCTGCTGCTAGACCCATCCGCCGCTGGACCTGGGGCCAGAGCCCCAGCACCACCAGGTAGGGTTGTGGGCGATCCCAGGGGTAGAGTTAAAAAAAAAATCCCAGGCTGGGCAGGGTGGGGGTGGAGGAGCTCCCCCATGCAGCCTGGAGGGGGGAGGGAAGTGTTTGCAACCCAGCCTAGATTTGTATTGTCAGCAAATTTAATAAGTTTACTAACCACTCCTTCATCCATATCACTAATGAGGATGGAGTCACGAAGATGGAATAACCCTTCCTATCCTTAGTTCTGCTTTGTCCTAGCTTTTGGCCTGACTCCTTGCCTTGACTCTACTTCCCAGTCTGGTTCATCTTCCAGCCTTGAACTTAGCCTTGTTCTTGCTTCACTGTGCACCTAGTCCTGCCTGCCTTTGGCCTTTGGCTATAGCTTTGTCACCACATCTCTGGAGTGACCCTCAGTTTTGGTACCTGGCTTTGTCTCTTGGTCCTTCCTGATCCTGCCCTTGATCTCCTGGACATATTCCCTGCGTTTGTCCAAACCCTGGACAAAGGATTCTTACAACAGTCCAGGATTGCAGCCTGTAGGGGTGTGCGAACACCGAGCGGTTTGGTGTTCGGCCTATTTGGGGTTTGGCCAAACCTGAAACTGTTCAGTTCGGGCTGAACCCGTTTGTGGTGGCGAACCTGTTCGGGCAGGGGGGGACCCGGTTTTCCCTCCCCCCTCCAGGCTGCATGGGTGGAAAGGGCACTGGGGATCTCCTCCACCCCCACCCTGCCCAGCCTGGGATTTTTTTTTAACTCCACCCCTGGGATTGCCCACAGCCCTACCTGGTGGTGCTGGGGCTCTGGCCCCAGGTCCAGCGGCGGGCGGGTCTGGCAGCAGGTCCAGTGGCATCAGCACTCCGGAGCGCTTCAGGCTGCTAGTAGGCCTTCCAGGTCAAACCGGAAGGCCTAGTACTGGCCTGAAGCGCTCCGGAGCGCTGCCCCCGCTGGACCCGCGGCCGCTGCCGTGGCCGCTGGCGGACCCAGGGCCGGAGCACAACCTACCTGGGGGTGCCAGGAATTGCACTCGACATGAGAACCATTTGCCCACACAACCCAAATGAGCAAGTAACTGGATATTTTCAGACAGTAAGAGAAATTGTAGTTTGCACTAGGTACTACATCTCAAAACAGAGCATCCTTTTAAAGTGACTGAAAGTAGCCTCTTATGCACGTGGTCTGCTTAGGAGGAATTAAGAACAAATTCCCTGTGAAACTATCATTTGCCCATAACATACAGAAAATGAATGCTTTAGCTTTTTTTCTCTTTTAATTTTTTCCAGGAATATTTTCATATTCTAGAAATCTGTACTTGGTTTGTTAATAATCATTTAAAAAGAGGTTCCAGAACTCAAACCAGTTCCAGAAATCCCACCCCTTGGGCCTGGAAGCATCAGAGCAGCTGGGGGATCTACCCAACAGACCCCACTGCAGCAGAAGCCCTTGTTCCCAACCCTACTTTTCCAGTCCTTCCCAGGGCAGATTAAGTTTGATGGAGACTAGTGCTGTTGGCACCAATCAGCTGTTTGACACCTTCAATCAGCTCCAGCCTCATACCTCCCAATATTTTCAGCAGTCAGAGGGGCAAGCCACACCCCACAACCAATAAGTTCCACCCTCAGCAGATAAGCTCCACCCGATCACACACTTACATGTGCACACCTCTCTGCATTCTAACTGCTCTCCTTTTTATCATTCCAATGAGTTTCTTGTCATTCCACCATCTCTCCTTTGTCCTCTCACCTGGGGGCAACCAGGAAAGTGGTGCCTGAGGTCTGAACTAGGGCTGTAGCGGAATATCGCAGCGGTAGCTATTTCCGGCGGAAACAGTGTTTCCGCAATTAGTGGAATGGCATGGCAGAGGCTTTCATTCCGTGGTTTCATTCCGCGGTTCCGCGGTTCCGCTTATTTAATTCCGCAACTTAGTGGAATCGTGGAAACATGACATTTTCGCTATTTCCGCAATTCCGCCAGCGCCATAAAATTGCGGAATAGTGGTTTTCCGCGATTTCCGTGATTTTTCCGCGATTTTCCCGCAATTCCGCGATTTGCAGAATTCCGGCGGAATTAGCGGAATATCCGCAGAAATGTCGCAGTGTGGCGCGGGCAATTCCGAAATAGCGGAATGGAATCGCGGCGCGGTAAAAGCTGCTGCCGCATCAGCCCTAGTCTGAACACTGGTCTTTTTGTCTCTCTTTCCTGAATGAGGGACTTTGACCCTTAACAGAAGGACAGTGGGATTCAGCACCCAAAGAAGACTATCGCACCTAAGTAGGGCCTTTTGGGAGGTATTCTGTGGCAGGACCCTCCCTGTGCACCCACAGTCCCTGAGAGTCCAGCAGTTTCTGCCCCGCTTGGCACCTCTTCTTGCCCCATGCACAGACCTGTTAAGATGCTTATCGATTGCTCATCTCCCTCTCCTCTGTACATCCTTGACGATCTCTGGGTCTCCCCTTCAGGGTTCCTTCTTCAGGCTCCATTACCCCTCTCATCTGGTGTTTCTTTAGGGTTCATAGCTCCTCCACTCCAGTCTTACTGTAACTTCTTAAGGAGAGCCTTTCACTCCCATTACTAGCCCGTGCCAGCAATGAACCTTCCCACCCCCTTAGAGGGTCTCAGCTAGGGAGGTCCCAAGACATCCCAACCAGTTAATCTGGCTCCAGGAGTTTACTCAAGGCTCAGACTCCCTGCCTCTCCTTCACCTCGGCTCTCCTCTATTGAATGATATATGGCCAATTTCACCTCCCTTCTCTGACCTCACTATTTTCAATAGCTTAGGGCGCATTCTGACATGCATTTAAATCGCACGATGCCGCGGCGGCGGCTGTGCGATTTAAACGCACGATGGAATGCCGCCTCAGTCAATTTCACAGAACCTCTTGCTTGCTCTGCTTACAGCATGGCTCTCTGAGCTGGCTCCCTTCTAACCTACCCCCCGTTTGTCTGAGTGGCTCTGTTGGTTTTAAATAGCCTGTACACCGAGCCCGGTGATGATGATGGTTGATTGATGATTGATGATGATGTCAGCGCTGCTACCAGCGCTAGCAGTGGTGGCGCTCAATCCGTCCTACTGCTCTCCATTTGTGCCTCTAGACTCTCTGCAAGCAGCGCCTGTCAGTGGCGTTTGCCAAACTGGTGACTGACAGCTGCCTTTCAGCAGGACGTTGGGGCAGGTGAGCACTGCCACACACCATCCCTTTCAGGGAGTCAGGCTTACCAGAGATGAGCCGGATGGCCATAATCTGTATCTAATACAGCAGCCTACCCCTACTCAACTTTACTCAAGGCTCAGGCTCCCTGCCTGTCCTTCACCTCAGCTCTCTATTGAATGAGATACGGTCAATTTCACCTCCAGCTTTGGCCTCACTATTTTCAATAGCTTAGTCAATTTCATAGACCCTCTTGGTTGCTCTGCTTACAGAACGGCTCTCTGAGCTGGCTTCCACTTCCTCCTAACCTACCCCCAGTTTGTCTGAGTGGCTCTATTGATTTTAAATAGCCAACACACCAGGCCCCGTGTGTTGATGATGTCAGCATTGCTACCAGCTCTAGCAGTGGTGGTGTTCAATCCGCCCTGCTGCTCTCCATCCTTGCCTCTAGGCTCTCTACGAGCAGCAGTGTTTGCCAAGTTGGTGACTGACAGCTGCCTTTCAGGAGGATTTTGGGGCAGGTGAGCACCATTCCCTGCCACATATGCCCAACTCTGTTAGAGGAAAGACTGGGGCTGAAGCTGGTGCTTCTCCATCCAGTCATGGGTGGGGTCTTGCAAAGTAGGGACAGGGACTAGAAGAAGTGCCAATGACTGATCCCTGGCACAAATTAAGCCCAAGATAATACCTACTGTAGGTTGTGCTCAGTTGTATTTGTATCCCAGAAGACAGTGGTTCCCTACAGTGATGCATCATGACTCCATTTTGAGACTTTCATAGAACCCTGTGCCCCCTCCCACAAGCAACAAAAACATGGAAAGCATATCCATCCCAATCAAGAATATGACCCTGTCCAAAGATGATCTCACTTGGCCCACAGCCGGGGAACCCTAAGAATAGGCAAATAATCCAAATATGAAGTGTTTCTGTGGCTTCATGATTGCCAAGAGGCCATACTGAAAATGATGCACAGAAGGTCAAATCAAAACTTTCAGTCAGCTTTTGCAACTTGGCTAGTAAGTATCAATTCAGTTCCAGACCCATTTGGAATGGAGGATATTATATTAAACTTCTTAAAAGTTTCATGAAAATGCCAATTCCTCTTCAGCTGTACAGTACAACAAAGCATAAATCTGACAATATGTTCTTCTAGAAAACTGGCACATTCCCAAAGTACCAGTGGCTTATGATATACAGATTAATTGCTTTCCTTGCTGAATACTGCTCACTGGAGAAGAAGTCATCCTGAGAAATGTTTGTATGAAATATCTACAATGTTTGCTCTTATTGGGTAACTACTGTGAAATGCTGAGTATTATTATTATTATTATTATTATTATTATTATTATTATTATTATTTATTATCAAACATTTATATAGTGCAAGCAATGTACCTGGCACTTTACAAAGTAACTGAATAAACACGGTCCCTGCCCTAGAGTTTACAATCTGAGAGACCAGGGGGCGGGGGAGATGAAGGAAGGGGAACAGAGGGAGAGACAAGAAGTGTAACATTCATGAGGATGTGAGGTCCCAGGTGCACACCCTTGGGTTGGTTACATCGAGAATGATGGCTGGTTGGTCCATGTGGTGAGGATATGAGTACACAGACCTTAGGGAACAGATTGTACTGGATGGAAGGTATCAGCAGGAGTTAGGTGAGGGGGGTAAGAAGTCAGGGAGGGCAGAACAGAAGAGGTGGGTCTTGAGGAGGGATTTGAAGGTACAAAGGGAGGGGGTGAGGCAGATGTGGGCAGGGAGGGAGTTCCATGCATGGGGGGAAGGTAGGGAGAAGGAGCAGGGGAGGCGTGGGAAGGCAAGAGAGGGGACAGAGGAGGAGCAGAGTTCACGGACTGGAGTACAGAGGGAAATTAGCACAGAGATGTAGGGGGGAATCAAGGTTGTGAAGAGCTTTATAGGTGAAGACTAGGAGCTTGTGCAGGATTTGTTCAGGAAGGGGGAGCCAGTGAAGAGAGGAGAGGAGGGGCTGCACGTGGTCGAAGCGACGGGGAAGGTGGATGACCCTGGCAGCAGAGTTTTGGAAGGGTATAGATAGAGAAGAGGAGAGAGCCAAGGACAGAGTCTTGGGGAACACTAACTGAGAGGGGAAGGGAGGAGGAGGAGGTGGAGTTGGGAAGAGCCACATTGAAGGAGTGGTCAGAGAGGTAGGAGGAGAACCGGTCGAGGATGCAGCCATGGAAGCCAAGGGAGTGAAGTGAATTCAGCAAGAGTGAGTGGTCAACAGTATCGAAGGCAGCAGAGAGATCAAGGAGGACAAAAATGGAATAGAGAAGTTTAGATTTAGCCACCATAAGATCATTGGTGATCTTAGCGAGAGCAGTTTCAGTAGAATGAAGGGGGCGGAAGCCAGATTGGAGGGGGTCAAGG